>JACCIC010000121.1:65000-345000 GCA_018907035.1 Sycobia sp. Sy_11 | reverse complement strand
ATTTAGTTTCAAGTATTTTTTACTTTATTATTTCTAGAAGGCTAAAATAATCTAACAATATATATATACAGAAACGAGGAAAATTCAAAAAGTACGTTTCCATAGTTTGGCGTTTCTCTCAAACTCAACCTAGCGGACTTGAACTGATTCTAGTTTCAGTTTCGGTTCTACCGAAAACGTGGAATTTCTTTTGATAGCCAAGATATTTTTTTCAGTAGTACGAACTCGACAATCATAAGAATACCAGTACAAAGCGGTTACGTTTGTAAATTATGTGTGGTTAACTGTAAAAGGGTTGGACGCCCTAAAAGCGCCATTACCGAAAATGTGATTATTTATTACTGATGACAAAAAAATTATTCAGGACGAAAGACAAAAGACTATTGTTGATATTTTGTTGATGCTTCCTGAATATTCAATTCCTCAAACATTAGTCCCCATAATATTGTCGGAGAAGCTTGGTTACATTAAAATTTGCAAGATGGGTCTGAAAAATTGTTAAATCTTGAATACACAAACAGGACATACCCTTTTATAAGAAAGGTTTGTTTAAGCTTGCAAACAGATAAAAAAATGTATTGAAGTCAAAGGCGAGTTTGTAAAAAAACAGTTTGTAATTATTTTTGTTTTATTACTTTATAAATATATAGAAACGTAAGGTTCATTAATGCTAAAGAAGATATCAGAGGAACAATATCATATGCGTTTATTAATGATAATAATATAAAACTTACATGTGCGATTATTTTATACAAACCTTAGAATTTATACAGTTTCGCTTTGTTTTAAAGTAGCGTGCATGGATAAAACCTCAGAATGGCGAAATCTTTCGGGTGATTAAACTTCTATTGGAATATATAATCTTCAGCCTTGATTCTTGATATCTATTATAAGCTATTCGGTACTCTTGGTCGACGTCGAATAATGTGTATCCATTTGTGGTCTTTATTGGATGTATATGATCTTCGTTGAATGAGAGCTCTCAAGATTAATTATTTAAGATGCCAAATATTTCTATTTAATCACTGATATACATATAAATATAGATATCGATATAATCTCTGTAGAGATCGATTTGTATTCAAATCAAATACTCTAGTTATATACTTTGATCCGCTGGAGCCTCTTAGTAGGCCTCCCGGATAACCCCACAGTTTCGTCAACAACTGCGATCCTCTCGGCGGCTCGCGCCCGTCTGCTCTCTTCTGTACTTTTTGCGTTATACGAGCGTGTTATATCCATTCGAAATCAAAACTAACCTTCTGTCACCAACCGTCACCCAACGCACCACTATCCGCATGTTACATGTACATATACGCAATACAATATGTGTTCGTTACACGTTTAAAAGTAAAAGAATAAAGTAAAATTATTTTTATAGCCAAAAAATAGTGTTATTTTTTGGTAGTTTTATTTTTTCCACATCACTGGGAAACTTACTTTTTGAATACCTTTCGTAGAAATATATATATATATATATATATATATATATATATATATATAGCGGGTGTCCCAAAATTTATTCGATAGAATACATTATCTGCTTAGACTATATAAATCTAAGTATAATAATAAACTTAACTGTAAGTAACTTGTTGTTAATCTTATTATTGTATTTATATTTCCACAATCTAGACAGTCATGGTAATCTGTTTAATGAATTCTAGGATAAGCGATATATTAAATTACGCTTATTTACTAAATAATCAGTATATAATATAAATTACTTGTACGCTTACATATTGCGGAGCAAAGGCCCCCGAGTGACTGATTGCTCGCACGCACGCGTTTCTATGGATAAACGGGTAATGGGGTAGCTAATGTCCCCATATGCGTAAATCGCTCGTTCATTCGCTCGCGCGCAACTAGCAATGGGCGGCGTCGTCACAACTACCCCGCAATATTAATATATATGCATGCATAATGCTCACGGGAGGCGGTGGTGCTCGTGGCTCATATGTCCCTGTTCTCTCGACGAGCACACCATTTACGCTTGTGACTAACGCGTAATATATATATATATATATACATACATATATACATACATATACCAGGTGTCCCAGAATTAATTAGATAGATTATGATTGTATAGATTATGAAAATGTAAAGACAATAATAAATTTAACTTTTTAACTTTTAAGTTTGTCTTCCAACAACTGGGTGCTATTTTATTTAATATTTATTTATTGTATCTTTTTACACACATGCACCTCACAATCGGACTTCCCGGTTTAACATTATTAATAATGTTAATTTATCCAATCGGGGGACTCTTTAGTGGCGCCTAGCATCTATTCGCTGTATGTCCCAATCCATCGCATTTAAAACGTTTAATAACCTTTTGCGACATTGAATAATCGCGAGATATATGCGTAAAAAAAACATTTTCTATCGCTAATTTTATCGACTCGAGCGCTTACCTTTGGCGTATTTTTGATAAGTGGTTTCCTCGTTCTGCGGCGTTGTTGTTAGTGGTAGATCTCGATGCTGATATTGGTTGTAGATCGCTGTAGCCTTCCGTGTATTTATTTTGTATAGAATTCTACCGAAATCTGATTAGATCTTCCTACTTCTTGCTAGGAAACAGTATAGAAATTTTAATAGATCTTAATATGGACTTGTCCCATTTTGGATAGTATTCTAATAAGAAAGTCAAACCAGTACTACTAAGGGAGATCTAGCAATACTAAAGCAATTCTATTAAAAAAGAGAATAATAATAATAATAATTCCATCATATGAAATAAATATTTTTTCCCTTTAAAAAGACATATTTATTATTTGAAGTATATAAATCTAAAATTATAACTGTATATATCAAATAAGAAAATATTTATTTACTTATAAAAAAATATCTTCAATGACTAAAAAGAACAAAATATTTATTTTAAGAAATTAAATTAAGTAAAAATAATGACTTAAATAAATTATTTACTTATTTTTTATATATTTATTTTACTTTTTAAAAATACATATTAAAAATAATACTTAAGTAATAATTAAAATAAAAGTTAAAAAAATAAAAAGAATAAAAATAAATAAAAGCCTATATAAATTTTTTACATTATATATTTTTACAGCTTATGACACATATTCTTCACACATTTTTTCTTTCGTCGAATGATTTACATTTTAATATAAACAATATACACCTATCTAGCGTAATACAAATGTATCTTTTAATTTTGTATCTTCCTTTAACAGATTAGTAAAAACATACAAATCCTCAAAATTAGTAATAGGCATCGCAATTTTATAATGGATTAAAATATTTTCCAACGATTCGTTATTAGTATTTCTTTCATAAGTTCTTTAACGTTTCGATTGGTTTCTTTTATTGCAATTTTTATTATGGCAACTGCTTTTAATAAAACTTTCATATCTGAAAAAGAAAAATATTGAATTGTGTGCATGTGTGTTTGTAACATCATTAAGTATACATATTACTACTATTTAAATTACATAAATGTTATAAATATTTGTCTTAAATACATGTATATATAATTTCTTGTATCGGCATTGTGTTTAGAATGTGACAATGATACCTTTTTATTTAAATTTCATTTATTTTTTAAAGGCATAATGATTTTAATGTCTATAATATTTAAATTCTTTAATGGATCATTTTCGTGTATCTTAGTAACCGAGGTTAAAGCGTTATCAATATCATCTTAGAATTGAAAAATATATAATTAAAAATTATATATATTACAAAAGTAATAATGTTGTAATATTCTTATAATAAATATTTATGAAATATTACTGCTAAAAAAAAGTTGATTATTATCTCGAGAATTATTTATATATGAAACATCATTTTTATCTGATAAATTTTCACTACTCTCAAAAATATTTGTTTCGATGTTTAAATGTTCGAAAGGGGTTTTTTTAATATTAATGTAGTTTCATCTACAAAATCTGGAATTAAAAAGTTTTTTTAAACTAGGTATTACGTATTAAATTATAGTACGTATTCAAAATAAATATTAAATTGTACTTACTTAAAAATGCCTGATTTGACATAGCTTCAAAATCGGAATCAGTTTTTTTGTTCCTATTAAAATCTGTAGAAGTATCTTAAAATTAAAAAATACATATATCATCTTAACTAAAAGGCATAATTAGCAATATAACTAATAATAAATAAACTTAATTTCTTTTAAATTTTTTTAAATTTCTTTATTGTACTTCTTGGTTGCAAATTTTGTTTGTTTTTTACTCTTTGTTTTATTTTTATAAGGCTTAGCTATTCACAGCAAATATTCATTGAATAAAAACCAATATATTTAATTAAAAATAAATTCAGCAAAGTTCTACATATTGAATATGTATAATTTATAGATTATAAATATAGTGTGTGTGAGTGTGTATTGGGGAAGAGAGGAAAAAAAAGCTGGTTCAATTTGCTAGGTATAACTTGAAGTCTTGACCATTATATGCATCAATAATATACTTAGTGGAACGAGATCAGCTTCTACATTGATATTGAAAAATGTATGTATCATGAAGTCTGATTTTTATCTATTTCAATGTATTATATTTAAAATTGTTATGTCCAATTTGAAAAATAGAAATAAGTTAATAATAATTTTAAGAATATATTAGATACCCCCTTTTCACATTTATAATTATATAATAAATCGAACAAAATTGTTTGTAAAAACAAATTCACGAAATTTATTTATCAAAATCTATACCAAAAGTTTTTTAAGTAATATATAAATCAGTCTTTTATAATTTTTTCAAATTATTTTTTAATATTTTTTACAATTTAAATCTTTTCTTAACTGTTTTACAATTATTTAAATTAACTAGGGCTTTATTAAAATAAATATTATAAACATGTAAAATCAAATGTAGTTTTATGTCAAGAAAATGTTGCACGTGTGTGCGTGTGCATGCACGTGAAAGAGTGTATGTGTGTACATATGTGTACGTGCGTGCGTACGTTTGTATGTATATATGCGTGCGTGCGTACGTGCGTGCGTACGCTTGTGTGTGCGTGTGTGTGTGTGTGAAAATAAATCAATATATATATACTTTTTCACCTTTTCTTAGTTCTTTTGTCATTTACAGATGAATCAGAAGAAGAATTAGTGTTAGAATCACTAGCTTCTTCCAACTGATCATCCGAAACCAATAATCTAGAGCTTCCTTGCAAAAAATACTATTGAGGTTAGCTATTTCTTCATCATTTTTGTCTATATCCGTAGTAAATGCGTATAATACTAAATTTTTATTTTCAAAATTCTATCTTCCGCTTTTTTATATGTATCTATTTAGTAAAAGCAATTTATAAATAAAAAATTAACTTTAAGAATAGTAACAAGATATAAAAAAATAATCTCCCGGTATCTCCCTTTATTGTTATTGTCCATGCAGACCAATGTATCAATGGCGGCAAATAAGACTACACTTTTGCATGGAGTTGCTGAAAATCTTTTTTCGTACAGGGTGGATTTAGATATTGATTTCACAAACCTTTCTTATCTTATTATATTGAATCCAACTTGCAGGTATATCGATCTCCATTTTTTCTCCAATATAATGTATATTCCATCTTTATTACAATAGTCATTAAACTTGCAAATAAGATATCTATATTTATATATATTTATATATTTAATAGTATTCTTTATAATAATTGAGAATAAATAATTTTAATTTTACTTACTTATTATAATTCTATTGAATTTAGTAGAAAGTCAGAGAAAGAAAATGCTTTCCCATCTTCACTGATTTTAAATACGTTATAAAAATAAGCGTGTATATATAATAATATTTGAACAAGAAAGAAAAAAACAAAAGAACATTCGTATCAGCTGGGGTGTTATATGAAGGGTCACTGAGAATTTAACTGAGAAAAGATCAAGCATGGTTGACACTGAGACCAGAGATAATATATATATAATATGCACATCTGTACGACGTATGATTAAAGCAGTGAAAAATATATAGTATATCAAACAAGATTCCAAGTAAGAAAGCTTAACTAATATGCAAAACGCGTACCTTGGGATTCTCATATGGAATTTCGACATGGAAAACCTACATGATCATTTTTCTAAAAACAATAAGGGAAAGTAAAGGAAAGAAAACTAAGTGCAAGTAAGAAAAACAGGAATATACGCTTTCTTTTAAACATTAGTCAATCTCAATGTGTAACAGTAAGACAATTTGTAGTTCAGAAATCATTAGAAATACTAATTAGAATTCCTCTTAAAGCTTAGGCTATCTTGGGTATTTCTACACGGGCTGCAATGCTGGAGCTGCAACACTCGCTGCTGGACGCTATATGTCGGTACCCGTTTGTTGTCTATTGTTGAATCGGCCACAGTTGACATTTCATCTGCCGGTCGTCGCTAATCCGCTACTTTCTTGTTCTCTCAATTCTCTCATATGATATAATATCCTGATACATGTCTTCAATCTCCATATATCACTGCGTCAAGATAAACTACCCTAGGTCTTTTGATTATAAACCTGAAACTAGTTCTTTTTCTATTTTCTGCATTGGCTGTCCCAAATTTGAACACAGCAATACTTTGTCCTAAAAATATGTTCCTGCACTCCCGTTTTCTCTCTGTACTTGTGCTACCATGGTCTCAAAATTTATACGGTGCCGCGCGATGCCGGGAACACTTAAGTTTTCTCGAAAAGACGTATAATCATAAATTTTCGCATTTTTTCTAAACAACCACTTGTGAGAAGCTACAGTCAAATGCGTTTTTGTGGTTCTGTATGCCATTTGTTCCGGCCACTGGTGAATCTTCTTAGCATTTTCGAAATCCCTTAACCAAGCAAGTACTTCTTCTGGCGGTCCACTTCTTTCAAAATCATGGATAATATGCTGTACATCAGGTATTACATTATAAAGTATTGGGCTCTCTGTTGTTTGATACTTCAAAAATTACTTCATTACTTTTACAAGTTGGTCTATATGATTTCCTAAACCTTCCATTGGTGTAGCTACCGATTCTAATATTTCTTCGATCATTAAGCGACGCTTTCTGATTCTTGTTGCGCTCTTTGCGCTTCTTCCTGCGCTGCTAGCAGCTGCTGTTTTAACAAGCATATCTCTTGAGCTTCGTTTTTCATTTTTTATTTAATTTTTTAATTTTAATTTAATTTTTCTACCTTACTTCGAAATTTTGGGAGAAAAAACTACTACTGAGATGGAGGTTGGTGTCAGGATAATAAAACTTACACAATTTTATATCATTTTATATGAATATTATATTATATTTTAAAACTCAATTTGATTAACTACAAATCTGTTACAATATACTTTATACAAGGTAGTCTATAAATCTGCGCATTCGCACCACGATGTTTCATTTATCGTCTTCACGGTCGATCTACCTAATCTCGATCATTGATTCAACTTAATACCTCGGCTGCGCTTACTTGTTTGGACCTGCCTAATGAGAGGTTTTCCCTCGGTTTTTCCATCTATTAACTCTCGACCCGAATAATGGTACTTTTCCTCTGCCGATACCCTATATATATAAAGTTCATTTCGCATCACACGCTAACTTATATCTCTAGCATAATATAAATAATTTACCATAATTTACCTATCGTCGCTTCTGTACAAAAAGCTGCTTAAAAACTGCGTCCAATTCTAGAAGCTGATATTTCACCTACCATTTTATACAATATATATATATATATATATTTACATACGGGTTCTACGGGGAAAATTATACTTTCGAGCTCGGGCGATAGAAAAAGATTTCCAAATATCTCGAGATGACTTCTACGGAGAGTATCATATTAGCACCATAGAATATGTCTCGGAACGACTGCTATGGAGCGAATTTCATGTTGGGGATACAAGACGATGTCCAGGTATACCGGTATGGCTTCTACTGGGAGGTTGGTGTTCGAATAATAGAATACGAAACTCTCCGTAGTAGTCGTTCATCTGGATATCTTCGTCATACCTGGATATCTTTTACCATCCGAACACGCGATTCTCTGTAGAGAATTTCCGGAGGCAACTGGACATCGCATTCTACCGTTCAAACACAAAACTCTGTAGAAGTCATTCCGATAAAGCTAGACATGGTTTCCTAATGACTAAACACAATACTCCCCGGAGAAATCGTTTCAAGCCGTACTGAAAAAAAAATATATATATATATATATATATATATATATCGTATTTTAAATTAAAAACCGTTAATATTTTAGAAATTAAAGTAAAATCATGGCTACGAATAACACATTTTTTCAGCGGTCAGTGGGTATCGCGCCTGTTTATTCAGAAGTAATTCTTATTATAAAAGTAATAATTCTTTTTATAAAAGTAATATAACTATTACTTATATATAATATATATATAGTTTCGGGGTTGCTGGTTTGGTAAAGTAGCCCTATTTTTCCAACATTTCTTTTGTTCAAACTAAAAAAACATAATCTATATAACTTCTGAAGATAATCTAACGTCTAAAAACAAAAAAATAATTTGTCATCATAAGTTATATTTAGTATGATTTAGCATACAACTGCTAAACTGTAAATTTCATCAGTAATTCCATTTCAATCGTATTACAAACGTTTTTATCGATTTAACTTTAAAATTCTACATAAACATCATTTTTACCAACGGTTTTTCATCGAATACCTGAGAATAAAAATATATTTTTTTCATAAGAGCAGAAGATGCTCTATACGATTCATTTTAATAGGAAATAAAATATGTTTTTTTCAAGTGTAATTATTTTCAAAAAACCACAATGAATATACATAAAGACCGTGCCTTCGAATACTTAAATTTGCCTTCCGTCTAATAAAATTTAGAGGTTTATAGATCTCTGATAAAAGTATATTCTTCGATCATATCAGCGCGCGCTCGCTGCATGCGTCAGCGGAGCGGACAATCCCTGACGCGAGTGCTTAATCAAACGGCAAAACTGCTGATGGCAGAGGTGAGTGCCCTACATATAGGCCACGCACCGCACGTGCATCATGCAACAGCGTCTCCAACAAATCGACGAGGGCGCGCGCGCGTCCCATGATATGCTCTCTCTCTCTCTCTCTCCATCTCTCGCAGGTTGCCGTGTTCCTCTTTTTATCCGAACCACTACCCAATCGACCCCCCCTCGCCTCTTATCCATAACATGTGAAATCCGTGTGTGCGGACGTATTAGCCAGTCCCGCGGACACATTGTTCGTATTTCATACTTATTTGCACAATTCCCTTTCGCGTTTCTTTCGACGGAGCAGTTCACCCCCCCCCCCAAATTTCCATTTCTATCGCTCTCTCTCTCTCTCCTCTCTCCTCTCTCTGCTTTTTGGGGGCAAATGTACCGCGTATATACGCGCGCTCGGTGGGGTGGCCAAAAGAACTCAGATCTCCGGCCGTTTTATCGGTTGGAAGAGCATTCGGATTTATTAATCCGATTGGTTAGACGCGTGGATTTATTTTACGGTTATCTCCGTGCCTCAGGTCGGGTGCCGCATCACCACTCTTTCTATATCTTCCGTGCTTTATGGCACCCGCGGTATATGTGTACCCGAAGCTCGTGCGCCTTGTTTCTCAGTCCTTTTTTTCTATGACTGAGTTTATATGTATCTACAGGCGCGTGTATATACTCAATATTTATACAATTCTTTCTTACGCAATATAAAGAGAAATATTGGAGCTTTTTTGAAAATATTTTATGGAATTCTAATAAAACCTTTGCAATGAGAACTAGGAACAATTTTATAAACCATTTTGTTACTTATATATTCATAAACAATTTCTGTCTATATATCATCATATAAGACAGAAATTTGCGTGTTTTTGTTTGTACACATTAAACAAAAAAACTACTGAACCGAATGTTCTGAAATTCCAAATATATATTCTATATTATCTTAGAAAGGATATAGGCTATTTTGTTTATTGAAAATAATTTTACTCTCTTTAATAAATTAAGAGCACAGTTAACGGTCTTAGCGGTCAGTTTCAACAACGGCCAGTAGGCGGCATCTTGAATTATGTCGCATATCAGCTGAAAGGGAGTCTTGTTAGAGCAGCGGGAGCGAGCAGTCGAGTATTAAAATTGAGTGCTAATTCACCGTTTAACAATTATTTCTTACTAGTTTTATTTTCATATTGAAGCAATTGTTATAATTCTATAATATAATAGTGTGTGTAAAGCTAATATTTTAACTCCCGTCTGGGCGGTGAGCAGAGGAAAAACAGCAAATAAAAATGGCTTTTGACGTTAACGATGATCCCGATCACTGGAACACATTTATTTGTAATACAAATGGAAATGAGATGAATATGGATTGTGAATCAGTGAACTGTAAAAGACAAGTAATGAATTCTGAAATTCTTGATGATAATATCCAGCCGAAATTACATAAAAGGGAAAACATTGACACACCAGTTAATACGCGATCCAGGTAAAATGCTACTGATGCTACACAAGGAAATTATAGTAAACAATGGGTAAACAGACAACAGTCAAATAGCTCCTATTTATATGATAAACACAACAAAGGCCCCTTCTGTGTATGGATTAAGAAAATTAAGCCCGACAATGAAGAATTAAATGCTTATACTATTGGAAATATACTATTCAAAAATTACAAAGATATTATAAATATTGTTGCAAAAAGTAAATTTCGAGTAGAAATCTTCTTAAAAACAGCACAAGAAGCGAATCGTCTTATAGCAGATAAAAATTTAGTTAACTATAACTTAGAAGTATTTGTACCGGGACATCGAAAATTGAGAAAAGGAATTATTAAAAATTTGCCAACAGAAATTTCCGAAGAAAGAATTTTCGAATCAATTGTTTCAAACATTCCAGTTCTTGAAGTAAAAAGATTAAATAGAAGAAACAGGAATGACTCTAATAATGAAAATAAGTGGATACCCAGTCGCGCAGTGTTAATAACATTCAACGGTCAAATTCTTCCTACCGAGGTATTTATTCTCAATGTCCGAAGCTCTATCGAACCGAACTGTCCGGTATATAATAACTATTATCAAGTAAATATACTAATCGCATATTACAACATTCCTTTTATCGAGGCTAAGAAAATAATATTTAAAGACCTTGCAAAAGAAAATGCTCCGTTCAAAACAAAAGAGAATTTTCCAGAAATCAATCAACAAAGACTGCAACGAAAAAAATATTTTACTAAAAAAATACAGTGATGTTATTTCTAAGAAACACAACAACGATATAGATGAAACAAACAGTGAAAATACTAATCATGGCCAATTGGCCAATAAAAAAAGTAATTACGAGTCTCATTCAGATTCCCAACAGAAACTTCATCAACAACTGAAACAACAGCAGCAGCAACAGGAACAACAACAACAATATGAAAGAGTGCAAAGGCCAAGCGCATAAAAACAATAGTCAAGAGCCCATAGTTAATAATAAGAATTCTTTAAATCCAAACAATTCCAGATTACAAAAAATTACCACGAGACTTGCAAAAAAATTAGAATCTAAAAATAATAACCCAAAATTAACTAGTGGCGACAAGTAAGATTTTAAAGGTAGCATTCCATTTCTAATCAATAATTAAAACTTTTAAGCTATATTTCAAACTGATATTTAAGCCTTTTAAACTATTTATTCAAATCGTAAAATATTTTGACAGCGATAGAAATATAATGTGTAACTTAATTGTACCAACAAATTTTTCATTACTTAACTCTTTTGTAATATATATATTTCATACAATCTCATGCCAGTTAAAAATTACAATAACCTAAGAATACTTCAATGAAACGCTCGATCCCTTAAAAATAAATTAGATATTCAAAGCTACTGTGATGAGTACGATGTCTTAGTTATACTAGAAACTTGGATTAAACCAAAAGACAAATTTAATATCAGTGGCTTTAAAGCAACTCATTTTGACACGAAAGCAGACAATACCAGAGGAGAAAGAATAGCAATATTTGTCAAAAATTCCCTGATCTTTGATCGGGTAGAATTCAATTTACAACTTGATAGTTTAGAGGTAGGGCCAGTATCTATAAACACAAATCTTGGTCAACTAGTAATTATTGCTTGCTATAGATCACCAGTGTAGGTTAACTCCCTTACGGTCATGAACTAAAATTATTGACAACAGAAGCCAGCCAAAATTCGAGTTTCTTAATGGTAGGTGACTTCAATGCTCATCATATTCTTTGGGGCAGTTCTTATTGCTGCAGAAATGGTAATAGCGTATTTAATTGCATTGACAATAATGTATTTTTCTTACTGAACAATAGAGACCCGACTCATTTTTACTACGACTATAAAGATAGCACTCAAGTAAAATTTTCTAATATAGATCTATCATTCTCTTCTACGAATATTGCTCTCTGTTCTAATTGGACTGTACTAGATGACCCAAAAGGCAGCGACCACTTCCCGATACTTATCGAAATTAATGTTCAACCTAAACATGTATACGAACAAAGTTATAAATACTATGTGAATAATATCGATTGGGAAAAATTTTAAAATAATCTATTGCAGACAAAAATACATTTCTCAGCCTTGATTTTATTAATGTAGATTGTACTGAGTTTCTCAAGATAATAAATTTAATAATTTTGATTCAAATTCAGTGGAATATAATCATCAATATGATGGCTTTTTTCTGATCCTATTTTCTTTTGAAGAGTTGCAATCTGCACTAGAATCATCCAAAAACAACTCATCTCCCGGTAAAGATAAAATCACCTACCAAATTCTGAGTTATCAGAATTCTACAAACGGATCCAATTTGACATACTTATAGAAGGTCTATTATTCAAGTCGTGTAAAAATATTAAATTTGCAACACCGTATCTATCAATATTCTCACACGTTAGCAGTGACAATAGCCTTGGTTTCTTAATTCATGTTCGACCGATCCCATTTCAATGTTTAATGAGAAATTTCCTATAACTGGTAGTATTGATATTTACACTGACGGTTCGAAAATTATTAAGGATGAGCAATCTTACGTCGTGTTTGCTAACTGGTCGGAAAATGAGCAATACAGAGAATCGCACAAATTACCTACCTCGGTTTCAATTTTTACAGCTGAGTGTTACGCACTCTTATATGCTCTTAACAAAATTATTCGTTTAAACTCTGAACACGTCGAACTCGGTGAAAATAAAATGTTTAGAATTTTTCAGACTCATTAAGTCTAGTAAATGCTCTAAAACAAATAAAGGGTCTTCAATCGGAATGAACAATACTTGTACAAATGAACACTACTTGTACAAGGCACTGCCTCTATTCTACCAACACTATCAATCTGAATATTAAAATCTATTGGATTCCTGTACATAAAGGAATTGCCGGTAATGAACAAGCTGATATCGCTGCAAAAAAAAAGCATTAGAGGGAACTGTAAGAAATATTGATATTCCTCATTCTGATTTTTATCTAGAATATAAAATAAAATGTAAAAAAAACTATTTAAAAGAGGTCCTAGAAAACTGCCAATCTACTGCCATATTCTATTTTAAAAACTTCTACAACCATAAAAAAAACCTTGGTTTTATAATTTGTACATAAGTAGAAAATGTATCACTGCCATTAATAGATTAAGAAGCAATCACTCGTCACTAAACAGCTCACTATTTAAATTCAATATCGTTGACTCTAACCTATGCAGATGCGAAAAAGAACAAGAAACTGCAGATCCTGTTTTTTGACGCTGTGAAATTTATCATAATGAACGACTAGAACTTATCAGCGTATTAATTAAACATAAAATCATTGGACCTTACTGTATATACTCCCTTTTATCAAATTTAGATCATAATGTTCTTAATGCTCTTAATACATTTATCTGTAAAACCAACGTTAAAATTTAAAATTAAAATTATATAATAATAAAAATACATCATAAATTATTTGTAAATACACTCCGTTACCCTTATATGTGCGTATGTATATGCATGAATCTATGCACACAATTGTAGTATCATATAGTTTTAAAAATCACCCTTATACTGTATACCATTTAGACATATAACTTATGGTATTTTGGAAATATATGTACTTATAAAAGTTAATACAACTAACTTAATCAATCAATCAATCAGCTGAAAGTATTCAGTTAAAATTATTAATACCAGGCCAGCTCATTTACATGGTCATATCCAACCTTCAGATTCCTATCCTAAAGAATATGTCTTTTTAGTCGATATTATCCTTTTTTTTTTCTTTAGGTTAATCTGACACTATCCACACTTTAGATATCTTTAGTAAATTTTACTTTTTTAAAATCTCTCTCTCTCTCTCTCTCTCTCTCTCTCTCTCTCTCTCTCTCTCTCTCTCTCTCTCTCTCTCTCTCTGCCTCTCTCCTCTCTCACTGCCCGTCTTCTCTTATAAGGTAGTTATATGACAAAACATATTAAACATTATTTATGAACACAAATTTTGTTTATCTTTTTACACATTCTATTATCTTCGGCGTGAATATGAAGTTATTTTACCCACAATCCCGAACTATATATATCGCAGAGCATTATTTTGCTTTAATTTCAGTTGGCATCACTAATTATTATATTAACGGTATTTAATTAAAATACAAAAATATACGAAATGTATATATACCTTTAGAATAACTTCATACTAAAGTTTAAAATAAGACAGGCATGGTGTATTCGACATTCTAATCATTTAAAAGCTCTTCTCTATAATGTATTCTATTTATATAAATGATATTTTCTTCTAATTAGACATCATAGTTACAAGTAAATATTTTTCATTATTAAAAAAGAAGTTATATCTTAAGATCAAGGGGCACGGTAGCACCACGAAGGCTAGTTTGAGAACCGCTGGCATGGCGAGGCCGTACACTATTTACTTCGAAATTGGAATTTCCAATTTTCAATCATTGATAAAAATTATTTATCATTTCTTTATCGAAAATTTTCCAAAGCTATCTATATAATTTTCCAAAACTAATACTATTTATGACCTAAAGAATTGCTTCCAGACATAATTTTTGGCTAAAAAGCACTTTTTAATATCAAACTCCGTGTATGACTATAGCAAATACTTAGAAAAAATTCGATTATATATATATATATATATATATATATATATATATATATATAAATAGTAATAGTGAATACATAGCAAAAAGTTCATCCAATGTTATAGTAAGATGCTTTAAACTTGCATAAACATAGCCGAAGGTTATATATATATATATATTAGCATCCCCCGTCTTGGCTTCGCCCGAGATAATATATTAATCGATTTCATAAACAATTCAATAATATCTAAGTAAAAAGTACTCTATATACACAAATCTATATCTCAATAAATAATTGACCGTAATTTACCTATCGTTACTTCTGTATAAAAAGTTGCTTCAATGTAGCGTCCACTTCAAAAAGTTGATCTGTTTGCCGATCATTTTCTAAAATATATATATATATATTAAATATGGCTTCGATGGAGAAAATTGTACTTTCGAGCTCAAGCAGTAGAAAAAGATATCCAAGTGTCTCGAGACGACGTTTTCGAAGAGTATCATATTCGGACTATGGGAAATGTCTTGGGACGACTGCTATAGAGAGACTTGTGTTGGGGACGTAGAATACAATGTCCAGGTATCCCGGGGCGACTCTTACTGGGAGTGTGCGTGTTCAAATGGCAGAATACGAATCTCTTCATAGAAGTCGTACTGACATACCTGGATTTTGATTCCCACTAACTATACACGAAATTCCCCGTAGAAGTCGTTAAAAAACACCTGGAAATCGCATTTTATCGACCGAACACGAAACTCCCCGTAGAAGTTGTCCCAAAATATCTAAACATCGTTTCCTATCAACTAAACACAATACTGTCACAATACTCCCCGTAGAAGTCGTTTGGAAAGACCTAGATATCGTATTTTACCGTCCCAACACGAATCTTCCCATAGAAGCTGATTTCCTCATACCTGGATCTCGTTCTCTATTAACAAAATACAATATTCCCCGTAGAAATCGCCTAGAGACACCTGGACATTGCATTCTATCATCCGAACACACAACTGCCTATAGAAATCGTCTTAGGCAACGGGATATCGTAATCCACCGCCCGTACACGCCAATACAATATTTATCAGTATCATATGTACATTATAATATACATAATATATATATATATATATATATATATATATATATTTTTATATTTCCGTTTTTTCAATTAAAAACTTTGAATATTTTCGTAGTGATGCCAACTGAATTTCAAGAAAAATGTTGGTATGCGCATAGCATATTATTTAAGCAGACAATGGATTTGTCTTTTTATGCATAAGTGACGATATATTTTATTTATATATACATAGAGTTTCGTGGTTGTCAGTAAAGAACCCTATTTTGTCATCATTTCTTTTGTTTGAACTAAAAAAAACATAGTCTCTTGTCACAATTCTGAAGTTAATATAATGTATGAAAATAAAAATATAATTTTCTGTCACAATCTATATTCAGTATGATTTGGCATACAGAACCATTTTATAAAAGAAGGAGAATGAAAGACAGAGAGACAGAGAGAGATTTTCCCACGTAAGAGAAAATAAAATTTACAAAAATCAAAAGATATCCATAAAGTGTGAGAATAATGTGAGATTAACCTGAAGACCAAAAAAGGTAATACCGACTAATGTCACGCCTCCTTTGGGATACGAATCCCAAAGTTGGATATGAACATTCGTTTTTTTTCGTGACGCGGGGAGGGGAAATCTTCTAAAGAAAAAAAAAAAAAAAAGCACGGAGTAGCCGGTGGTGGCTGATGGGGTTACGGATCGTTGATCAGGTGGCAAGGCCTCCTGTAGCGATCCGTCGATTTAGGAAGAATACTACTCAGGGATTGGATTCCTGAGTTCGGGTGCTGTTTAATTGATTCTCTCAGTTTTTTTGGCGAATTTGTTCGCGTAATCGTTGAGAGCAGGAAATCTAGTTTCCTTGAGTACTTGAGTGTTCCTTAAGTACCAAGGGGTGTTCAGGGAAGAGCGTAGCAGCCTAATGTAGATGCCTTGGAGTCGCTGAAGTCTATCTGGGGGATGGACCCCCAGATGGGGATGACATATGTGGCAATGCTCCCGATGATGGCGGAGAAGGCTCTGGCCTTTGTTCTGGGTGACAGGGTTTTGCTATGGAAGAAAGGTTTGAGATTTAAGAAGGCTTTTAGCATTTTTCTCCTGGTGAGGCGGAGGTGTTTGTTCCAGGATAGGTTCCTGTCGAACGTCACTCCGAGGTATTTGACCGATTGGCTCCAGGGGATGGAGGAGCCTTTGATCGTTATTTTTGGAGGGGTGCGATTTTTACGGGAAATGAAGTTTGCACTGGACTTGCTCTTGTTGATGGAGAGTCTCCACCGTGAGTACCAGTTGATGAGGTGTGAGAGAAATCTGTTTAGCCTTGAGGTGCTGTGGCAAATTGTTTTAGTGGCGTCTATGAGGGCAATATCGTCTGCGTAGAGTGCCGTAGTAATTGAATCGTGTATGGGAAGATCATGGCAGAAAAAAATAAAAAGTAGGGGGGAGCTTAGACCCTTGAGGGACGCCGGCTGAGATGACCTTTGGAGCGGAAAGGGAGTTGCCCCGATTGCCTACCCTAACTCGAATAAATCGGTCTGATAGGAACGACTTTATTATCCCGATCAAATAGTGGGGGATGTCATTGGCAATGAGCTTGAAGACAAGCCCGTCATGCCATACCCTATCGAAGGCTTGCTGGACATCTAGCAGCAGCATCGTTCTGTGCAGCCGTCTGTTCATGTTGTCAGCAATAAGTTCCGTAACTCTGAGAAGTTGGTGACAGGTGGTGTGCCCTGTGCGGAACCCATGCTGACAATCAGGTATGATGTTTTTTCTGGTGACCGAGGTGGAGAGGCGTTTTAGGATAACGCTTTCGGCCACTTTGCTTAGGGAGTTTAGAAGACTGATGGGACGATAGCTTGCGGGGTCGTTGAGGGACTTCCCGGCTTTTGGAAGACAGACCACTATGGCCGTTTTCGAGGCCTTGGGAAAGTATTGATGTCTCATCATTGCGTTTACGATATTGCAGATGGACATGATGTGTTTATGGGGGAGGATTTTTAGTGTGTTGTTATTGATTTTGTCAGCACCAGGGGCTTTCTTGTGTTGAAGACTGCGAATGATGTCGCGTATCTCTTTGGGAGAGTTAGGGATGATGTCCCTGTTTGAAGGGAGGAAGTGTTGAGCTGTCTGGATGACATGCTCGTGAAAGCGTGAGAGTTCTGGTGCGCTAGCTAAAGGTGAGCACTGATTGCTGAGAGATGATGCGAAGATCTCGGCCTTTTCTTCAGTGAGTGAGAAGGTTTGGCCATTTTGCTTGAGTGGTGGAAGGCAAGGGCGACTGCCTCGTATAGATTTTATCACCTTCCAGACGTTTTTGGGGTGATTTTCGGCTTCAGTGATGAAATCGTTGAAGCGGCTGTTTCTGAGCTCGTTTATCCGAGTGTGGATGTCCCTTTGTAAGAAGTTGAGTTGGTTTTTGAGAAGTGGAGTTCTAAGATGTTGCTATTTCTTCTGAATTCTATTTTTTTGCTTAATTAGCTTTCAAATACCGTCGGGGAGGTTATTGTTAGTGCCCTGTGGAGGGCGGGGGGATGTAGCTATTCGAACAGCGTGTGAAATGTCATTAGACAGGGAGATGATCTCTTCATCGATTTGAGAGATCGATAATATGGGTCTGCATCGAAAGGCTGACGTTTCTAGGTTGAATTTGAGATGTAGCCAGTCGATGTGTTCAGTGTGTGGCGGGGGAGAGATAGGTGATGCATGGAAAGCGAGGATCACCGGGCTGTGGTCTGAGCTCAGTGCACAGATAACCCGGGGGTCGCTTAGGGGTGTGATATTTTTGGTGAGAATAATATCAAGAATGTCTGGTGCGTGTTGTGGGGAGCCTGGAAATTGGGTAGGGGAGGGAGGAGCTTCCACTGTAAAATCATGTTGAATTGTTTTTCTGAGGAGGGCGTGGCCGTTGCTGTTTCTGGAGCCGCAGCCCCAAGAGCGGTGCCTAGCATTTAGGTCCCCGGCGATGATTGTTGGAGCGTTGTTGCTGAGAAGCAAGGCAAGATCTTTAAAGTTGTTTTGGAGTTGTGGAGGGTTATAGCATGCAATTACCCTCAAGGGACCTTTTTGGAGGGAAATTTCAACCCCTATTGTCTCGCAGATGGAGGTAGTTGTAATTCCACGGTGGCGGTGGGATTTGTGGACGACGATTGCCACGCCCCCACCGTTAGAGTGCTCTCTGTCCTTCCTATACTTGATGTAGTTTAGAAGAAGAGTGGGATGGGTTGAGGTGGGTCTCTGTGATGCAGGCGATCCCGATGTTTTCCTCCTCCAAGAGTTGGAGGAGTTCTAGAGATCTATTTCTAGAGAGGATGCCGTTGGCGTTCCAGTTGAGGATCTTTATCTCGGGATTAGCCATTATTAGGTCTGTAGAGAGCGGCGGTAATGTTCGTGACGAACTGCATTATGATGTTTTGCAGTTCGGACGCAATGGGAGGCGAGTTTATTTGCAACGGTGCCGCTGATGCTGCTCTGTTGCTCACTGTGCTCGCATATGTGGTGCAGGTGGGGTTTCCCCGATTTTTATTAAGATTGGGGGTGATGCTCTTTTTCTCTATAAACTTTGATGGGGGGAGGGTGTTACTGATTTTGGGGACATTTACCGGCTTCACTTGTTTTTGGGGGAGCTTGTCCTTCTTTGGGGCTTTGGGGCAGCCTCTGTAAGTTACCCTGTGCTCTCCTTTGCAGTTGGCGCAGGTGGGGCGCGCGTCTTTATTGTCTTTTAGAGGACATGACGTGGTGGCGTGATTTTTGCTGCAAAAAGCGCAGTGTGGCAGTAGTTTGCCGTGTGATTATATTTGAGGCAACGCCGGCACTGCGGCGTGCCTTTCGACTTCCTCTTTGCCTCCACTTTTATGTTGAGGCCACCGATAGTGTTTTAGTCGAAGATTGACTTAGGGGCGGGTGAGGAGGAGTCACGGTTAACGGCCACTAGCGGCCAGATTTTTTCGCCGCTACGCATTCGGTGAATGGGTTGTGGGGTGTAATCTTTCGATTTAGTTCATTCAGGATGTCTTCGTTTTGGATGGCTTCGTTAATACCACGAATGACTACAACCAAGTCCCGTTCTTCGGGGAGTTGGTTGATGGTATATTGTATTTTAGTATTTTCTAGGCGAGCCGTTAGGTGCCTGAAGTCGTCTACCGTTGCCGCGTACACCTTGACCGACTCAGAGGTGTTGACGGCCCGGCGAACAGAGATTCCGGCTTTCTCTATGGCGATCTTTAGTTTTGGCAAAATCATTTTTTGACGGATGATGATGGGAAGTGGAGGTCGAACAGCGATGGGGGATTCTTTTTCAGTGTCAGAATCCAGATCGGAGAGCGTTGGTGCGGATTTGGCAACGCGGATGCGTTTACGGTCTTGCTTTATGAACTCGGCTTCTTCGGAGATCGGAGTTGATTCAGAGACGGTTGTTTTGGTAGCGGGGGTGCAGAAAATTGCTGCCTCCTGAAAGAAATCTGTGGCGGACGAGGAAGATGTAGATGTTCCGGTGGTGGGGCGTGATGTTGCCACCGATTGAGAGAAGGTTGGGTCTGTTGTGGTGGTGGTTATTATATTTTGTAGGCGGTCAATCTGATCCCGGAGGATGAACATTCGTTTGAGCTGGCCTGGTATTAATACATTAAGGGGACTACTTTGAATTGATGTTCGTGATTCAAGACGCCACCTACTGGCCGCTGGTCGAACTGATTGTTAAAACCATTAACTTAATTTCTTGATGAAAGTAAAATGATTTTCAATAAAAAAACATAGCCTTTGTCCTTCCCAAGATAATATAAGATCTATATGCCAAATTTCAGAACAATTGTTCTGTCGGTATTCGTGTACAAACAAAAACACGCTTTGTCTTTATAAATTAGTATGATATGATATGATATGATATGATATGATATGATATATATATATATATATATATATATATATATATATATATATATATATATATTGTAACATGTATAGGTTAGTTCGACCTATATATGTTAATATTTTCAATAAATAGTAAAAAAAGGAGGGAAAAAGGGAAAAAGAGAGAGAGAGAGAGAAGGAGAATAAAAATAATATAGTATAGAAAATTGATAGAATAAAAATACCTTGCTGTTTGTGAAGTTGATAAAACTTTCTTTCTTAAAATTATTGTGGCTATCGTTGCTCAAGTTGTTAAATCGAATAATTAAAGAGTTTGGGAATATATAAAGAAGATATATTGTTGAATTCATTTTGTTCGAAAGACAATCAAAATATTAAAAAGAAGATTCTCGCCGAGTGAAGGGTACAACCAAACGGTCGGTACTTCAAATACTAAGCTCACGCCAAAGACGTCGTTGGGCCGTTTTATTTTCAGCGTCTAGTTATAAAGGTTGGTGAATTTTCCTTTATTTATTGTATTTTTGAATTTGAGTAGAGTGTTATATATCTCTACTCTTTTCTTTAATTCTTTCGATTAACAATATTAGACATTATAAGTTAGCTTTAGAAGTGTGAAAGAGACAGAGAGATATGGTCATAGAGTAGGAATCGTAAGAGTAACAAGCGGATACGCAATTTTCATTAATAGTACATCTTGTTCTTCGTAAGGTGGCGCTCTTGTTGCTCTATCTCTCTATTATACTTACAGATATATCTCTCTTACACCCTGTGTGAGCGGATTCGAGCGTTTGTCGATCGCGGGTGCGTATTGGGTAGGGGTAGATTATTAATTATTATAATTTTATTAAATTAAATAAAAATTTAAGTTATTTTATTGGTTAATGAAACAAAACTACATTTGATTTTTTTTGTTAATAGTAGAAAATCTTAGAAACATTTTCCTCCCTGTACCGGATCATTAATCCGTTCTTTTTTTTATCTGGATTACCGATAATTTATCATAATATATTATCATTTATATAATTTCCAGGGTAAACAAAGGCAAGTCTGAGGAAGAAATATCCGCAAAGAACCTACGGTCCAAAAAGATTGTTTTAAATAATTTAATCCGTTCGGGGTTCTTTGCAACTCTGTTAACGGGTACTTCGACCGGGTGTTTAATAACTAAGTACCCCGTTACAATATATATATATATATGTCTTTTATAAAATCCCTTCTGAATTTTGCAACATAATATGATATGTTACCTGAAATTGAATCGATCCTTTTAGCGGGGATACCTCCAGATTACCTAAACTTAGTCGGATGTTTTTGCTCATTGGAGCATAATTTGTTTATATTTTATATTTTAATATTTTTCATATTTAATATTTTCTGGGCATAGTTTTATGTTTTAACTTTTAGTTAAATTTTTCTCTGTTATTTCTTTTTTACCGTATAATTAAATTTGTTAATCATTTTTTTAAAAATAGGTTTTTAACATTTTTTTTTATTTATTTATGTTTAATTATTTTTATTTTTTTTTAATTATAGATTAAATAAGATCTTTGGATTAATATTTTAAGAGTGGTAGTTGATTTTTCATTATCATTTTTTCTTGCTTAGTTTTTACAATAAATATTGCAATTAAAATTTCAACCTACAACAGTAAGAATGATCAAAAATTTAATTACAATACGCAAATGATACAATAACTATAAAGAATAAAAATAGTACTTTTAAAAACCAATTTGTATATTTCATTTATTAAAAATTAAATACGATATAGAACATTTTATAAAAAGATACATTCACTAGCAAGTTTAGGTTCTACGTGGCTCGATGATAAAATCACAGCGTAGCCCCCATCTATGTTACGAAAATAGGACTTTTTTCGAGGAACATAAATTTTAGATTCAGAAATTTGGTCTAATAAATAATAAAAATTTATTCAATTTTTAACTACTTCAAAAATAAAACTAATGACTAAGTATACATTTATAATAAAATTTTTAAGAAAAGCAAAATAACTAGGCGAGTTTGATATGTTTTTAGAATATTAAGAACTTTCAAAAATAAATAACTATTATTGTAGAATTTAACTTGGTTCGAAAAAATTTGTCTTTATTTTTTTTCTCTATCCATATGTTATTAAAATATATTTCTATCGCGTGTAGTGCCATTCTTATTCGTATTAACATATTTGCGGCGTTGTTATATTTTATTTTTACGCTGTGTTAGAACTGCTTCTTTGGCTGCTTTGCTGGCAACGTCCTTAAGATATCCTTAAGACTTCTATTTTGATTTCTTTTCTTGATTTATTGAATTTTATGAGTTTATAATTCATTTCATTAACTTCTTAATTAATGCGCTGAGATTGTGCATTGAATTTAGTACACATTTTGAATCCACACATATATAAGATGGAGCTGTGTCGAATGGATTGAACATATCTGTTACCAAGAAGTATTTAGCATATATCTGAAGCAAATGCTTCAGCTAAAAAGGTAGAGAATTCGACTGTAAATTGATAAAAATTTTTATCGGTCTTACAGTTTTTTTACAATAATATAATATACTAATATAATGAGTATCGGGCAGTCCTTATTTATAATCACCACCGTACAATCTGAAATAGAAATTACAACTAAATAGTAAAATAAAAATTAAATTAAATAAAAAATAAAACAAAAAGTTAGAATTAAGTAAATTATATTAGAGTTTAGTCCTTGAAGATGAACCGGAACTGTTCGAAACGTTGGAAATGAAAAGTAAATTTAAATTTAAGCTGGTGGGGGAAATCAGACTCTCTTTTATTAACATAGAATATAGATTAATTTATTTGTATTATTTTTAATTTTTAATTTAATTGATTTTGATTTTGTTTGTTATTAGTAACTTCTATTTTCAATTTTATGGGGGTTATTCTAAACTAGGAGAGTCTGACTGTCATTCTATTAGTATAATATTTTATTGTATAAAGGCTGTAAGACCGATAAAAATATTTATGAATCTACATTAATATATACCCTTAGGTATACATGTCTCAGGATTGAGATAGTTTTGAAATAACTTGTAATAATTTATAATTACTTTTTAATTTTTATCGATATATATATTTAATAAGATATTATTTTCAATTTACAATTAAATGAAAATTTAATTAATCATTATTTTTAAGTAATACAATAGCTTGTGTTGATGAATTACTTTATTTTATCATACTAAAACTGTAATGATTAGATAAAAGAATCATGTATTTGAGTATATGGTCAATAACTGTATTACGGGCATCACGGTCCGCATTCGCGCAAATCGTATCATTGCGCTGGCAGCCGGTGTATTCTATCAATTCGTTCAACACTGTTTCCAAAATCGTGTAAATAGTAGTGGCAACATCGCATTGTATATTATTTGATAGACAGCATGCAAGTGTTTACAATTTTCTAAACGAATGAACCACAAATCCGTTCAGAGTCGACCCAACCTCTCGAAAAATGTCATACAGCTGATCCGATAATATATATATAATGCAGGTATCAACATAATGATTACCTGATGAATGGAGATGGGTCTTGATACAATTCCTGGTCATGTATTCTGATGGATTATTCTTTTCTCTCCTATAATGTTAATTATCTCCAGATTTAACTTTTTAATGAATTAAAAATAATAACTAATTAAAATTTTATTTCAATAATAATTGTAATTTAATGATTAATTAAATAAACATGTAAACAATAATTCAATGGAAATTATTAATTATTAATGGCAAATTAATATATATAATTTATATCAGTGTATATTTCATTAAAAAAGTAGAGACAAACGGTTATATACAGATGAGACATGACGGGCACCCAAAATTCAAATAAGTTCAGTTATTTTAAATTTCAATGTGCAAGTGATAGACAAAAACCTATAATCTAAGATGCTATTTTTGAAGAAAAAAATTATTAAATAAATTCATCAAAAATGTAAAGCCTCCCAAAAGACAATTAGCTTCATCTCCCCTTCCCCAGAGTGGACACGAAGGTATGAAGTATTTATATTTATATAATAAGATTCATATATATGTAAAGAAAATAAAAATAAGGTAATAGTACAAACATATTAATTTATTACGTATTAATAATTAAACAAATCGTATAATACGTATGGCCTTCTTTATTTTTAATTTGAAAGGACTATTTAAAGTATAAATAATTATAAAAATAATGATAAATTAAAGTTTTGAAGGGGGCGGTTTGATTGTTCGTAAGTGATAATATTAATATTATAGATATAATCTGATGTTAATGTAATAAAGATAACTATTATTTTAGGCGCAAGGTGTCCAATATGCAAAATAGTGAAAAATTAGAGTGGGAAGAATACATAATTTTTACATTAAATGAAAAATAGAAAACCACCATCTTCTGGGAAAGTAAGCAGAACAATATGATTGTATATTTAATAGGATTGGTTTTTACATAGGGAGCAAGTACAGCTTCTAAATATAATGGCATATTATATTCTACATTATAATTATTTAAAAACAATATATATATATATATATGTTTTTACAAAAAGTATTTCTATATTATATATCGTGATATTTTTGGCGGCAATATATGTATAATTTTTGTATTTTGACATATTGACTTTATTTAATCTGACATATTTATTCCAAAAAATTACAATGCATGAAATACTAAAGCAAACGTTAACCGTACAAGAATGTATTTTAAAATAAAATTTTTATAATTACCTATTGAATAGATAGTAATGAAACTATTGAAAAGATACTTATTGAAAAAGATAGTAATTTCTAATATATAAGTGCTATTGTCAAATAGTGTTACTGCATTAAAAATTATTTTAATATTTGAATCTGTAACAGTTTTCTTACAAAAAGTTTCTATAAAAGCTCTTTATTAAATAAATTGTATAAATTATACAAAGTGCCAATCACTGTATAATGATGTGTAATATAAGAATAAATTTAAAAATTGCTTTATATAAATAACTATATATTTAAATATTTATAATATAATATATTAATTTAGGAGTTGTACTTACTCCTTACACAAAATTCAGTACTATAAATACACAATCATACTCTTCTACATTCCAAAATAATGATGGTTTTATGATATTTTACATTTGAATTAAAAATTATATATTCTTTTCACGTTACTTTTTCTTAATAATTCACAAAACACCACAATAAGAGAAAAATATTGAAACATGAAGAGACGACGCGAGAGATGCACACAACACGAATTGTACAAGCTTCACCGACGGTCATGAATGAATTGCCGTCTTGAATTTCTTGAATTACTAGCTAGCTTGCTACCTAAGCAGAAAGGTTGGGGGAGGCTATACCTGCTCAGAGGACTATGATCCCAAGGTGTCACACGCTCGCAGGACGTGCTCGCGAGACCGTACTCGCCCTGGGCGTGGCACGTAAGGACGGCGCGCATGCAGGCCACGTGAGCGTGCAATTTCCCCTTCATACTAATCATTTCGTATTTAGATATATATACAAAGAATTTATTTTCCCATAGTAAAGTTTTATTTGGAGAGAAAATTTGGACAGCGAACGGAGCTGATACATTATAGTGTCCAGAGCGCCCGCGCACGCAGCTGCTCACCGTGTGCCCGAACAGCACTTATATATTAGAAATTACTATCTTTTTCAATAAGTATCTTTTCAATAGTTTCATTACTATCTATTCAATAGGTAATTATAAAAATTTTATTTTAAAATACATTCTTGTACGGTTAACGTTTGCTTTAGTATTTCATGCATTGTAATTTTTTGGAATAAATATGTCAGATAAAATAAAGTCAATATGTCAAAATACAAAAATTATACATATATCCCCGCCAAAAATATCACGATATATAATATAGAAATATTTTTTGTAAAAACATATATATATATATATATATATATATATATATATATATATATTGTTTTTCAATAATTATAATGTAGAATATAATATACCATTATATTTAGAAGCTGTACTTGCTCTCTATGTACAAACCAATCCTATTAAATATACAATCATATTGTTCTGCTTACTTTCCCAGAAGATGGTGATTTTATATTTTTCATTTAAATAAAAATTATATATTCTTTCCATTCTAATTTTTTACTATTTTGCATATTGGACACCTTGCAACTAAAATAATAGTTATCTTTGTTGCATTAACATCAGATTGTATCTATAATATTAATATTATCATTTACGAACAATCAAACCGCCCCCTTCAAAACTCTAATTTATCATTATTTTTATAATTCTTTATACTTTAAATGACCCTTTAAAATTAAAAATAAAGAAGGCCATACGTATTATACGATTTGTTTAATTATTAATACGTAATAAATTGATATGTTTGTACTATTACCTTATTTTTATTTTCTTTACATATAAGAATCTTATTATATAAATATAAATACTTCATACCCTCGTGTCCCACTCTGGGGAAGGGGAGATGAAGCAAATTGTCTTTTGGGAAGATTTACATTTTTGATGAATTTATTTAATAATTTTTTTCTTCAAAAATAGCACCTTAAATTATAGGTTTTTGTCTATCATTTGCACATTGAAATTTAAAATAACTGAACTTATTTGAATTTTGGGTGCCCGTCATGTCTCGTCTGTATATAACCGTTTGTCTCTACTTTTTTAATGAAATATACACTGATATAAATTATATATATTAATTTGCCATTAATAATTAATAATTTCCATTGAATTATTGTTTACATGTTTATTTAATTAATCATTAAATTACAATTATTATTGAAATAAAATTTTAATTAGTTATTATTTTTAATTCATTAAAAAGTTAAATATGGAGATAATTAACATTTTAGGAGAGAAAAGAATAATCCATCAGAATATATGACGAAGAATTATATCAAGACCCATCTCCATTCATCAGGTAATCGTTATGTTGATACCTGCATTATATATATATATATATTATCGGATCAGCTGTATGACATTTGTCGAGAGGTTGGATCGACTCTATTTGGATTTGTGGTTCATTCGTTTAGAAAATCGTAAACACTCGCATGCTGTCTATCAAATAATATACAATGCGATGTTGCCACTACTTTTTACACGATTTTGGAAACAGTGTTGAACGAATTGATAGAATACAACAGCTGCCAGCGGAATGATACGATTTGCGCGAACGTGGACCGTGATGCCCGTAATACAGTTATTGACCTTGATACTCAAATACATGATTCCTTTATCTGAACATTACTGTTTTAGTATGACAAAGTAATTCATCAACACAAGCTATTGTATTAATTAAAAATAATGATTAATTAAATTTTCATTTAATTGAAAATAATACCTTATTAAATATATATATATATATATATATATATATATATATATATATATATATACATATATCGATAAAAATGAAAAAGTAATTATAAATTATTACAAGTTAATTAAAAAATATCTCAATCCTGAGATATGTATACCTAAGGGTATATATATTGTTAGATTATTTTAGCCTTCTATAAATAATAAAGCAAAAAATACTTGAAACTAAATATTGGAGAGTATCGTAAAAGGATGTAAACATATGTGTCCACTGGGTCTTATTACGATCTGCGTCTTTGCTGCCCTGCGCGGCAAATGATTTATGAGTTTATTGCCTAGATGCCTGATCAGTTTTTATATAGGTTTTAAGTTTCTCACAAAGGCTTGCAGAGTTTTCAATTTCAAGTACTGTAGTGAGTCTTGCGTTGTCCTTTCGTTTGAACAGACGTCTTTTCTTTCCTCGTTTGAAATAAAGTTCATGTTAAGAGATTATTTCGTCTATCTTTATTTTAACATTCCACCTACTATATTTAATAAAAAGTCAATATATATATATATATATATATATATATATATATATATATATATTTTTTAATGTGGATTCATAAATATTTTTATCGGTCTTACAGCCTTTATACAATAAAATATGATACTAATAGAATGACAGTCAGACTCTCCTAGTTTATAGTAACCCCCATAAAATTGAAAATAGAAATTACTAATAACACATAAAATAAAAAATCAATTAAATTAAAAATTAAAAATTAAAAATAATACAAATAAAGTAATCTATATTTTATGTTAATAAAGGAGAATCTGATTCCCCCCACCAGCTTAAATTTAAATTTACTTTTCATTTCCGACGTTTTGAACAGTTCCGGCTTATCTTCAAGGACTAAACTCTAATATAATTTACTTCATTCTAACTTTTTTATTTATTTTTTATTTAATTTAATTTTTATTTTACTATTTAGTTGTAATTTCTATTTCAGATTGTACGGTGGTGATTATAAATAAGGACTGCCCGATACTCATTATATTAGTATATTATATTATTGTAGAAAAACTGTAAGACCGATAAAAATTTTTATCAATTTACAGTCGAATTCTCTACCTTTTCAGCTGAAGCATTTGCTTCAGATATATGCTAAATACTTCTTGGTATCAGATATGCTCAATCCAATCGACACAGCTCCATCTTATATATGTGCATATTCAAAATGTCTACTAAATTCACTGCACAATCTCAGCGCCAATAATTAAGAAGTTAATGAAATGAATTATAAACTCATAAAATTCAATAAATCGAGAAAAGAAATCAAAATAGAAGTCTTAAGGACATCTGCTCATTCAAACAGCACTGAAAATCGTATTGCCAGCAAAGCAGCCAAAGAAGCAGTTCTAATACAGCGTAAAAAATAAAATATAATAACGCCGCAAATATGTTAATACGAAAAAGAATAGCACTACGTGCGATAGAAATATATTGTAATAACATATGGATAGAGGAAAAAAAACAATAAAGACAAATTTTTTTCGAACCAAATTAAATTTTACAATAACAGTTATTTATTTTTGAAAGTTCTTAATATTCTAAAAACATATCAAACTCGCCTAGTTATTTTGCTTTTCTTAAAAAATTTATTATAAATGTATACTTAGTCATTAGTTTTATTTTTTAAGTTTTATTTTTTATTTTTTAAGTTGTTAAAAATTGAATAAATTTTTATTATTTATTAGACCAAATTTCTGAATCTAAAATTTATGTTCCTCGAAAAAAGTCCTATTTTCGTAACATAGATGGGGGCTACGCTGTGATTTTATCACCAAGCCACGTAGAACCGAAATTTGCGAATGTATCTTTTTATAAAATGTTCTATATCATATTTAATTTTAAATAAATGAAATATATAAATTGGTTTTTAAACGTAGTATTTTTATTATTTATAGTTATTGTATCATTTTCGTATTGTAATTAAATTTTTGGTCATTCTTACTGTTGCAGGTTGAAATTTTAATTGCAATATTTATTGTAAAAACTAAGTAAGAAAAAATGATAATAAAAAATCAACTACGACTCTTAAAATATTAATACAAAGATCTTATTTCACCTATAATTAAAAAAATAACAATAATTAAGCATAAATAAATAAAAAAAATGTTAAAAACCTATTTTTTAAAAAATGGTTAACAAATTTAATTAAACGGTAAAAAAGAAATAACAGAGAAAAATTTAACTAAAAGTTAAAACATAAAACTATGCCCAAAAAATATTAAATATGAAAAGTATTAAAATATAAAATATAAACAAATTATGCTCCAATGAGCAAAAACATCCGACTAAGTTTAGGTAATCTGGAGGTATCCCCGCTAAAAGGATCGATTCAATTTCAGGTAACATATCATATTATGTTGCAAAATTCAGAAGGGATTTTATATAAGACCTATATATATATATCTATATTTGGAACACTGCATCAGACAAAGGACACAATCTTTATTGAAATTTGTTTTTTAAATTTTTTAATATAAATCGATAAAAACAATTGAAATTTGTTTTCAAATATTATATAATTTTTATTAATTTATTATTTTCTAAAATACGCTTATTTAGAATAAGTAATTTAAAAATAATTTAATACAATAAATAAAATAATCTATTTTAGATAAATATCAGATAATGATTTAATTATTTTTTTAAATTACATAATTTTATATTAAGAATAGTCTAGAGTGCCATTATGTTCCATATAATTAGTATTTTTATATTCTTTACCCGATAGAATCAAGTACGGTTCTGTCAAATTATAGATTACCATTCCAATTTTAGATTAAAAATACTGATTTATAAGATAAAATTGTAAAAAAAAATAATACAATAAAAATGTAATTGTAAAGAAAAAAGTGCACGGCAATCCTGACAAATTCAAATTTATTTAGATAATACGCAAAACTATAAAAATTTAATATTTTTATTTACTACTTTCATATTATAGCATTGCAATAACAAAACTAATATTTTATACATAAAGCCAATAAAATGAAAATATTGAATTTCTTTATATCTAAAAATTATACGTGTAAAGAATGTTAACTTGGTTTTCTATAAAATGACGAAGAAAAATTCCTTAGATTACATTGCTGGTACTAAAAAATAATTCCAAATTTAAGTGTAGAAAAAAGGAGTTATAATGGCTAATTTATTGCGCAAGAATAGATTAAAAGTAGAATTTCACAGGAATGCTAAAAAATTAGAAACAAATCAAAGAATGACCAACAAAAGCTGAAAAAATACTTTCAAAACTTTCAGAACAGAATCGAAAATTAGCGTTATACATCACCTCGTAGGCATCTAATAATTTTGAGTAGGCTGAAATCTAGTACCTACGAACTAAAAATACTTGTGGCGTTATATCAAGAGGCGTTAGGTCTGGGGACCGAGATGGTCATTCAATTGTACCTCTCCGGCCAACCCATCTATCATGAAATGTTGCATCTAAATATCGGCGAACATGAATACCGTAATGTACAAGATCATTATCCTGTTGAAAATAAATTTCATCCACATTTCCACCCGTTAAATTTCGTATAGCAGATATAATTTGATCTCGAAGCATGTTTTCATACATTGCAGTATTTAAATTATCTTGAATAAAGAAAGGGCCAAGTACTCTTCCATTAAATATGCGAGCCCAAACATGTACTTTTTCAGGATTTTGCTTGTGGTTCGCTCTCATCCAATGTGAATTGATATTACTCCAGTATCAAGAATTATGTCTGCTCACTGTTCCGCTTAACTCGAACGTCGTTTTATCAGAGAAAACAATGTTATTGAGAAAACAATGTCATCAGATATCATTTGTATCATTACATCACAAAACTCTACCTTTCTATTAAAATCATCTTCAGATAATTCCTGTACCAACTGTAATTTGAAAGGATACCATTCGTTGCGTTTCAAAATTTCGTGTACAGATGCAGCTCCCTCTTCACGCTATTATGTACGACGTCTGATGCTGCAATGGGGGTCCTCAATAAATGATTTTAATATGTCTAAGCTCTTTTCATCATTAGACGATGATTTGGATCTATCTGATTTAGGAAGATCTTTAACACCACCTGTTTCTTCAAAACGTATAATTATACGAATTATGGTACTTTTTTAAATAGAGTTGTTTTCTTCAGCTCTGAATGTTTCATGGAATAAACGCTGTACCTGTTTGTAACCTTTCTCTTGATCACCCCATCCTTACATCATCAACAAAGGTATTTTTTCTCGTTTAGTAAGATATGCCATTTTTCACAATGATTAAAAGTACAATTATTGAAAATCTACAATTATCTGAATTTCAAAGTAAGAGAACTTCACTTAACTCTTGAAAACAGAAGAGTAAATAGGAGTAAACAATTGATAATACATAAGTGAACTGATTCCTGAAAAGCATAGTGAGCAAAATCTTCTAAGGTACAAGTAACGATCCTGAAACTGCTATGAATCATGCGCAAAATCTCGTAACCCTTACAAAAAATTATTGCAATAAACTGTTCTTCTAAAACGGTTAGATTATTTTTTTCTTTGAAATTAATAGCCCCTAAGTGTCCTATGTAGCTCATTTTGAGCGATAACATGGATACATTCCAAGATGTAAAATTTTGTGCTCTTTCAGAATCTGAAATAACAAATAGAGGTCCCTATTTCCAAAACTGAAGATGACCTTCAAATAACCTTGAAAGTTGAACTAAATAGTGACCTTGTATTTGTTATTGATTATCAATAACAAATACAAGGTCACTATTTAGTTCAACCTTTAAACCTGAACAACTTTTGTATTTAATATTTTTTTCCAAAATGCTTACTTTATGTTAGAAGTGGGGAGTTCAAAACATTTCTAACACCCTGTATATTTATTCTGGTATGAAAAGAATGGATTGTATTTAAGTAAATTAAAATTAATCAATAATTAATTAAAATTCAGTAATATATTTATAAAAATTTCTCTAACTATTCAAATGATCTTCCTTCTGTTCATACTAGAATAAATAGATTTAATAACAATGTTCTGCAATTTGAATTCATTTGATTCCTTAGTTTTATTGGAATCGTACGGTCAATGAAGTTGGATTTTGCATGTACTCCCTATTATAGCTTCAAATCATGCGTACTGAAATAGATCTTAAACCCCTCAAACTATAGCTAAACATATCTACTTAGTGTAGAAAATACACTTTATATATAATCCTTGTAGCATATTTCAAGTGTTTTGTTTGTTATTGCGTAATTTAAAGGTGGTGTGTTCTCTTAAATTCACTATTACAAAATCATAAACTTATAAAATAATTAATGAATTATTTGGAACTAAATTAATTAATAATTAAACATTATTAAGACAAAATAAAATTAATTTGATATTTGGAAGTAAGTCGAACGTTATGTTTTATTCATTACATGATTTTGCAAAATTAAAATAGGGTTCTTTATCAACAACCTCGAAAATTATATAATTTATATTAAATATATATATATATATATATATGTGTGTGTGTGTGTGTGTGTGTGTGTGTGTGTGTGTGTGTGTGTGTGTGTGTGTGTGTGTGTGTGTGTGTGTGTATAAAAATAAAATACATGGCTAAGTCTGCATAAAAAAGAAATATATGCTATTCGTAGACCATAATTTTATTTTAATTTCAATTGGTACTACAATAAAATAATACAGTATTTAATTTAAAAAATGGAAATATACGAAATATGTATACTGGGAGTTTTGTATTCGGATGATAGAATGCGATGTCCAGGTGTTTCCAATTTCTACGGGGAGTATTGCGTTTAGTCCGTACAAAATGATGTCTGGCTTCCTCGAGACATCTTCTATGAATACTTTCATGATTAGACAGTAAAATACGATGTCTTAAGGCGATTTCTACACTGCGAGTATTGTATTTAATTGGTAGGAAACAACATTAACGTATTTAGGGATGACTTCTATGTAGAGATTCGCATTTTATCATTCGAACATCCCAACTCCCAGTAGAAGTCGTCCCTGGTTATCTGAACATCTTATTCTACCTCCCCAACACTAAATTCTCTATAGCAGTCGTCCCGAGACATATTCTATCTTCCGAACATGATATTTTCCTGTAAACGTCGTCTCGAGACACTTTCAAATCTTTTTCTACTGTCCGAACTCGCAAATACAATTTTCCCCGTAGGAGTTGTATATAATATGCACATATAAAATGGTTGACGAAATATCAGCTTTTTGAAGTGGACGCTGATTTGAAGTAGCTTTTTTTTACAAAAGCGACGATATAAATAACAGTAAGATAATTGTAATACAAATTACAGTAATATAAATTTTAAAACAATTGAATTGTAATCCTCCTCAGTCCCTGATGAGGAGCCGTAGCGAGCTCGAAACGTTGGACAAGTCTTCAATTAGGTAAGGGTGTTAGGGATAGCCAGACTGCACTTTACTAACAAAGAATTTTTTCAGCTAATATTTTATTTTCAGATTATTCTACAGGGGTGAATGTAAACAAGGACAGTCTGACTGTCATTATAATTTTAATTTAATTTTTAATTTAATTTTTATTTTTAATTTTTATTTTATTTTTTTATTTATTTTGATTTTTATTTTTATTTTTTATTTTTATTTTTATTTTTTATTTTTATTTTATTTTTGGATTGAATTGATTGGACTGTAAGACCAATAAAAAAATATTTATTAATTAATATAAATTTTTATATATAGATTACTTTTTACTTATATATGATTGAACTGTTTAAAAATCGGTGAAATTATTATCTCGGACGATGCCGAGACGGATGAAGTTAATAATTTATAAAATTAACCTATATTAAAATTGTTTGCTTATCATATTGCATTAGCATTATATTGAATTATATTTATTAAATTATAAACATCTTATTAAGATTATTGTTCTATTTGGATTTCTGCGCTGAACATGTCTCTGCCCATTATTGAAGTTGTTGTTAAATATGATGATGTATTGTAAAACTGTCTCTTAGCGTCTTTTAATTATGCATTAGTCTGTCTATAAATAAAAAATATTAGATATAAGTTATATAAAAAGCTTTGATGTCTAGGTCCTTAAACAATTATTGCATTGAAACTCTTTTTTTAAACATGATAATTTAATAATTGATTTTCACTGGTTCAACTACATACAATTCATATTGTATAAAGCACATTAAATAATTTAAGTAACAATATTTCAAAGGACGAAAAATTGGCTCGCTTTCTGGTATAATTATTAAGCATTTAAGATTTCATATACAAGTCCTTTTTGTACGTTTGTTTCAAATCACTGACCACACAAGGAAACATATTTCTCTCTTAGCCGGTAAACTCCTATGTCTCGCAATTAGCTTCGAAAAAAATCCCCGTTGCGCAACAGCAAAGATCATATACGCAAACAAGATTGACAAACGACATTATGTGTTTGGCTAGCCATCCTTTATCGTCGAAGCTATGCGCGACGTCCGAGCTACTGAAGAAAAAAAAAAGAAAAAAAGTGAAGCTACAACTAGATCACGGGTATAATAGCCGCGTCGCGCGCGGAGGAATAAAGGAATAGGCAGTAAAATTTTCACGAGATCACCCATCGGATTCGCCCGATTCCCCCTTAATCAATTTAGCTAAGAGAAATGTCTATACTGGCACACGCTGCAGTTCTTTTCCTGGGGCGAGAATGATGAGACCTACTGACTCACCCCGAGTGCCTTCTATCTGTCTATCTGTCTCTCTCTCTCTCTCTCTCTCTCTCCCTTCCTCCACCGTGCAGCAATAAACACTGCAGGGGCTCTCGACAACGAGTGGAACCTGTCATTGTCCCGGCTACGTCCGCCCCAAGGCGGATTTATAAATATATATATATATATATATATATATATATATATATATATATATATATATGCGATTATTCGCGCACGCGTATGTATCGGGGTAACTTTTCTACAGGGTTGGGGAGACTAGGACCAACGGGGCAAAGGAAATCAGGCAGATATATAAGCGCGGAGGGCAGAATGGTTTACTATCGCGACTACTAGTTCCGAGTGAAATGTTCACTCCCCGTGAGCGCTGTGGTCGGACTATAAATATTGCACAAGCGAATATTCGGGTAAGACTGTATATATATATATAGAGTTGTTCTGATTATCGACCAACGTGAAATATTTTGCAATTTGGAGAATGGAACAAATCGCAGAGCCTTAAAGAACAAATTCAGATCTATTCTTAAGGATTTAAAATGTTATAGATTTTTGAATATGAAACTGTGAAAATAATGCAACAAAATCTCTAAATATCGATTTCAATTTTGTAGACTGTCAAGTACTATTAATTAACCTGAATACTAACAATAAGTATAAAAAAATAAGAGACCAGTCTTTTTCATAGGATCATAATCTATATAAAAGCTGTAATAGTTTTTAAAATTTCCTAAAAATGATTTTTATAACTGATTTTTTATTAAATGGAAAAAAATATTTTATTCCAATAATTTGAAAGAACTTATTCCGAATTATATCAGACTATTGTAAATTAGAGCCAAATTCTTTTCATGTATTCCTGGGTCGGACAGTTCGAATTCTGTTCACCTGTTTCAATACTTTGTAACTTACCGATCCTATTCGCTATTGGATACAGTAGAAATTATCTCATTTCGGGATTCGAACCAATTCAATAATGTTTCACATATCTTTGCGAGTATGAGATATATTACTAAAATCTAATCTCCAGGTTCACAAATTAAACCTAAGTGACGAAACCTCGTAAATAGGCATAAATCCATATTCATTGTTTTATTCTTGTGCAACTTTATCTATTTCCTTCACTCGTCGCAATGCTTTGGTGTATATGAGGAGGCATCAGTAGGCAACTTATGGACATCTTCTTATTCTCTTGCGGAAATCTTCATATTATAACGCCTTTTATGTTTTACTTACCGGGAGTATACTGTGTATTGAGATCGAAAACTTATTGGTATAGTAGAGATCATCAAGGATGGTGGCTCGACGGTGTTTTAATAAAAAACGGCTTCCAAAATTGCTGGCCCTTAACCACCATGTTTTTGGCTCATCAATCGCTCAAAGGACAGGCAAGGTTTATCTCTTCAAGTTGAACTAGTTTTTCTAGGTAAATGATAGCAGATAACTGGCATATTATAGAGGACATCCTTGTTTCTCATTTCTCTATATGGAGATTACCTCTAGAGCATAAGTATATGCATCTGAGGACAAATTCTAGGTGTCTGGTATTTGTCTGTTGAAGGTTCAGTGACTGTTAATATCTTCTTTATAATTTTGAACATAACCTACAGTTCAATATCTATATTTCAAATTGTAACATTTTTTCTCAAACTTGTTAGTTTTATTGCATTAGGAAAGCAACTGTAAGAATGAGATCAATTATTTCAAATTTTGCGGCGTCAGCATTTCAATGGTTATTTTATTTGGAGGTGAACTTAGTTTCCGACCTTCACATTTGGAAGGCGATATAAGTAGTACAAAAAGTTAGATGTTTCCGATCTAGTACTTATTTTTTAGTTTTGGTATTTAGCACTAGAATTCAGATAACAGGCGCCATCATTTGTGTAAACATTGTAATTTTTTGCTTAGTCAAAAAGGAATCAATTAGTAAAATAAATCGTTTTTTCAACATGTCCTTTGTACTATTTTGATTTGAAAAAAAGTCGCAGAAACTTATCGATTACTTCAAGAATATTATGACGAAAAAGCTCCATCGCTTACAATATGTAGAGAGTGGTTTTAGCGGTTTATAAGTGGAGATATTGATTTTAATGACAAGGAACGTTCTGGACTACCGAAAATGTTTGAAGATAGTGAATTGCAAGCATTATTGGACGAAAACTCAGCTCAAACGCAGAAAGAATTCGTTAATAAGTTAGAAGTCAGTGATAGATCAATTAGCAAACGTTTACATGCGATGGGATTTGGCCGAAAGTGCTATTATGAATCGATACATCGTATTGTCTTTGCTTGCCAGGCAAAAAAGAAGAGTTTTCTGTGGCGTATTGTAACTGATGATGAAAAGTGGATTTACTATGACACTCCTAAGCGCAAAAAGTCGTGGGTGGACGCAAGCCAACCGTCCACATTGATACCAAAACGGAACATCCACGGCCAAAAGGTATTGCTGTATATTTGTTGGGACCAACAGGCTCTGCTGTACTACGAGCTGCTAAAACCAAATGAAACCGTCACTGCCGAGGTATACAAACACTAACTGAATAATTTGCAACAGAAATTGATCGAACATAAATCAGCAATCGGGAGCAATAGGCGCAAAGTCATTCTCTTGCATGATAACGCTCGGCCACATTTTGCAAAAGCTGTCAAAAACACCCTGTTGGAGCTCGAATGGAAAGTGTTGTCGCAACCAGCGTCCTTGCCAGATATAGTGCCTTCTGATTAACATCTATTCAAATCGATGCAGCACGAACTCGTTGATACGCACTTCCTACATGTTCAAGAAGTACGAGAATTCGTGGATCATTGGGTCGCCTCGAAACCGCCATCGTTCTTTCGCCATAGTATCGCTATATTGTCAGAAAGATGGGACCTAATAGTAAAAACGGAAAATTCCATCCATTTTCCATCATAAATGCCCTTTTTCTGTTAAAAGGGTCGGAAACTAAGTTCGCCTCCTGATAATATTCTCTGTTGATTTTGGTTGATACTTTCTATCAAAGAGTATTCTTCACGCGTAAGATGTCTTTCAAGAATTTGATACTAGTACATCCAATGGCGCACTTATTTTGATTTACCAGCAGATTATATTGACATAATTTCATTAGAAATTCAGATGTCAATCAGGTATGTTTCAAAAGTAATGATATTAGTCTAATATATTATTGTATAAGACTGTAAGACCAATAAAAATATTTTTTTATTTAACTGAAGCATACTATGTTTGTGATATGGAAAAGTTATTTTAATTTTAAAATTATTTCTTTTGTTGTAAATCCAATATTGTATTATAAAACTGATATTGATATTATGGTGTTAAGGCATTTTTTAACCGAATAAATCGTCGTTTTGTCATCTCTTAATCGAACAATATAAATATCTATTCTACATCGATTTCAAATTATGGAAAGTTAAAATTTTTTACAATTTTCTACTAAACCATTTTGTCTTTGTTAGAGCGAATTATACAGAGAAAAACGTTCACATATGGCCATACCTATGTACGTTTTACGAAGCCGTCGCGCAATAAAGGCAATTGAAAGATCCACAGATCACAGAATAATATTGTTTTCACAATACCCCCTCTGCTCGCATAATCTGCGCCTATCCGAGCGGACCGCGACTGTTTACACAAGGTCAAAATCTGTTCTAAAATCTATTCTGGTGTTTGCAGAAAACGGTATGCGCTACGTCATGGACTGCGTCCATAAATTAGATTCTCTCATATATTCCAACCCTCCGTTTATTCCATTAAAAATCGAATGAATTCAAATCCAAGCCGCCATCGCCACGAATTTACCCCATTTACGCATATGGTTTCGTAAAGGGACGAAGAGAGAAAGAGAGAGAGAGAGAGAGAGAGAGAGAGAGCACCACCGAGCCGTCGCACTGAGGTCGGTTAGGGCTTCTTCGCGGTGCTGGCCGCTCATCATCGACGAGAATTAATATTCCGCAAGTTCTCTCTCTCTCTCTCTCTCTCTCTCTCTCTCTCTCTCTCTCTCTTCGCGTTCCATCAGCGACCCCTATATATGTAAGTGAACTTTGCACAAAAGTTTCGGCAGTTGCCCTCCGAACCGTAATTTACTACGCAGCGGCGCGGTGAGCACGCCCCCTTTCCCCACCCCCTGCGACTTGGGAAATAGATTTTTCATGGACGCTGCACTTTTTATAGTCGTGCGTGTGTCACGTCATCCTCGCAGATAAATAAATTTGCTTGATATATACACATAAACCGCGAGGCCTACGTACGCGCTATATATATATACCTTGATATAATAATAATAATAATAATAAATTATAATAATAATTTTTGTTATAATACTTCATATATCTCATGCTATTTTAAATTACGCGTGCGTCGCATTGTCAAACGTCGTCTATCAGGTCGCCTGTACGTCAGGCATTGTACTTACGACAATGCACGATATGATCGTTCTATTATTTAAATATCTCCTCAAAATTAGCATTGACACTTAACTTTCAAGATATCATTAAAATATTTAGGAAATAATCAATACACGGCTCATTTATAAAAAAGATCTTTCATTTTTGAGAGAGTTATTAATGAAATAATCTCATTTCCGGCGGGTCTTTCATAAGAGTTAATGTGAAACCAGGTTACATTTCTGATATTCAAAAGGCTCATTCTCGAAACACACTTTATTATTCTTTTATAATTCTTTCAATATAACTATTTATATATCGTATGATTCTTTTATTCTATAAACAACATAATATGATAATTTTGTATAAATATTAATTTTTTCGATTGTAGTAATGAAACTTACATCCGAATTAAAATGTTCATTTACTAGCCAGAAACAAGGTTCCAGTTTCAAACCTAGTTTCTATCTATTTTTTAATTTTATAGATAATTGAGTTTTAAGCCATAGTAGTTGATTCTATTTTTAATACCTAGTAACTATTTTTCAACCTACTGAAACTTGTTGGATTTCTATCAGGGACTGACAAAAAGGTTTGTTTTTTAAAATCTCTATTTACTGACTTTTTTTTGCTTATTTAGTAGAGATATTATTCATTACTTCATTTAATTTATACATCAATAAAAAATATATAATTATATATAAATTACCAGCTCTTCTGAATAAGCTTGTATAAAATTATACCGAATCGACACAAGATCTTTCGACGAGTTTCCTTTTCAAAGTTACACGTACATTTCTTCATCTAAAACAATATAACCCATAACCAATTTCAACAACAGTTGGATTAGTTGTTCAAACGAGCTTTCAGCCGCTAACATGTAATACCAAGCGCCGTTGTATTCTTCGCTATTTCATGGATACACACACACAAACACACACACACACACACACACACACACACACACACACATACACTAAGATCACTAAACCGGCATTGCAAAGACAAGCTTTAATCCCCCATCTATCAAAAACAAAAAGGTCCTTTAGATATATGTACATTTATACCAATAAGCGTACAAACAATCCTATCGCAAATCTGTTACGTCTTTTGCCACGGGAGCTTCCAGAAAAGGTTTTGTGCTCGTTCTTTATATTCGAATCGATTGCGAGAAAGTGCGCGCGGCTACGTTTGCACAATATATATATATATATATATATATATATATATATATATATATATATATATATATATATATTGCGCTGGCAAACAGATGTGCCATTGTTCCACATGCGTACACACACATTCTTACTTTTCCGAGGAGAGAGCTTTGCTGGCAGATTCTATACAAATTGCGGGTAGGGGGGTTCCGAAAAAAGACGAGGCACACGCAAGGTGAAACAGCGACAGCGGGAGGAGTGAGGGTGATGATATAAAACGACGCGTTATCGACGCAGTCTCCCAGCGAGGTGTTATGGCTGTACATAGTATCATACGAGTTTATATACTGTGACATCACTCCCACGAGCTACTCCGCGCTGCGGGTGACGAGGCGGGTGCCTCTCTATAATATGTACTATCCTTCTTCGTATGTCAGAGAGAGGGAGAGAGAAAGATGAATAGATGTGTATTTATTTGTAATCTGAGATACAAAAAGAGTATAGTAATTTACAAAGTGTGAAATATAAATAAAAATAAAAAAACTACTTAGATATATTGCTAATAAAATAAAAGTTTTCTATAAAATAATTTAATTATCAACAATGTAAATACTATAATATAGCTTCATAGAAAGTCAGTCTTATTATTATCACAGGCAATAACATAGGTAGTAAATAAACAACGTTAAATTAAAAAAAAAAATCAGTTAAAAATGAGAATAGATAACTTAACAATGCATCAATATAGCTGAGCTTATTCATACAGCTATTGATCAAATAGATAAAGTATGTGGAATTCTACGCTTTAAGAATGAATATACAATTTATAATCTAAATTTTTTAATTTCATTTCAGCCAAGTAGAATAATGAATATTAATTATTGTTCATAGAATTATGTAACATTTCTACAATTTTTTTAGTATACTATTGCTAATCTTAAAGTACTTTAAAATTTATGACACTATATCTGGACCTTATGAATGATCTTAATTAATAATTAATTAAGATTTTTAAATCACAATAAAATTGTACTAAATGCAATAGTTCATATATTTTACGAAATACGAAATACGAAATATGATACACAATCTTACTTTTATACGTCATTTATATCTATTTGATATTGTTTGAATAATTAAATTTACTCAACCTGTAGACAAAATTAATATCTTTTTACAGTCAGTCAAGTAAGATCGTGGTCGATATTGCCGATAATTAATGAAAGATTTCGCTTTAATTCCTTCGCGAGCTAATAGAGGGAAGTTTTGTCCTTGATGCATTGTCAACAAATATTCAGATGTCGTAGATCTTTTCAAAGACAATCACGTTAAACGCTATGAGTGCTAAGTACACGTCACGTTACGAGACTGTGTTCCTTTGCATCTACCCTAAAGGTCCCAAAATGTCGCAATCAGGCACTGCTAAATATATGAGACAATGATAAAAATCTATAAAAAGGCTTTACTGCCACCTGCCAAATGATGATTCATCAGAGAAAAATGGAGACTAGATTTTGCAAGAGGACAATGATCCTAAACACCGCAGCAAGCTCTGTACTGAGTGGAAGACTCAATCTGGCATTGTTACATTGGATTGGTCGTCGCAGTCGCCCGATGAAAACCCTATTGAAAATATGTGGGCATATATTAAACAAAAGCTTCGTGGAAGACACACACATACTTTGAAGCAGTTATGAACCGAATGTGTTAAATACATCGAACATCAAAGGTAAATTTAAATTTAGTTAGTGAGGGCAGTTAGATTTCCCTTTACTAACACAGTATACTCGTACAGATATTTTTTTATTTCTACTATTATTTCATTATTATTGTTATTTTCTTTTTTGCTTTTTTAATAATTTCTAAAGTTGGAATAAAGAAAGTTAGAAAACTGTATTATATTTTTATTTACTATTATTATATTTTTACTAAAAATATTTTTTTCAAGATAAGAAAATTTTTTCTCATTGTGTAATTTTAGTTATAGATAGAAAATGACAGAAATGAAATGAAATTGTATATGTGTTGGTTTTAGATAGAAAATTACCAATAGTGCTAGTATCGCGTGGGACGCAAGGTGAAGAGTACCAATTTGAGAGGAATGATCCATCGTATCGGTAGCCGAGCGGGAGCTTAAAATATCTATAGGTCTGGAGGCAGCATATTAAATCAAGAAACGGAGGACATTTCCCTACTGCGTGAGAAAAACAGAGAAAATGACTTTATAACTTTTCTATCTCTGTTGCACAAAAGTAGTGATTGGATGATTATTTCACGAAAAATAGAGTCAATCACACTAACTGTAAGAGAGAGGTAGCAAAGATATGCATAGTAATTTTACCTCTCTCTTACACCGTAAGAAAATTGTCGCGGGTCCGCTGCAAAGGATAAGAAATATAGATCTCTATATACCAGCAAGAATTATAATAATTAATATACTTATGATACAAATTATAAGAAATTACATGAAATATTTCATTAATACTAAAAACCTATTAATACATAATTCACACAATATTAATCTAGACGATATGAGCGGCATTATAAGTAATGGATATATCAGTATACATCTATTCAATATTTAGATCTGAATAATTTTATTATAAATGAACACGAAATCCCTGTAATATATTATATACCAAAAATAAACAATAATAATATTTACAAACTTTTTCTATCTCTAAGAAAACTTAATTCAAATATAGCATTAATATAATGGTTACAATATAAATAACTATATGAAAAATTTATTTATAAGTAACATTATCTTACAATAATTTCGACATCACTAATAACATTATTGCACTATCCCACTCACACACCATCGCATGCCCACATATACACTTATTTAGTTTCATTCATACTTTTTCAATCCTATTTATTTGTATATATATTTCATACTCTTTTTATTATTTATTTTTTCTTATGATAATATCACTAATTCTTGTAAAGTAATATTAAGATATAAGATATAAAATAAAATGTAGATACAAGTAATTACAATGAATATGGGCAGTACTAACATTTTGCAAAGAATTGAAGGAAAAGAAAATCTTAATTAATATTTATTAAAAAATTGTTAGATTATATTAGCCTTCTATAAATAATAAAGCAAAAAATACTTGAAACTAAATATTGGAGAGTATCGTAAAAGGATGTAAACATATGTGTCCACTGGGTCTTATTACGATCTGCGTCTTTGCTGCCCTGCGCGGCAAATGCTTTATGAGTTTATTGCTTAGATGCCTGATGTGTTTTTATAAGTTTTAAGTTTCTCACAAGGGCTTGCAGAGTTTTCAATTTCGAGTACTGCAGTTTAGTCTTGCGTTGTCCTTTCGTTTGAACAGACGTCTTTTCTTTCCTCGTTTGAAATAAAGTTCATGTTAAAAGATTCTTTCGTGTATCTTTATTTTAACATTCCACCTACTATATTTAATAAAAATTCAATAAAAATTGTAATATGTTTTTTCTGAATAGACATATTTTGGAAAAAAAATAGCGTCTATCGCAGAAGCGAAAGATCTCGCGTTCGATTTCCTGCAAAGTTGTTTATCGTGTACAAAGAAAAACACGCTTTGTCTTTATAAATCAGTATGATATGATATGATATGATATGATATGATATGATATGATATGATATGATATGATATGATATGATATGATATTATATTATATGATATGATATGATATGATATGATGATATGATATGATTACGTGAAATGAGAGGAATAGTACACATCCTAGTGAGTTGATATGTACCAAATGAGAGCAGCTGAAGCGTATTAAGTAACCACGCAAATTTGAAAGAAGAAAAAATAAGAAGTGCGAAAAAGTATATATAATTTATATGCATATGTACATATACTTTCAATATACGTTCATGTGTTATAAATATCAGACGGATAAAGAGGGAGAGCGTGTGTGCACGCGTTACAGTGTGCGCAACCCAAAGAAGGAAAAAGAGAGAGAGAGAGAGAGAGAGAGAGAGAGAGAGAGAGAGAGAGAGAGAGAGAGAGAGGCCGGGCGGAGGATGAAAGGATAGAAAAAGCAGTTTTGGAGAGACGCGATGCGAGAAAGTGAAAGGAGCATGACGAGCGACGAGATATAGGGCGAGGAAGGCAAGTACTGAGGGGAGTAGGTACGTATCAGGGAGGAGAGTCCGACTCCGAGCCACAGTGACGGCGGTGTCGGCGGAGAGGCAGCATCAGCACGGCGATGACGGGAGATAAAAGGAGCCGAAGAAAATCTCAGGAAGCCCGCGGCACGGAGAGAGAGCTCTTTTTGCGCGCGCGTACGGTGCGGAGGCGTGCCGACCTGCCGACGTCTTACATATGTATATAATATATAGAGGCTCCTCTCCCAGCGCGTTGCTGCTGAAGTCCCCCGCGGGGCGCGAGCGTCGCTTTTGGGGCTTCTTATAATACGATGCGATGAACGCCGCCCGTGTGTTGCTGCGAGAAAAATAATTCTTATATATTGCACGCCCTTGTATATCTATATACTGACGCAGCAATTCTCGCACGTGCGAGCGCGCGGGGCTCCGCGATGAAAAATAGACCTCGGGTTTTATCAGGGTTCGAGAGAGAGAAGAGAATGATTTTGACTTTTTTAATTTTCAGCGAGGCTCATGATTACTTCATGAATCCCGACATCACATCCCGACTCTTGGCGTGTATAACAAGGTGTATACTATATATTATAATACATATATCCGCGGAGAAGCTACGTGAGCGATCTGGGCGGGAACGCTTCTTATACGCGCGAGAATCTGGGGGAATTTTATAAACAGATAGGTGACGCCTGCCTTGCAGCTTTCGAAAAAAAATTAATTTTATTAATTTTAGATCAACACGTCTTTAGCAAGCGATTAGATTAAGTATTAAAAATGACGATTTAGACTATGTACCAAAATGAGGTTATGCTATTGTACTTGTTATATTTATTTATATATATAAATATGTCTATATAACTGTGTCAAATATATATTTACTGCACAGTACTATTACATTACCATATTAATTTCTTAATAAATCATTACACTGGGTGCAATTTATTCGCAAATTGCGAAAGAACAATCTTTTTAAATAGGTGTATATAACTTAATTTTATTTTTATTATTCTATCAAAGGCTAATAATGAATAAATTGCATCTTAAAAAGAAAACTTAAATCTCTAAATTTTTCCTTATGGCATATTTATTGAGAATATGCTTAAGCAATAAAAATGTCTATTTTTCTATTCGTTATGCTATAAAGCAAAACGGTAGAAACATAAATGAGAAGATCGTACTTTCTAAATATTTATAATGACTATTTAAGTTCCAAATACAGTAACACAAAAATTATTCTATAATTAAATTAAAAATTAGTTCACTAGCATTGTCAAATGCCTTACTGATTATGATAAAGTGAAATGTAGTAATATATGTTCTTAGCACATTAACAAATTTACAACTTATAAATCTTACATGTATTTTATAAAAACTATATAAAATATTTTTCTAAATTCAGTAATATATTAAGATAATGTCAATACATACCTAATAATATATGTAATTATATTGTAAATCTTTTCATAGTAAAACAAAAAAAATTTCATATACTGAAATAATATTTATAAAAAATATTTTTCTAAAATCTTCCGAAATAGTCCTGGTAGAAATCTAACAATTTGCAATAGGTTGCAAAGTAGTTATTAGATATTGAAATCAGAATCAATATATCATAGCTTTAAATTAGGCAAATCTTAGAATAAAAAATGTGAACATTGTCAATAAAATTAAAAAATAGGTAGAAACTAAGTTTGAAGCTGGAACCTTGTTTCTGGCTAGTAAATGAACGTTTTAATTTGGCTGCATGTTTCAATTACTACAATCGAAAAAATTAATATTTATACAATATTATGATATTATGTTATTTATAGAATAAATAACACATCATACGATATGTACATAGTTTGAAAGAACTATAAAGAATTAAAAAATTATAATTTATCCTGGTTTCGCATTAACTCTTATGAGAGACTCGCCGGAAATAAGATTTATTTTATTAATAACTCTCAAAAATGAAAGATCTTTTTTATAAATAAGCCACTTATTGATCATTTCCTAAATATTTTAATGATATCTTGAAAGTTAAGTGTCAATGCTAATTTTCAAGAGATATTTAAATAAAAAAACGGTCATATCGTATATTGCCGGAAGTACATTGTCTGCCGGAAAGACGAGCTGACAGACGACGTTCGACAATATAATGCGATGCGCGCGTAATTCAAAATAGCATAAGATATATGAAGTATTATAACAAAAATTATTATTATAATAATTTCTTATTATTATTTTATTATAAATATCAGAGTTATTGTATATTATACATAGATGTTGTAGAAAGATTTTTAGAAATTAACATGGCTTTGAACATTTTATTATTTTAAGTATGAGAAACAACACATAAAAATATTTCAAACGTTAAGAGACGGAATTGAATTTCAAATAAATAATCATCTTGATTCTAAATATTAGTTAGAAAATTCAAATTGAAAGAATTTAAAAGATTTTTATTATTCGGAAAGAAATTGTAAATATTATTCAATATACTTTCTTTGATCGTTATTCTTTTGGTTTTCATGAACATTGTAATTTGGCATTTTTCAATGTCAACAAAGTAGATTTATATACAATTTGATAAATGAATTAATTTAGAAGATAAAGAGTTGCGACATTAGGCTACTATTATATCAATTTGCAGCTAGTTTTGGCTGCTCAGACAGTACACCCAGGTACATTAGAACGTTCCAAAAAATAACTAATATCCAGATCAAAAGTACACATTTATTTAAAAATAATTTTTATTGCTTAAATTATGACAATATTACTGACGAAAGACCTTCAAAAATATTATGTTTTGTTATCTTATACCTGTTTCAATTAATGGTACTTAATTAAAGATATTATTCTATTTATTTATAAAATAAATAATTTAATAAATAATATAATTTTATTGTTTTTTTAAATGATTTGAAAATTCGTGCGAATTTGAGTTTATATCGGAACTTTAATGTATGCAGAGTGAACACATTGCATGTCTGGTGACTGGTGACTCCCGCAAGAGACAAAAAATTACATTGGTTAGTATATACGCTCGATTAAGACTTTGTATACATATATATATAACATTGTATGCGAATGTGTAAACTATTGTCGATGCGTTTAATATGTATTATATGTGTATAAGTTATAGATTGCGTATAAATGAATTCAATATGCAAAATTAGGAACTCGATATAAATTTACAATTTATTAATTAAAGTAACTATCAACGTAAATGAATTTATGTAATAATGCATAACAATGATACTAATGTTTTGGCAATGCTATATATTATACATAGTTTCAACCTCAATTGAAGGTAAATTTTAGTCATAATCAAAAATACATTGACACGAAACTAACTGTTATGGGTCTTAGATACCAAAAAAATAGGTTTAGAAAATGTATCTAGAAATCGACCGTAATGACCTGAAAAAACGTTTCATATATTTCTAGTTACTGAGTCGAATATTAATACCTTGTTTCTAGGTTTCTCGATATCGAAATAGCTAGTTTATGGCTTAAAAATGTTTAACATTTCTACCAGGGAGATTAACAAAGAATAAATTATAAAACAGAATAACGTCTTCAAACAATGAACCATTAAAACAAATGGCCAATTGTATTTTATATACATTCCTATAAATAACAGTATGTATAGTTAACACAAATATATATAAAACTCTAAAAAATAATAACAAGTAAATAGTTTTAACGGAAATGCAGCTTAATAAATTAATGAGATCGTTCAAATAGCCGAGCTTATTTTCATATCTTGAATCGTCAATATTTTTAGGTGAACATTCTTCTGCTACTGACGATGATAATTCATCATTATTAAGAAAACCAGGTATGAAGGAGTCAGGCCCGTTCCCATAAAGGTGACCAAACCCAATATTAAACTTAAATAGATATACACTAAATCTGAAATAATATACTCTGAATTAACTTAAATATATACACTCTATTATCAAAATAAATAACAGAAGAATGTTCACCTAAAAACATGATGATTCGAAATAATTAACTCTTTTTTATGAGTCTATACGTGGACTAAATGATGTGAAAATAAACTCGGCTATTTGTAAATGATCTCATTACTTTATTAAGCTGTATTTCCGTTAAAACTATTTATTTATTATTATTTTTCAGAGTTTTAGATATATTTGTATATTTATATAAATGCTCTTATATATAGGAATGCATTTAAAATGCACTTAGTCATTTGTTTTAATTATCCATCGTTTTAAGACGTTATTGCATTATATAATTTATTTTTTATTAATCTATTTAGAAAGATTTTAGAAAAATATTTTGTATAAATATTATTCTGGTATATGAACATATTTTGTTTTACTATGAAAAGATTTACAATATAATTACATATACATGTTTTTATAAAATACATGTAAGATTTATAAGTTGTAAATTTGTTAATATACTAAGAACATATACTACTATGTTCCCTTTATCGCAATCAGTAGGACATTTTACTATATAACTAACTAATATATAACTAACTAATTTTTAATTTAATTATAGAATAATTTTTGTGTTAATATATTTGGAACTTTCGGAAAGTATATTAAATAAATTTTTTATAAAATTACTATGCTAAGAACATTGAGCTCGCCTAACTTTTTTATTCATGTCAAAAGTTGTTTTTTTTTTCAAATTTCATTTGATGAAATCTACAATACAATATAATATTTGAAGAATTATTCTCATTGACATTAAAAAATGATGAGTTTGTTTTAATTTAAGATGTAAAAATGTTTACAATATTAATGATAATATTTATTATACAAGTAGTAAAATCTGTATTGCATTTATAGAATTTCAGTTCTATTGAATAGCCATGCATGGTAATAACGTATATCCATAAGTATTATACATAATTTGGTAGCTTTGTTGTTCACAATTATTTTTAAAATAAGATTCTAAAATATAAATAATAAATATTAGTTATATAAACTTAATTTATAAAATAATATTTGTAAAAAATAAGTACCTTTGATTCCTCATCTGATAATGTAGACAAATAAAAGTCTTGCAACATTTTACATAAAATGCGTTTTAAAGCAATTTTTAAGTCATTATCAGTTTTAAGATCTTTTTTAAGATTGTTTTAAGATGTCTAAGATCTCTATACTCAATTTCTGAACTATGATATAACTGTACGAATACAGGTATTGTATTAAGATGCAAAACTGGTTAACAATGAAAAATGTTTGATGAGGTGAATATAAATAAATAATTTAAAGGCTGCATCACTAGTAAGCAAGTCCGAGCAGAAAACGTTGCAGGAAAGCCATTCAATTTTATCTTTTTAAGAGATAATTTCACAGTTATAATTCCATTCCACAATAAATTATTAAAATTGATCTACAATAGTTTAACCGTGGAAATAAATATTTTAAAAATGATTAGGGATTTATGGAAAATAAATATCAAAATTTTTTATATTAGATTGAGATAAAAAAATAATAACCTTAGAGCTTATACATGATAATAAAATTTACAATCTACTAACTTTGTGCATGATCCTTTTATATTATTTATAAATTCTAAATCTTTGTGATATATTGTATAGTTCATAGTTTTAATAAACAACGTGGTAACTAAAAAAAACAAAGTTAATAATACATTATTTTTCAGTGATATAAAACATTTAACATGTTTAACTTACATCCTCATAAAATCTTGAAATAACAGTAATGATTGCTAAAGATCTTTATGTTCCTCAAATATTACATATTTATTTCGAAAGAATTCTTTTGCATACTTTTAAACGAAGAGAAGTATTTATTTATATCTCCAATCTTACTTAATGAACGTGATGCACTGCTATGATTGCACCTGATTGAAGTGATAAATAATTTTTTTCATTGATTGAAAATTCGAAATCCCAATTTAGAAGTAAATAGTGTAGCGGTCGCGCCATGCCGGCGGTTCTCAAACTGACCTTCGAGGTGCTACTGCGCCACTTGTTATATAAATATATATATACCGGGTACCCTAAAATTAATTAGACAGATTACTATGACTATATAGATTGTGGAAATATATATATATATATATATATATATATATGTTCAACAGCCAATCAAGAACGCAGGATTCGGATTTTTGCTCGAGAGGCTGGAGCAAGAAAATACAGGCGGACACTTGCGGACTCTGATAGAAATGAGAGGACGCGAGCATCGGTGGTTTTTTCCATAGCAAGAAAAGTGACTATGGTAAAAAAGTGAGAGAGGTATCGATAGAAGCGTTCGTTCGGTCCTTCGTGCAATTTCTAGTTCCATCCTCTCGGACGAAAATACAAATCCTGCAATCTTGCTTGGCTGTAGAACATTGGTTAATAAATCGATAACTAACAACAAGTTACTTGAAGTTAATTTTATTATTGTATTTACATTTCTATAATCTATAGTCTTGGTAATCTGTCTAATGAATTCTGGGACACCTGGTATATATATATATATATATATATATATATATATATATATATATATATATATAATATTGTGCGAGCACACGCTACCCACGCGGCCAGAGCATTATAATTTTCAAGGTCTGCTTTCATTTCGAACTATATATATATATATATATATATATATATATATATATATATATATATATATATGAAATATTATACAGCGTTTGGAGAGCGAGCTTTTTCAATGCAAAATACGCCCGGCGAGTCGAAATGTTTTGTATACGAATGCGGCGAGAAAATATAAAGATCATTTGGTTGGTTTTAATAAACTGATAAATCTGAGTATTTGTATTGGTATCTTAAGTGTAATATGCGCTACTATCGGCAGCAAACAGAAGAAATATGATCGACATGAATATATAATAAATGGATAAAAGTACTACTTACATCAGTGAACTTTCAGAGTTCCTTATAATTTGTTTAAACAAAGTAAAAATTATTGAAATAATTAAAAATGCAGTAAAGAAAGGATTATAGTAGACTAAAGAGTGCAAAATATGCATCATGTAATTTTTTCACATTATTAAAAGAAAATATTACGAAGGGAGATTACTGTAAAGAACTTCACTTTTGGAAAAAGTATTGATACTATGTGTTGCACCTAAAGCTTCTACAAATTAATTGAAATGAAATTACCATTGACCACACGACTAGACTGGATACGTTTAGTTAAAAGAGACTTCGATAATGAATTCCCAAATTTTATAGCCTTTAAAAATTTTTAGAGGCTAGGATTTAAAGTCTAGATATTGTCGAAGATTTGGATGAGTTTGTCAGATATGAACATAGCTACATTGAGTCCATTCGCATTAAAAATAATACTAGAGCTGACAAAAAATCTAGTTCATTTAATATAAATACGTTGATACACGTCACCACCTTAAATTCGAAAGGAAATAATGCTACATCTTGTTCTTTTTATCAAGGACCGTATTTTGTGAACTATTGTTAACAGTTCGCAGATCTTGTACCAGTCAAGAAGAAAGAACATGCAGAACAATCTAAGCTCTGTTTCAATTGTCTAAGCTCTAAGCATAGAATTGAAGGCTGTTCCTCAAAAGCTAGCTGCTACGTTTGCGGTGGTAAACACCATACGAAGCTTCATTCTGAGGAATCAATCAGTAAAACAACTGTTAGTCTTCAAGAAACGCTAGCTGGTCCGTCAACTTTGATTCACTTTACCGCTTCAGATTAGAAAGATTTCTCAACGGCTGTTAGCTACTGCAGTAGTTATCCTTGAATCCTCAGAAGGTGAACAATGAATATGAAAAATATGAATATGAGAAATGTGAAAAATCTTTCATATTTGAAAATTTGTCTAAAATACTATCTTTAATTTTTAAACCAGTAGAGATTGCCGTATCTGGTTTGAACAGCACGACTAATGCAAATGCTGGTGCTGAAGTACAGCTTACATTGAAATCTCTAATAAATCCAGAATTTTCTCTTAATTTTACAGCATTGTTAGTGAAGCATGTCTTCAATTTGCTGCCAAGATACAAAATTGTTTCTGGACATTGGGACCACATCCATGAGCTGTACTTAGCTGATCCACACTTTGATCAGCCAAATACGGTGGATTGCATTCTGAGCTTATCTGTTTATTGCGCCGTACTTTTGCCAGAAATACGTGAAGCTTAATCTCTAGATACTAGTCCAGTAGTACTGTCGTCAATATTTGGCTAGATTTTAATCGGGAATGCAGACATCGACAATTATTCTATTAGATGAATGCGAGGTTGATGACGGATTCTTTTTGCTTCATCATCCAATAGACAAGTAGGGCGGTTGCAAAAAAATAAGGGTTGTCTTTAATGGTTCAAAAAAGGATAAAGCAGGAAATTTTTTAAACATATTTTTATATCCTGGTCCAAAGCTACAGAAAGACATCGTTGTTATTATTGTTAGGTGGTGTTTTTTTAAATATGTATTTGTATGTGATATAGTTAGAACTTTTTGTCAAATGCTTTTCGATCTTACTGGTACTAAGTCGCAATGTATATTGTATATACTGGGGTTTTGATCCCCCTTTACCTCGAGTTTGGCGTTTGCTTACTGTTACATATAGAACAGTATCAACTCCATTTTTGGCAAATACTTGCTTAGAAGAATGAAACTAATTTGGTCGCACATTCACATAATATTGGATCCACAAATTCATGACTTCTTAGTAGGCAGAGGTACATTGGATAAAGCCGTATAAGCATATCAGGAGCTTACTGAAGTACTTAATTCTGCTGGCATATTTGTCGGAAAATGTGCAGCAAACCACAATAAGTTCACTCTATTGAATTCTCAAGACAATTTTAAAGATTTAAATAAGAAGGAAACTGTTTCGACTCTTGGATTACGATGTAGTCCTGTTGATGATGCTTTCTATTTTCAAGTTAATTGCCTTTAACACCTCCAATAACTACAAAGCGTTCCATTTTGTCAGAAGTATCTACACTCTTTGACCCTGTGAGATTTTTGTCTCCAGTTATTATTCGTGCAAAGTTATTAATTCGATTTTTGCGGATACAAGGTCTGAATTGGGCTTCGCCAGTTTCAGGTCATATTCAGAAGGAGTAGCTGTTCTACCGACAACAGTTTGCTGACTTAGAGAAGATTTGAATTCGACCTTGAGTAAATACAAGCCAGTCTGTATCCGGGCATTTGCATGGATTTTGTAATGCTTCTGAGCGTGTCTCCACAGCTGCAATTTTTGTGGTTGTTCCAAGTGCCAGATTTGCACCACGGTTGCTCATCACTAAATCTAAAGTAACCCCACTGAAATTTGTAAGTTTACCAAAGTTAGAACTCTATGGTGCAGCATTATTAGCCAAACTCATGTCTTGAAGTTTTTTCAAATTAGACAATTCTCCTGAAGAGATTCATTGTTGGTTTGACTCTTCGTTCTTGCCTGGCTAAGGTCACATCCATCTCCTTGGAAAACATATATTGCAAATAGAGTTAACGAGATTATAACTCTCTTGTCGATAGCTAAATGGCGACATGTGCCGTCTGCACATAATCCAGCAGACTTAACAACCGGAGGATATACTGCACTACAGATACGAGAATTAACTGTCTGGTGGTCAGGGCCTGTTTGGTTGATTCACGATAAGTTTTTGTGGCCCATCGAATCATCTGAAATTTCAACAGTTTTAGAAATTCATCGTTCAATTGACGTATGGTTTATTCAAAACCATCATCAAGACTAGGAAGAAAGGTTTGTGCGATTTTCTTCATTCGATACATTAGTTGCTCTTATCGCTTATTGTCTTCGTTGGCGTAGAAATCTATCATATTCTAATAAGCCGAAAGGAAAGAGTTTTTCGTCGGTTGAGATTTCAATAGCAACGAATATTTAGAACTAATTAATTTAGTACAACGTTCGGAATTTTCCAACAATGTTGCGAATCTTATCTTCATGGCAGCAATTTCCTTCTACAAATCCGTTACGCAAATTAATGCCATTTATTGGTACTGATAATTTACTTCGTGTAGGGGATAAATTACACAATTATTTTTTATCTGAAAAAGAGAAGTACCCAATCATTTTATCAAAAATGCATCATGTAACAGTTTTACTTATTAGAAAAGCTCATTGTTGTACATTACATGGCAACTATTTATCTAAAAGTTATTGGATAATTCATGCTTGAAATATTATTCGTCAAGTAGTTCGTCAGTGTGTCACACGTGTTTGATATAATGCTCACACTCGGGAGCAGTTGATGGGATCACTCCCTGCTATTTGAGCTAAACCCGCTCGACCTTTTCAATACACTCGAGTTGATTTTGGATTAAGGCGTTTTCTGGAAGAGGACAAAAGTCCTTTAAAGGGTATGTGGCAGTTTTTGTATGTTGGAGCGTTAAAGCAATTCATTTGAAATTAATATGTGATCTTACCACACAAGCATCTCTAGCTGTAATTCAGAGATTTACAGCTCGTCGAGGTGTCTGTAAAATTATTTACAGTAATAATGGTAGCACCTTTCTAGGTAGTGAAGCTAAAATTTAACGTCTGTTTACAAAAGCTTCTATTTCAGAACGAATAATTTCTTCTACTCTGGACAAAAATCAGGTGCAATGGCGTATCATTCCTCCCAAAGCGCCCAATTTTGGTTACATTTAGGAAGCTAACGCGAAGTCTTACAAAAGACATTTGTACAGAGTTATAGGCGAATCAAAATTGTCGTTCGAATTATTTTCAAATCCTTTGTCTGATATTGAGGCATGTTTGAATTGCAGACCATTCAGCATACTTAGTTCAGATACTGCAGATGCGCGTACGATCACTTTAGGTCATTTTCTCATTGGTGGTCCATTTGTGACATTTCCTGAGCTATATTTAGAAATTAATGAATCTCAAACTCTGCTCTAAATGGAGGTTAATACAGCTGATGAAAAATCATTTTTGGTAGAAATGGCAAAAGGTATATTTCGATCAGTCACAACAGAGAACCAAAATGGCTTACTTTGAAATTAATAAATATTTTTATTGGTCTTATAGTCCAATTAAATAAATTAAAACGAATACATAATAATATCAATATATATTTATATCAATACTAATACATTATATCATACTCATACTAATTTATAAAAACAAAGCGTGTTTTTGTTTGAACGCGATGATCTTTTTTCTTGAAAATCATTTTACTTTTAACAATAAATTAAGTTAACAGTTTTAGTGGTCAGTTTCACCAGCGACCACTAGGTGGCGTCTTGAATCACGAACATCAACTCAATACAGTCGGCTTAAAGTATGAAAACCAGGTCAGCTCAAGTGAATGTTCATATCCAACTTTGGGATTCGTATCCTAAAGAAGGTGTATCTTTTGATTTTTGTATATTTTTGAATGTTTCTGGCGTGAAAAATGCTTTCTCTCTCTCTCTCTCTCTCTCTGTCTCTGTCTTTTTTTATAAGATGGTTGTATGCCAAATCATACGAAAAAACATTTATGAAAACAAATTATAAGAATAATTTGATATTTTTTGAACATTCTATTTTTTTCTATGCAAGAAGAAAATTGTATAATTATTTTGAAACATGAATTATACAGAATGTTCAAATAAAAGCATCAGGATAACCAAATAATTTTTGAAAAGTGTTTAAAGTCTACAGTTTTCAGATTTTTTCCTTGCTTCTTGATATGTCAAACATAAATCAAATTATTTTAATATTATAAGGGGTTTTCAGTATATATGTAGAATTGTGGTCTTATCGATTGTTATTTAAAAAAATTAAGTTTAAAAAATAATTAAAATTATTTAAATTAACATATATCTATATATACCATTTAATATAGCCAAAAATGTAAATTTCAATATAAATTATTAGAAGTGGTATCCAATATAAATTATGTTTTATTTTTTTTACTAATATACATTTGTAAATTATTAATTATTTAAGCAAACAAATTGAAGTTAATTTCTATTGGGGCCCATCTTTGATACGTCTACACGTACAACCTCCTTAAAACTATTATTTATTTAACCTATTTAAATCATGACAAAATTTCGAAATTTCAAACTCAAATTTTAATGTTAATTTATAATTATAAAAATTGATATATTTATTTTGGCAATTAATTCTATCAGCGATTCTACTACTTCTATATGAATTTATACTTTTCTTTATATAAATTAAATTTTCTACTACATTAGTTTGATCAATGTTGTAGTTCTTTTTTTTCGAATCTAAAACAAACATATTTCTTTGGTTTTTTAAAATTATCCGATGGGTTTTGGCAGTACAGGATGTAATTGAAAATTTTATTTTAAAAAAGTGATACGTGTCAAAAAATGAGGTGGCGTCTTGAATCACGAACATCAACTCAATGCAGTCGGCTTAAAGTATTAATACCAGCCTAGCTCAATCGAATGTTCATATCCAACTTTGGGATTCGTATCCAAAGGAGGTGTAACGTTAGTTGGTATTACCTTTTTTGTTCTTCAGGTTAATCTGAAATTACTCTCACACCTTATGGATATTTTTTGATTTTTGTAAATTTTATTTGCTCTTACGTGGAAATCTCTCTCTCTCTCTCTCTCTCTCTCTCTCTCTCTCTCTCTCTCTCTCTCTCTCTTTCTCTCTCTCTCTCTCTCTCTCTCTCTGTCACTATCTCTTTATCTTTTTTCTCCTTCTCTTATAAAATGGTTCTGTATGCCAAATCATACTGAATATAGTTTATGACGGCAAATTATATTTTTATTTTTATACATTCTATTAACTTTAGAATTGTGACAAGAGACTATGTTTTTTTTAGTTCGAACCAAAGAAATGATGGCAAAATAGGATTCTTTCCCAACAATGTCGAAACTATGTATATATAAATAAAATATATCGCCACTTCTGCATAAAAAGACAATATCCATCACCTATTTAAAAAATATGCTATGCGAATACCAACATTTTGCTTGAATTTCAGTTAACATCACTACGAAAATATTCATGGTATTTAATTGAAAAAACGAAAATATAATATATATATATATATATATATATATATATATATATATAGTATGTATATTATATTATACATCTTATGTATACATATTTTAAATACGGTTTCTACTGAGTAATATTGTATTGGCGTGTACGGGCGGTTGATTACGATATTCCGTTGCCTCAAGACGATTTCTATACGCAGTTGTGTGTTCGGATGATAGAATGCGATGTCCAGGTGTCTCTGGGTGATTTCTACGGGGAATATTGTATTTAGTTGATAGAAAACGAGCTCCAGGTATGAGGAAATCAACTTCTATGGAAATATTCCTGTTGGGACAGTAAAATACGATATCTAGGTCTTTCCGAATGACTTCTACGGGAAGTATTGTGTTTAGTCGTTAAGAAGCGATGCTAGCTTTCTCGGGCCGACTTCTACTGAGACTATCGTATTTAGTTGGTAGGAAGCGATGTTTAGGTATGTCGGGACAACTTCTATGGGAAGTTTCGTGTTCGAATGATAGAATGCGATTCCCAGGTGTTTTGGAACGAATTATATGGGGAATTTCGTATTCGGACGGTAGAAGATGATATCTAGGTATGGCGATACGACTTCTACGGGGAGTACCGTGTTTAGTTGGTAGAAAATGATGTTCAGGTATGTCGGGACAACTTCTACGGGAACTTTCATGTTCGAACGGTAGAAAACGATGTCTGGCTATGACGGGACGACTTCTACGGAGAATTTCGTTCTCGGATGGTAGAAAACAATGTCCAGGTATGACGGGACGACTTGCACGGGGAGTTTCGTGTTCAGACGGTAGAAGACGATGTCCAGGTATGACGGGATGACTTCTATGGGGAGATTCATGCTGAGAAGTTCGATTACGATGTCGGGATGTTTTGGAACGACTTCGACGGGGAGTGTTTAAGCGACTTCTATAAAGAGATTCATTTTCTATCGTTCGAACACGAACACTCCCAGTAAAAGTCATCCCGGAATACCTGGACGTCCTATTCTACCTACCCAACATAAAACTCTCTATAATCTCTATAGTCTCTATAGTCTCTATAGTCTTCTCTACAGTCTTCCCGAGACATGTTCTATATTACGAACATGATACTCTCTATAAACGTCGTCTCGAGACTCTTGGACATCTTTTTTTACTGCTCGAACTCGAAAGTACAATTTTCCTCATAAAAGCCGTATGTAATATGCATTATGTGTGTATTAAATACGGTTGTATATTCTGTATATACATACTGTATATACAGAAGCGACGATAGGTAAATTACGGTCAATTATTTATAGTCATATAGATTTTTATATATAGAGTACTTTTTACTTAGATATTATTGAATTGTTTAAGAAATTCATTAAATTATTATCTCGAGCGAAGCCGAGACGGGGGATGCTAGTATATATTAGGTTGTCAAATATCTCCTTTCCGCTTTTTGCACTTCATTCAATGCTTTATAAAATGTGTTACAGTGGCCTGATTTACTTCAAATAGGCGCCGTTTTGTTCGATAATCTGTTTCCATCTAGAAGGCAACTTCATAATACCCCTCTCGTAGAAACCCTTCTCCTTATTTGCGAAGAACTCGGACAGCAACTTTTCACAAACCTCTTTTGAGTCCAACTGTACAGAAAAACCTTCCTGGCCGTCAATCCCGACTTGGCTACTGTTTGGGTCGGTCCACGTGCCTTGGACCACGACCGTTTTCGCTTGATATTGTCGCATGTGATCCATTTTTCGTCGCCAGTCACAATCCACTTCAAAAATGGGTCGAGTGCGTTCCGTGTAAGCAGCACATCGCAGGCGTTGATTCGGTTTGGAAGTTTTTTATGCGTCAAATCACGCGGCACCCAAACATGAAGCTTTTTTGTATCTAGCCTTCTGCAGATGGTTTAAAATGGTTTGGTGACTAACTCTCATCTCCTGGTAGATGTCACGAGATACCACATGCCGGTCTAACTCGATAAATTGCATGATTTGATCGGTATTCGTCGTCACAGGTTTTCCGTCAGTTGGCTTATCCATGATGTTTTCACCTGCTCTGAATCATCGAAACCATTCCTCTGCGGTTCGAAGTAATAGCGTGCCATTCCCCAAAACACCATTAATCTCACGGAACGTTTCTCCAACAGATTTGCCTTTGACGAAGGAAAACTTTAAAATAGCACGAATTTCGGCATTAGTGAATTCCATGTTTACAAGTCTATAACTTTTGAACGCAATATCCAAATTAATCATGCATAGCCTCGTTTTGTACGTTATGTCAAGACCTTCCAAATGATGTATAGTATTGCCAGATACGAGCTCTGTAGCGCTTTGTACATAGCCACGAAATTCATAAGACAAAAAGGCGGAAGAGAGATATTTGACAACCTAATAAGGAATATACTTATTAATTCGTAGGAATACAAGTAATTATGTGGAGAAACCCCTGATGGACAGGCGATGCATCAATAATACCGTTAATCCTCCCTAGCAAGTAAATCAGGCCTCTGGTGCAAGTGTATACCTAAGTACAGCGAAAACCGTATTTAGATTTCCCTCATCGTTGCCTGTAGTAATAGATATAAGGACGACGACGGATAATTTTGGCATTTCTTCCGAAGCTTAGAATGTTACGAGATTGTCGAAGATCTTCCGATTCATTTTTGTACAACCTTTTTCCTGATAATATATGTGTATTATTTGATAAAACCATGATACATACATTTATTTTATTTATTTGATTATTCTGACAATCCTTTTACAATATATATATATATATATATTTGTTTTTTAAATTTCCTTTAATGAGATTCTTTATCTTAGATAAATTACGGTAAATTATTTATAGTAATATAGCTTTTAATATATAGAGTACTTTTTACTTAGATATTATTTAAGTGTTTAAGAAATCGGTTAAATTATTATCTCGGCCGAAGCCAAGACGGGGGATGCTAATATAAAATAAAGTGATATAATAGATATGACGGCTTTTTCTTCATTACGATCGTCACCAACTATATTGTATATATCTTATCGCGGATGGATTGATAGATTTATCATAATATCTATATATGTTGTCCTCTTTTTTTCAACAAATATGCTTTATATCAATTGTCCTGTTAGTTTCTACACTTGAAATGTCATGAAATACACGTGGAGCGCGTCAAGATAAGTTTTTTCTTATCGCTTCTTTCAACTACTATCACACTTGCTTCTATCAGATGAAAATAGAATTCTAAAATTCTATTTATTTCAATTAATTAAAGTGAATAGTGCATTAAATTTTTTGAAATCTTTGACAGATGAAAATTAAAAAATTAAATAACTTAATCTGAATTTTTTAAATTTAATATCGTATTATAGAACAATAATTAAATACTGTCAAAATATATAAAATAATTACAATTTATGAAAGTAATTCGATTTTTAGTGCATTTACCAATTAAATCTGTACATTCCTAAATTTAAAACTACTATTATTTAATACGCATGTCAAATTATTATTAATGTGTAATATATATTAACAATATGGTGTCTGTCTCTCTCTGTGTGTGTGTGTGTGTGTGTGTGTGTGTGTGTGTGTGTGTGTGTGTGTGTGTGTGTGTGTGTGTGTGTGTGTGTGTGTGTGTGTGTGTGTGTGTGTGTGTGTGTGTGTGTGAGTGTGTGAGTGTGTGTGTCATATAAATTTTATTCGTTTAAATCATATTGTAAATTTTTTGAACTCAGGTAAGAATAAATTCCTCAGTTATCAAATTGAAGTACTTAATTTTAATACAGTATGTACCGTGCTTATAATAATATTTAGATGTGTCTATAAAGTGAATTAACACCTGTAATATAATTTTTAAAATATAGCTATTATTATTTGGTAATATAAACGTTTCATTAGACTAGTAATTGTCTGCAAATAATTGAATTTGATGCTGAAAACCTAAAACAATAATACATGTAATATTATTTATGTTTAATCGAAACTTTACAGTAATATATATAGTAAGAGAACTTGATTTACCCTGGCAGAAATCTAACAATTTTCAATCGGTTGCAAAGTAGTTATTAGGTATTGAAATCAGAATCAATTTATCATAGCTTAAAATTAGGCAAATCTTAGAATAAAAAATGTGAACATTGTCAATAAAATTAAAAAATAGGTAGAAACTAAGTTTGAAGCTGGAACCTTGTTTCTGGCTAGTAAATGAACATTTTAATTTGGCTGCATGTTTCAATTACTACAATGGAAAAATTAATATTTATACAATATTATGATATTATGTTATTTATAGAATAAAAGAACATCATACGATACGTACATAGTTTGAAAGAATTATAAAGAATTAAAAAATTATAATTTATCCTGGTTTCGCATTAACTCTTATGAGAGACCCGTCGGAAATAAGATTTATTTTATTAATAAGTCTCTCAAAAAATGAAAGATCTTTTTCATAAATGAGTCGCGTATTGATTATTTCTTAAAAATTTTTATGATATCTTGAAAGTTAAGTGTCAATGCTAATTTTGAGGAGATATTTAATTACAAAAGCGGCAATAGCCTGCGTTGCCGGAAGTACAATGCCTGTCGTACAGGCGAGCTGACAGACGACGTTCGACAATGTGACACACGCGTAATTCAAAATAGCATGAGATATATGAAGTATTATAACAAAAATTATTATTATTATTATTATTATTATTATTTATTATTATTATTATTATTATTATTATTATTATTGTTGTTGTTGTTGTTGTTGTTGTTGTTGTTGTTATTTTTTTTTTTTTTCGGAGTCTGTGAATGCTGTTTATGCATCTCCGACGGTCGTTCAGCAAGAATGTTCCTGAAAAACGACCACCGGAGTATGTGCGACTCGACAGAAAACCCATGTCACTACGCACTAAACACATATCTCCGTGTTGCACCGACACCAGCCCGGAACTATTATACACATTACTTCAGCCTGGGCGGCAGTCCTTGCGTGGTCATTTCACGTTCATATCTTTCATTCCAGATTCTCATGCATACTCGATATTACATTCACTCTTCATAGACTTTCAATCGTCCAAACATCCATCTGCTCTTTTGTTCTGAAGCACATTCATAACGTATTTTGCGATCAACCGCCAGCTGCCCGCGTCCGTCATCATAATTTTCGTCACGTTTTCTGGCGTGATCACTCCTGTCCTCGTCTGTAACTCTAGTCGTGGCTCAGTCCAATGTTCGCACACAAAAAATGTGTGCTCCGCATCGTCCCAAGCCCATCCGCAGTACTTGCATTCTGAAGAGACGACCCTCTTCATCTTGCAGAGGTACTTGCGGAAGTATCCGTGTCCGGACAGAAATTGGGTAAGGTAGAAGTTCACCTCTCCGTATTTCCTCTCTTTCCACGGACCGATTTCGGGTATTAGTCTTTTCGTCCACCGTCCTCTTTCGTCCGTCGTCCACCGTCTCTGCCATGTCTCGATGGTCTTCGTCCGTTCTTCAGTCACAGCGTCTTCCCTTCCAACGTTCGAGCTCCGCTCGTAAATTCGCTTCCGTTCGGCCGCGAGCAGATCGATGGGAATGACCCCAGCAATCACGAAAACGGCGCTCTCAGACACGGTACGATACGCGCACGCGATTCTTAACGCGCCCACCCTTTGTACGCTTTTCATGGCGTTCGCGCGTTTCCTGATATTCATCGCGTCGGCCCAAACCTCCGCCCCGTAAAGCAAAGTCGAGTGGGTAACGCTGATCAGCAGTCTGCGAACGTTCTGTTTCGGTCCGTTGGTATTGGCCATCAGTCTACTTAGAGCCTTGGTCTTTTCTGCTGCCTTTGTCGCCGCGTTTCGTAGGTGGGGCCAGAAGCTCAGCTTCGTATCCAAGGTAACGCCAAGGTACTTGACTTCACTCCTGGTTTCCAGTCTTTCCGTCCCTAACGTCATCGGAACCACCGTCTGTATACGTCTGCGAGTCAGCAGCAACAACTCAGTCTTCTGCAGCGCGAGCTGCAATCCGCGATCTGTCATCCATTCGTTCACGCGTCTCATGACCTCATTCAGCTTTAACTGAATCAAGTGATAGTCGCGTGCGACTATCACGGCTGCCACATCGTCGGCATAGGCAATGAGACGCGCGTCGGCGGGCATGTCTAGTCTCAGCAAACCGTTGTATTGTACGTTCCAGAAGTCGGGGCCTAAAATGGAACCCTGCGCCACCCCCGCTGTCACGCGTTTCCATTTCTTTCCGTCCAAAGTATTATACGTCAGTCCTCGGTCTCGTAAGTAGTCCCGTATGATACGAAGGAGGTAGGAGTCAACCTTGAAAGTCAACTCCAACGCCCCCAGTATCGATGTCCATTTTGCAGAGTTAAAGGCGTTACGAACGTCCAGGGTCACCAACAGAACCAGTGGTCTGGTTGCATGACAGCCCCTGTTCGCCGCGTGAAAGATGTTCGTCACGTCACCTAAAGCTCCGATTGTCGACCGTCCTTTTCTAAATCCGTGTTGTTGTTCGGATAGGTCTCCGGCGTTTTTAATTGCCTGTGACAGTCTTGGTCTCAGCAGTAGCTCCAACAGCTTCCCTGCCGTATTTAGTAGGCAGAGAGGCCTGTATGAAGAAGGCAAATCGGGGTTCCCCTTAGACTTACGGATGAGAACCAATCGAGCCTCCTTCCAGAGCCTGCTAAAAACTCCCTCCACCAGACACCCGTTGTACAAACCCAAAAGGATGTCCGGGCGGCGCGAAGCGACCACCCGTAACACCTCACTAGGTATGCCATCGGGACCCGGAGCCTTGTTAGGCTTCAACGCATTCGAAGCTCTGCGGAGCTCTTCCTGCGTGAAGAGAGGGATCTCTATATCTGTCATTTCGTTTGTCGCGTCCGTTCTGTTGGGATGGGTTGGGAAAAGTCTCTCAACTATCCGCTCCATCACTTTCGCGCCTCGTAGTTCCGGCGGACCCCGACCTCCCAGGGCGCATGTTACAATTTTATAACCGTTGCCCCAGGGATCCGAGTCTACCTCGTTGATTAGTTTTGTCCAACACCGTTTCTTACTGTTATTGATCGCGTATCTCAGTCGCTGTCTGGCGCGACTATACTCCGTAGAGTATAGTCCCACTACGCCTCGACTTCGGGCTCGTTGAGCTTTCCGTCTCAGCTTCAAACAATTGCTTCTGAGATCCGCGATCTCGGCTGTCCACCAGTATGTTTGTCGTCTGTTTAGTACCTTCCGTTTCTTGGGCATGGTGGCATCGCATAGGCGCTGGAGAAAGCCAGTCGTTGCCGCCGCTAACGCCTCCACCCTGTCCCGGTTCGTCAACTCTTGAGGCACCTCTCGTAAGGGAGGTTCTGCATTTTGCAGATACCTTTCGAGTTCGTCTCTGTCTAAGCGTTTGGGGTTCCACCCCGTAGATGTTGTGCCCCGTCTCCTCGTCTGTCTCGTCGCGTCTGTCAGTTTGAAGGCAATGTACTGGTCATCACTGGCCGTATAGTCCTGGATCACCCGCCACGCCCTTATCCTAGTTCGAATTCTGTCCGAGGTCAGAGTCACGTCTGGTATGGAGTTACCATACCCCGGTCGTCTGTACGTCGGTATCGTTCCTTCGTTAACTACTGCCAGGTCCAGCCTTGCGGCCATCTCCAGCAGCAGTCTTCCCCGTCTGTTGGTCAAGGGCATTCCCCACTCGATCGCCCGCGCGTTAAAGTCGCCCGCCACGATCACGTTACCAGGGATTTCCCGCAACGCGTCCTCGATTTTTCCAAGTTTAGCCGCGTACTCGGAGGCACTGCTGTTTGGGCTCAGGTAAACACTGACATAGGTTATGTCAGCGACCGTCACCCAGACACAGTCCTTCTCAGTCCCGCTGCGTACGATATTCGACGCAACCTTTCCACGTAACCAAACTGCGGACTTGCCCGAGCCGCTTGTGAGCCAAGTCGATAATCGTCTGTCTTTGTATTGCTCACTGATAATCAGCACGTCGATGTTCAGTTCCGCCGCAATCTGCGGGAGCAGTGCGTCTGCCACGCTACTCCCGTTCATATTGCATTGGAGTATCGTCGTCGTCATTGTGTGACTGTCTTTGTCTTCTGTTCTGTTAGTGCTATCCTGAACGTGGCACACGAGGACGAGCCGGGTAAGTGTCCCCTGTCTTGGATAGTATCCTCAGTGCACAGGAAACACACCCCACGACTCTTGCAGTCCTTGTGGGAATGACCCTCGAGGCCGCATCGCCAGCAGCAGCTTCGTCTGTCCAGTCCTTTACAGTCTTTCCGTACATGACCGAACCCGAGGCATCTATAGCATCGCGAGACGCGTATCCTTGCTCTTATTCTTGATACAACCCACCCGATTTTAATACGCCCTTTCCTTAAGAGGTCGGTAGCCTCTTTTACGTCAAAATCGCAGACCGCCATTCTCTGTCCTCGACTGTTAACGTCGAAAACATGGGGCCGACGGTCTGCAGTCCGTCTCGTTTCCCGATTTAACGCGTTCGCGATGTCCTCGTTGGTCGTGACACAGTCCAAGTCTAGGAATTCCAGTGTCACCCTGGAGATCAAATCTTTTACGCGTCCAGTCTCTCCTACGGCGTCTTGAAGAACCTGTCGAAAGTCCGTCTCGTTGTTCTGTCTGGAGAGCTGTAAAAGTACCGCACCGTCTTTTGTCTTTCTTATTGTTCTGACTTGAGTATTACAGTTGTCAAGGTCCACCTTTTGCCGTATTGTACGTACCACGTCGACGTACGTCTGTCCCTCAGCCGGCTTGATCATGATCGCTCCTCCCCTGCCTTTGAGGTTAGGGCGATCAGACCCGCGACCTTGGAGTCTCGCTATTTTTATTATTATTATTATTATTATTATTATTATTATTATTATAAGATCAGGGTTATTTTATATTATACATATGTGTTGTTAAAAGATGTTTATTAATCAACATGGCTTTGAATATTTTCATATTTTACCTATGACAACCAACACATCGAAATACTTCAAACGTTAAGAAAGGGAATTGAATTTCAAATAAATAATCATCTTGATTCTAAATATTTGTTAGAAAATTCAAATTGAAACAATAAAAGATTTTTATTCTTCAGAAAGAAACTATAAATATTATTCAATATACTTTCTTTGATCGTTATTCTTTTGGTTTTCATCAACATTGTAATTTGGAATTTTTCAATATCAATGAAATAGATTTATATACAATATGATAAATAAATTAAATTTAGAAGATAAACAGTTGCGACATTACTACTGTGACATCAATTTGCAGTTAGCTTTGGCTACTCAGACAGCACACGCACGCACATTAGAACGTTTCAAGAAATAACTAATATCCAAATCAAAAGTACACATTTATTTAAAAATAAGTTTCAGTGCTTAAAGTATGACAACATTACTGATGAAAGACCTTCAAAAATATTACGTTTTGTTATCTTATACCTGTTTCAATTATCGGTAATGAATTAAACATTATATTTTTTTTATTTATAAAATAATTAGCATCCCCCGTCTTGGCTTCGCCCGAGATAATAATAATAATAATAATAATAATAATAATAATAATAATAATAATAATAATAATAATAATAATAATAATAATGATAATAATAATAATGAATTTCTTAAACAGTTCAATAATATCTAAGTAAAAAGTACTCTATAAAAATCTATATTACTATAAATAATTGACCGTAATTTACCTATCGTCGCTTCTGTATATACAGTGTGTAAATATAGAATGTACAACCGCATTTAATACGCACATATAGGCATATTACATACGGATTCTAGGCGGAAAATTGTTTTTTTGATTTCGGACGGTTGAAAAAGGTGCCCAAGTGTCTCGAGACGACGCATGGAGAGTATCTTATGGAGAATATCATGTTCGGAATATAGGAGAATTCGGAATATAGTACTCTTCTAGAGAGTATCATGTTCGTATAGAACATGTCTCGGGAAGACTGCTATAGAGACTTTTCTGTTGGGAAGGTAGAATGGAGCGTCCAGGTATTTCGGGATCACTGATTTTATATATATAGATAGTTATATATATAGAGTACTTTTTACTACTCAGATATTATTGAATTGCTTATGAAATCGGTTAAATTATTATCTCGGGCGAAGCCGAGACGGGGGATGCTAGTCTATATGTATATATGAATCTATACATAGTTTCGAGGTTGTTGGTAAAGAACCCTATTTTGCCATTATTTCTTTTGTTCAAACTAAAAAAAACATAGGCTCTTGTCAAAATTCTGAAGTTAATATAACGTATTAAAATAAAAACATAATTTGTCGTCACAAACTATATTCAGTATGATTTGGCATACAGAACCATTTTATACAAAGAGAGAGAGAGAGAGATTTCCCCCGTAAGAGAAAATAAAATTTACAAAAATCAAAAGATATCCATATCGTGTGAGAGTAATCTCAGATTAACCTGAAGAACAAAAAAGATAATACCGACTAAAAATCACACCTCCTTTAGAATAAGCATCCCAAAGTTGAATATGAACATTCGTTTGAGCTGACCTGGTATTAATACTTCAAGCGGACTACTTTGGGTTGATGTTCGTGATTCAAGATGCCACCTAATGTCCGCTGGTGAAACTGATTGTTAAAACTATTAACTTAATTTATTCATGAACTTAAAATAATTTTCAATAAAAAACATAGCCTATGTCCTTCCCAAGATAATATAGAATATATGTGTCAAATTTCAGAACAATCGGTTCAGTAGTTTTTTCGGTAATCGTGTACAAACAAAAACACGCTTTGTCTTTATAAATTAGTATGATATGATATGATATGATATGATATGATATGATATATATATTAACAATCAGTTTTACCAGCGGCCACTAGGTGACGTTTTGAATCACGAACATCAACTCAAAATAGTCCTCTTAAAGTATTAATACCAGGCCAGCTCAAACGAATGTTCATCTCCAACTTTGGGATTCGTATCCTATAGAAGGTGTGACGTTAGTCGGTATAAACCTTTTTGTTCTTCAGGTTAATCTGACACTACTGTCACACCTTATGGCTTTCGTTTGATTTTTGTAAATTTTATTTCCTCTTACGTGGGAAAATATCTCTCTCTCTCTCTCTCTCTCTCTCTCTCTCTTTCTGTCTTTTTTTACAAAATTGTTGTGTATGCCAAATCATACTAAAGATAATTTGTGACGACAAATTATGTGTTTATTTTTATACGTTATCTTCAGTAGTGAGATAGGCTATTTTTTTTTAGTTTAAACAAAAGAAATAACGACAAAATAGGGTTATTTATGTATGTATATATATAGAGTATGTATATTATATATACACATTTTAAATACGGTTTCTACTAAGAAATATTGTATTGGCGCGTAAGAGCGGTTGATTACGATATCCCGTTGCCTCAAGACGATTTCTTTAGGCAGTTGTGTGTGCGGATGATAGAATGCCATGTCCAGGTATCTCTGGACAATTTCTACGGGGGATATTGTATTTAGTTGATAAAAATCGACGTGCAGGTATGAGAAAATTAACTTCTATGGGAAGATCCGTGTTGAAACAGTAAAGTGCGATATCTAGGTATTTTCGAACGACTTCAACTATAGGACTATTGTGTTTACTTGATAGGAAACGATGTTTAGGTACGTCGGCACAACTTCTACGTAGAGTTTCGTGTTCAGATGATAGAATGCGATTTCCAGGTATTTTGGAACGACTTCTACGGGAAATTTTGTGTTCGGACGGTAGAAGACAATGTCCAGGTATGACGGAATGAGTTTAACGGGGAATTTCAGGTTCGGACGGTAGAAAACGATGTCCAGGTATAACCGGACGACTTCTATAGGGAGATTCATGTTGGGACGTTCGAATACGATGCCGAGATGTTTTGGAACGACTTCTATTACGAGTGTTTAAGAAACTTCTATAAAGAGATTCATTTTCTATCATTCGAACACGCATACTCCCAGTAAGAGTCGTCCCGGGATATCTGGGCATTGTATTCTTCCTCCCCAATACAAAACTCTTTATAGCAGTCGTCCTGAGACATCTCCTATATTCCGAACATGATACTCTCCAGAAGAGTACTATATTCCGAATTCTCCTATATTCCGAACATGATATTCTCCATAAGATACTCTCCATGCGTCGTCTCGAGACACTTGGGCACCTTTTTCAACCGTCCGAAATCAAAAAAACAATTTTCCGCCTAGAATCCGTATGTAATATGCCTATATGTGCGTATTAAATGCGGTTGTACATTCTATATTTACACACTGTATATACAGAAGCGACGATAGGTAAATTACGGTCAATTATTTATAGTAATATAGATTTTTATATATAGAGTACTTCCCGTGTGGAAATTCATTCTCGAATCTAACTAGTATCGGGTAAGTTTTCCTTATTAAATGTTCAGATCCAGAAGGGAAATCTAGTCTGATCCTAGTTCCGATTTGTCCCACTTTTAATAGCATTTTTTAATAGGGAACGAGCTTAGATTTTGGTAGGTATACCAAGCTGGAAACTACACAAAATCTAGTCAGAAAATCTATAAATTAAGCCAATAATAAATTATTCTAATTTTTTTTCCTCGATTAAGTGAATAATTTTTTGACTCTTTAATATTTATTGATTTAAAATAAAAAAATATATTTACGTATTTAGGTAACGTATACCATTTAATTAGAATTTATAAATTATGTTCTATATGCATTACTACGTATTACGTATTACGATTTACAGTTAATAATTAATAATTATTATTATATTTTTTTTGCACTAATTATTGTAAATTTTAATATTAAGCAGCTCTGTTGAACGTATAAATTATTTTATTTCGATGAAAAAAATTCCGACCTCCGCTGAGTATCGAACCCACGACCCAACGATTCGCAAGCTAACGCATTATGCACTATGCTAAAAGGCAATATGGGATTACTATACTATATTTTGCATATGACCGTAGAGCACTTAAGATAATATAATAATTTTATAAACACAAGATAAAACATACATAGTAAATCAATTTTTTAAATTCTTTCCCATGTTGGAAAGATATGCGGGTATATATATATATATATATAAATGAATATGCACACACACACACACACACACACACACACACACACACACACACACACACACACACACACACACACACACACACACACACACACACACACACACACACACACATTTATATATATATATATATATATATATATATATATATATATATAAATATAATTTCTGTACACATAAGGCCTTGACTACAAAAAACATCGTTCTTTCCAATATTAGAAAAAGTTGAGGAAATCTAACTAGAATCAAAATAGAAAGTCTAACCATTTCCTTACTTCTCTTACTATGCAGATTCCGCCTAGAAAAACGTGAGTTTTTCCAAAATAGGGAGAAGTTAAGGAAATCTAACTAAAATCAAGATAGAAATCCTAATCATTTTCTTAAGTTTTCTGCTTGTAAAATTTTGACTATACAAAACACGTATTTCTTTCAAGAATCAATAAAAGATAAGGAAATCTGAATAAAGTCGAGAAAGTTATAATTAATATAAGATGATTATTAGATGATCGAAGGGAAATCTAACTCGGATCTGGCGAGATTTACCTACATGAGGAAATCATGAGTAATACTGACTAGGATCTAGTCCGAACTAGGGATATGCCGAGTATATTTCTGCACGATAACGCTTGAAATTTTGTCTGTTTTACTCAGTAACTTTGATTTTTATAGATTTATTTTTACATATTAACAATACATAGATTGGTATAATTATTTAAAATTGTGTTTTTTTCAGAATTTTTTCAGATTTCTTTACTTTCAACACAATTTATATTATGTTATATATATAGTTTGAATTCATTGAAGACTAAAAATTAAATGAAAGATGCACTAAATTATTTTTATGTGGAACAAAATTAAATAATTGAAATATATTTCTAAGAATATAATATTTTTCACACTTGGGTGAATTCCACAAATTACGCGATGTGTTATATCGACAAATTTATTTCAACGACGGTTAGGTCGGATTGAAATGCTCTTACCAACAGGTAACTGAGGGCGAAACGTACTAATAGTAATTTATTTCGGTTAATCATTTGAACTGATTCTTCAAAATTAAAAGTTACACTTTTGCACATATCAAGGAAAGAGCATTTCAATCTGACCTAACCGTCGTTGAAATAAATTTGTCGATGTAACAAATCGCGTAATTTGTGGAATTCACCCAAGTGTGAAAAATATTATATTCTTAGAAATATATTTCAATTATTTAATTTTGTTCCACATAAAAATAATTTAGTGCATCTTTCATTTAATTTTTAGTCTTCAATGAATTCAAACTATATATATAACATAATATAAATTGTGTTGAAAGTAAAGAAATCTGAAAAAATTCTGAAAAAAACACAATTTTAAATAATTATACCAATCTATGTATTGTTAATATGTAAAAATAAATCTATAAAATTCGCTGAGAAAAGAGCGAAAAAAATTGTTTATATTAATAATTTTTTTATTATACTCTCTACGTTTGAATTAGTAAGAAAGCCTCATGTGGCTGCTTACAGGTTGGCATGGCAGGTTATAATTTAAAGAGATACAAATAGATGAAATTTCTGATTCAGTAATTTTCAGTAATTGATTTCACATTCTTACAAATCATGACAATAATTAGTTATTTTCTATCTGGAAACTTTTACATGCTCGATATTTAATTAGTTAAATAATAAAATGATTGGAATCTATAAATATATATGAATTCAGTTTTGCTCCGATTCATGCATAAACGCATGTATACATTTGTACGCACCGCATAGTTACCGTTTCTGATAATAGCCGCGCAAGGACGCGCGAGGACAACAACGATGTCGGGAGCGTTTTTTGTCGAAGAGGCTATATTTATACCTGCATATACCTACGATAAAACCTTTCACGCTTGAAGCAAATGTAGGAGGAGAGTCAAGGCGTACAGTTCCAACCATGGGGTGCCGCTACTCTCGTTGCCCAGCCGACCGAAGCAGGTTTCCGCGTAAATAAGGAACGGACATCGGTCGAAACGAACATATCTAAAGAGTATTTTCATTACTGTATATTTATACGGCTCGCGTCTCATTGTCTTCGTCTTCTCGCGCATCGTAGATAGTGGTTGGTCCTGGTAGCTCGCCACATTTTTCTTTCGCGTCCGGCGCTCCCTCTGGCCCTCCGCGGCCGCATCCCACGCCTTCTCGATCCGCTTCTGGCGCTTTCTGTCGGCTTCTATACAATCACACACACACACACACACACACACACACACACACACACACACACATATATATATATATATATGCATATACACACATAGGACTAGACATTGTATATACACAGAGCGAGGCTCGAACGCTGCGGGTAAATCCGCGCCATTATGCGGCTCGGAGGACCGCCCCCGAACTCGACCAATCACGGCTCCGGCGAGGGTACGTCTCACGACCAATGCCTGCACCCTGTGCTCGAGTGACCCCCGCCCCCTCAATTCCCCCCAACACGCGGCCACGTGCGCCGGAGCGTGGAGTGTCCTCGAAGCCTTGGGGTCGGCTCGATATATAGATATGCTCCGAGCGTCAGTCGCGCGCGAGCTCTCCGCGTTGCAAGTTGTTCGTTTGCGTTAAGTTCTCCACCTCCTTCCCCTCCCACTTCCCATGCCCGCCTGGATCGTGACGGATCAGTTCGTCGAATTTGTGCATTTTGCAGGCGCATTCGCGACGTTACCGAGATGGAAGTAGGTGGCCGTAGCGGGCGTGGACAGCGGCGTTCGCACACGTGTCATGATAGATAACGCGCTACAACCCGAGTGATATGAGCGTGCGCGACGAGAGCGTGGTGAGCGCGGCCTTCCTTCCGGAGCTCTAAGATGATCGGCTGTGAGGTTCTGTCCTCGCTGGAGAGCACCTACCGGTCCCGGGCCGAAGACTTCGCCACGCCCCAAAGCAGCCCGGACTCGCGCGGGAGCAGCGTCTGCAGCAACTGTAGCGGCAGCATAGGCGGGATTAGCGTAGATAGCGAGATCTCATTCAATTGTGACTGCGGGCCGGAGTCGAGGGCTGACATGCATCCCTTCGAGCAGCCCACGGCCGAGGTCGGCTTGACGTACAGTTTACCCGAGATACTTTACTGTGAGCGCTATATATATATATATATATATATATAGGGGGTCAAAATCACAATAATCTTTCATACGTGATCTGATTTCTCCGTGAAAATCTCCAATTCGATTGGTATAACTGAGTATAACTAAAGAACCCGTATGGTTGCACGGCTACGTCCTACAGTGCTCTTACATATACATATTACTTTTGCTTATTTTATGTTATAGTGCGAGGTTTTTTCGTGCCTAATCCTGAACTTTGTACTATTGAATCAATGAAAACTTACGAACTTCAGTGTAAATGCAAACGCTCTTGGAAAATACAATGTATAATGCAGAAATTTTATACTCTAAACTAACATACGGTTTATCTACAATGGTTTACCAATTGGCATATAATAATGTAGACAGTGTATAACTGTACGTACATAAATTTGCCACTGCACATGCAATGTATATACATGGATTAACCACTGTACATGCAGTCATGTATGAAATGCATATATTAAATTTCCGATGTACGTACACTTATGTATACTGTATATATATGTATATGTATATATCTTTATGTATAACCATACATATAACAATGTATACAGTGCGCGTGTGTGTGCGTATGTACACTAATCTGCCATCATAGAAATACACTACAAAATACTGTGTATATACAACTATTAGCCATTATTAACATACAATAATATACAGTGATTTACCTATATACATATAAAAGAATCTACCATTGTACATACAATGTATATACACTAACTTATCAATGTAGATAAATAGAAATGTACCAGTAAAAATGTAACTATAAGATGATCGAATTGCCACTGGATTCCATGTAATATTCACTAATTTGAATTTTAAGAATATAAACTTTAAATTTCAATAAGCGACAATTGATCAAATCCCGTATAATAATGCATTAATTTAGCAGTGAAGATTTGATCACTGCATACGCGGAATTTCAGTCATTTTTCCCTGATTCAAATTTAGTGTTACGTCAAACCTTTTGGCGTATACCGAGTTCGTTCCATGCATACGATAGATTTTCATACATTCGTTATAAAAATTCAAATGTGCATTATAATTTGGTGATTCAGCAATGTGGCTTGAACAAAGTTAGCACTACGGTGATCCTCGACAGGGAGTGATCGGACAAATGATAGCTATATACTAGTTTTCTCTATGGACAAGGGAAATATCAGTGCTATGGAGACGTGCAAGTTTGCTTGTGTACACTGTTAAAATAACTCTGAAATTTCAGTTACTTTTTAATTCAAGTACTATTCCAATTTAAACTTTCGACAATAAAATTTCAATTAGGAACACGTTTATGAATTTTCAGTAGAATTTTGTTAAATTTAAAATCAAGTGACGATCACTAAAATTTTGATCACGCTAATACAAAATTTATGAATATGCACTGATGATAGTTAAGATGTATAAAGTTTTTAAAAAAGCATGTAAAAAATATAATTTACTATTCCTTTTTATCTTGTACTTGTTTCAATTAATGGTAGTTCATAAATCCTATTTTATTTATTCATAAAATAAATAATATGATTTTATTCATTTTAATAAATATTTCTATTGGTCGTAGAGTCCAATTAAATTAAAAATTATATAATTATTTAATATGTATTTATAATAATATTAATTCATATCAATATACAATTAATTAACAATTATAATGATAGTCAGACTGTCATCATCCCCGTAGACTATATTAATATGTATATATAGCGTACATATATAAATTAAGTAAAAATTATGAAGTCAACAAAAATTTCTGAACAGATAATAAATGATTAAAGCAACAGTGCATTTTTATAAAATTTCAGTGAGGATTTTTACATTTCAGTGCACTGCTAATAGATTTTTTTTAAAATGGGCATTGAAGTCATCAAAATTTCAGTGCAATCTGTATTTTCAGTGAAAACGAAGAAAAAGCGTTGAATGAATTTTTATGAAAGTTTAGTCAATTGTTTTTAACAGTAGAATGTTTGTTGTTTGTCTGCCTCTATCTTGTAAATTTCTAATTGCATTCCTTTTCTTTTTGATTTATGAATTATGCTGAATTATAGAGATTCGGTGTCTGATCATTAATTATAGAGGCTCATTATATAAATAGGTAACACTACCGCCAAAATAATTTTTATATAACTTGACAGCATCATTTGCACTTACGAATCTTGTAATAAGAAGAAGCTGTATATACTGCAATATAGACTTTAAGATTCGGTTGTTCTATTCACACATGAAGTACTCAATAAAAGGGTAATGTAATATTATCATTTGTTGAAGTAGAGTCGCAGTATCAATTTTATTATAATTTAGTTTAATATATCTATTTTTATAATTAGCATATGAATGAGATTAAATAATATTTGAACTTTTCATTACTAACAATTATAATTATATAATCAGATTTCAGTAAATTAAAAATAAATATTTGGTTCTCTGCAGAAGAGTACATAAATAGACTGCGATGTTTATATAGCCAAATTAAAACATGGCAAATATATATATTTCAATAGAAATTTAAGATATTTTTATTAATAACTTTTTAGTAGAATTTCTCAAGTTGTAATTATAAATCGAAAACTATTATTATTTATACATTAATCACATGTACATATATATATCTTCGTTCACATTTCTAACTCATTTTTACTTATTTTTCGACGCAGTGTAGCTTATTTTTAGCTCAATAATAAATTCGGGGATTTAATAGGAATTACGATATTAATAGCGTATCAAGAAAATAGCTTAACAATTATTCTATTAAAAAAGTTATAACTTTAAAACAGGCCATGAATTACATTACATTCCATGTAAACGTGCATCAACTTTTCCAATTTTTATAAAATATTATAATTTATAAATTGTAATAGAAATTTAATATAAATACACTTTAAACAAACTTGTGCTAAATTATGAACTTCCTATATGGAATTTCATGTGCATATATGCAATATATTTTATAATCTGCATGAAATTTAAAATTTCTTTTTAGAAGTGAAAAGTCAAAACTTAACTATACCCCTAGTAGTACAGAGAACAGCAACAGCAACAATAATACCAACATAATAGTAACATCAATTCTATGTTTCTTTGGCGATATTTTGAGAACACCCGATATAATTTATCGATAAATTTTTTATATCAGCACTTGATATGTCAGTTGTAAAAATTACAAGTGCTCAAGTAATTTTCGATAAGTAAATATTAATCAGGCATTAGGGCTATAAATATTTATATTATGTCACGTTATTATCGTTGCTAACAATTCTATTTCAATTATGCATTTACAATTATATTTGCAGTAGCGGGCAAAAATATTGATAGTAATAACAATAATAATATTAATATCCACAATAATTATAAAATATAAAATAGTAAGAATATATATATATATATATATATATATATATATATATATATATATATCATATTTCATATCATATCATACTTCATATCATACTGATTTATACAGACAAAGCGTGTTTTTGTTTGTACACGATAAACAAAAAAACTAATAAACCGATTGTTCTGAAATTTGATATATAGATTCTATATATTATCTTGGGAAGGACATAGGCTATGTTTTCTATTGAAAATTATTTTACTTTCATCAATAAATTAAGTTCACGGTCATAGCAGTCAGTTTCTCCAGCGGCTACTAGGTGGCGTCTTAAATCACGAATATCAACTCAAAGTAGTCCGCTTAAACTATTAATACCATGCTAGTTCAGTTGAATAATCATATCTAACTTTGGGATTTATATCCTAAACAACGAGTGACGTTAGTCAGTATTATCCTTTTTGTTCTAAAGATTAACCTGACACTATTCTAACACCTTACAAATATCTTTTGATTTTTGTAAATTTTATTGGAAATGGAATATTTGCAAAAAAAAACTAAATGATATTCATAATCAACATCTTCAAAAACCATAAATGTACAGATTTTCATTATATATATATATATATATATGTGTGCGTGCGTGCGTGCGTGCGTGCGTGCGTGCGTGCGTGTGTGTGTGTGTGTGTGTGTGTGTGTGTGTGTGTGTGTGTGTGTGTGTGTGTGTGTGTGTGTGCGTGTGTATGTATGTAAATACTAGCATCCCTTGTCTCGGCTTCGTTCGAAATAATAATTTAACTGATTTTTTAAACAGTTCAATAATATCTAAGTAAAAAGTACTCTATATATAAAAATTTATATTACTATAAATAATCTGCCTTAATTTACTTATCGTTGTTTCTGTATAACAAGCTGCTTCAAAGCAGCGTCCACTTCAAAAAGTTAATATTTCACCGACCGTTTTGTACAATATTTTACAGAGAGTATAATGTTCGAACAATAGAACATGTCTTGAGACGACTGCTATAGAGAGTTTTATGTTGGGGAGGTAGAATACGATGTCTAAGTATCGAGGGACAACTTCTACTGAGAGTTTAAGTGCTCGAATGATAGAATACGAATCTCTTCAAAGAAGTCGTCCCGTCATAGTTGGACATCGTCTTCTACCGTCCAAACATAAAACTCTCTGTAGAAATTATCCGGAGACATCTGGACATCGTAATCTACCGTTCAAACACGAAAACCCCCGTAAAAGTCGTCTCGACATACCTGAGCATTGTTTCCCACAAACTAAACAGGATACTCTTCCTATAAGTTGTTCCAAAACATCTGAACATCGTATTCTAACGTTCCAACACGACTCTCTCTATAGAAGTCGTCCCGTCACACCTGGACATCGTATTCTACCGTTCAAACACGAAAATCCCCGTAGAAGTCATCCCGACATACCTAGTCATTGTTTTACACCAACTAAACACGATACTTTTCGTAAAAGTTGTTCCAAAACATCTGGACATCATGTTCTACCGTCCCAACACAAAACTCGCAGTAGAAATCGTCCTGAGGCACCAGGATATCGTATTTAACCGCCCGTACACGCTAATACAATATTTCTCCGTAGAAGCCGTATTTAAAATGTATATCATACTTCATATCATAATAATTTATAAAGACAAAGCGTCTTTTTGTTTGTACACGATAACCAAAAAAAATTACTGACCGATTATTCTGTAATTTGACATAGAAATTCTATATTATCTTGGAAAGGACATAGGCTATGTGTTTTATTGAAAATCATTTTACTTTCATCAATAAATTAATTTAATGCTTTTAACAATCAGTTTCACCAGCGGACACTACGTATCTTCTTGAATCACGAACATCAACTCAATGTAGTCGGCTTAAAGTATTAATACCAGCCTAGCTCAAGTGAATGTTCATATCCAACTTTGGGATTCGTATCCTAAAGGTGTGATGTTAGTCGATATTACCTTTTTTGTTCTTAAGGTTAATCTGACAGTACTCTCACACCTTATGGATATCTTTTGATTTTTTAAAATTTTACTTTCTCTTACGTGGGAAAATCTCTCTCTCTTTCTCTCTCTCTCTCTCTCTCTCTCTCTCTCTCTCTCTCTCTCTCTCTCTCTCTCTCTCTCTCTCTGTCTCTCTATCTCTCTGTCTTCCTTTCTCCTTCTCTTATAAAATGGTTCTGTATGCCAAATCATACTGAATATAGTTTGTGACGACAAATTATATTTTTATTTTTATACATTCTGTTAACTTCAGAATTGTGACAAGTGACTATGTTTTTTTTAGTTCGAACAAAAGAAATGATGGCAAAATAATGTTCTTTACCAACAACCTCGAAACTATATATATATATATATATATATATATATATATATATATATAAAGTATATCGTCACTTCTGCATAAAAAGGCAATATGCATCGCCTATTAAAAAATATACATTCATCAATAAATTAAGTTAATGGTTTTAACAATCAGTAGCACCAGCGGCTACTAGGTGGCGTCTTGAACCAGAAACATCAACTCAAATTAGTCTGCTAAAAGTATTAATACCAGGCCAGCTCAGACGAATGATCGATCATATCCAACTTTAGAATTCGTATCCTAAAGAAGGTGTGACGTTTGTCAGTATAACCCTTTTTGTTCTTCAGGTTAATCTGACATTACTCTCACACCTTATGGATATCGTTTGATTTTTGTAAATTTTATTTTCTTTTACGTAGAAAAGTTCTCTCTCTCTTTTTCTCTCTCTCCTTCTTTTATAAAATAGTTCTGTATGCCAAATCATACTGAATATAGTTTGTGACGATAAATTATGTTTTTATTTTTATACGTTATACTAAGTTCAGAATTGTGTCAAGACTATTTTTTTTAGTTTGAACAAAAGAAATAATGGTAATATAGGATTCTTTACCAACAACCTCGAAACTATGTGTGTATAATATATATATATATATATATATATATATATATATATATATATATATAGTATGTACATTATATTGTACATATTATATATACACATTTTAAATACGGTTTCTACTGAGAAATATTATATAGGCGGCGTGTACAAAGGTCGCTCCTTGAAACATAAATATAAGATTCAAAAGATAAGATAGAGGCCTACGATGGCTCGATTGCTAGAGCGAAGAATTGTAGTAACTTGGTAATCCGAGTTCAAATCCCGGCCTCGGCCGATTGACACAAGCACCACTGTAATAATTTATATGTGCTTTGTTTACAAACACATCGTAAACCTCCGTCGCGGATTAGAACCCATATATGGAAGCATAAATAGAGCGACGTTAAATAACAGTAAAAAATAGATAAGGTACAAGAAGCAAGGCGTAAATTTATTCATATTTTCATTTAGTACATTCGTATGTATATATGTACAAGGTATATGTAAACGATAAAGAATATGCATGTATTATAAAACACCTGCTAGACTTGTAGTGTTTAATAACAGAAACGCTTTTTATTATGATGAATAAAGTCAGAAAGAACACGTGTCTATGTGCACAGCAGAACCCGGCCAGATATCCATTTGATTCAGTATCATACGTAAATAGAAAAAAGATTTACATCAACATCAACATTACAAATTATTCGAAGGGTGTAAAAATGACGAATTTAATCATTATTACGAGTTTAGTTTCTATGAATTGTCATACCAAAGACCGGAAAAACTTACTGAAAAATAATAGAAAAAAAAACAGATAAACCAAAGCGAAAATTAAGTTCTTATTTTTCATTCAATAATAATATTAAAAAAAGCTTCTTCGAGACATTCCAATGCATTAATCCGATGCGACACCACGCACTTTGCGTAACCAAAGAAGGCGAGGGCATTTTAAAAGTACCGCCTCTTCTGTATATCTGTTCCAGCCTCGATACCAAAGTGCGGTGGCTGCCAGGAAGCGATACTCGACAAGTATGTACTCAGGGTCATGGGCAGGTGCTGGCACGCGGGCTGCCTCACCTGCAGGGATTGCGGCATCAGACTGACCGATAAGTGTTACGCGCGGAACAGCCACGTCTTCTGTAAGGATGACTTTTTCAAGTAAGCATTAATTTCTCTTTCTTTCGAATCGACGTCCACGTGCGTTATGAAGGAGAATGATATATATTACATATACGTGTATTTTTAACTTGATGAAGCTTTCTTGATTTTATTGTTCTTTCCTTCGTGCTGCAGACTATATAAGCTTTCTATAACGTCAGCTACATGAGTACATAACCGTCTTTCAAAATTAGTTACAAATTCGTAAAAAAGAATTTCTAAACAACAGCTTAGGAGGTGTCAGCTGTTATTTTTATTAATATGTTTGAAGGAAATTAAAAAAAAAATATTATATAATAGAATTTTTCTAACTTAAAAACCATATTTTTTAACTAATGGTTGAAACTTGCAACCCGTAAAATTGAAATAAATCATAACTATGAAATACACTCGTACTATGAATGGGTTTATATGTCTTTAATTTTGTTAAAATATCTTTATTTTTTTAGGAATATAAACCAATGAATATGACAGATCGTATCTAAAAATATTTCCTTATCGATTCTATATATATATATATATATATATATATATATATATATATATATATATATATATATATATTTTAAGTCTTGAATCATATTGAATTTTTATTCGAATAAATGTGTGATACGCATTTGGGATTAAAAGATGTTTTTGAACTTTTTCTTTAATTCAGTTTGCTATTCAAATGAGGAAACTTATTTAATATTCAAAATTACTAATATCTTCTAAAAAAATTACATATAATGTTAGAATAATAAGCAAAATTAGGATATAAATTAGGGTATTTTATCGATGCGTTAATTTTTATGAAAATAACGTTCTTTTTACATTTAATTGGTATTGTGAAACAACATTTAAGTGTAATTGATTTAACATTGTTTAAAATTATTTTCCAACCTTATAATTATCAGATAGAGTTAGAAGCGAGTAAAATTTTATGCTTAAAAGAATCTTACTATTTTTAACACCTAAGTTTTTCGGTTTTCATCGCAATTTGCGATAACTTACGGATAACCTAAGCTTTTCAATCCAATATTTATAAGAACCAATAAAAAATAAAAAAAAACAAAATACTAAATGTAGTTCTTCCAATGTAAAAAACAATTGATAAAAAATTGCCGTTATTCAAAAATCTTTACTGTACAAAGCGTTTAACATTTATTAGGATTAATGCAAAGTATTATATTATGCATGCTTATATATTACATAATTTAGTTGAGTATGTAGAACCGTACTGACAACGAGAAAATCCGATATTTGGATCCTGTATTTGGCTGTGACTCGTTGAATATTTTCCAATATACCTATATAGAATATCTGTGTAAACATTTTTTTTCAAAGCCTTCCTGCTCCAATACAATTTACAATCCAAATTTCGAGCAAATAAGTACTCTTATAAATAATTTAAATTTTCTTAGACATACTTATAATTTTTTAAATCCACTATTTAACAAGAAATAAAAATCCTAACGATTCAGTTTAAAATGACAAATAATTAATGCATATAAAAATAATATTTCATTCTTTATTAGAATATGGTTTCAAGATCAATAGAATAATGAAAATATTGCAAATATCTTATTGAATTTATATTTTTTCTTGCATTAATTGTTTCTATCAATTATATGCCCTGATGGTAAATTTTTTTAATTCTTATTGTATTTAGATTTTAAAAATTAGAAATAATGTATGGAAAAAAATACAATTGTTCTATAGGAACAAAGTCTTGTGCGAGATAGAAAATTTGATCGAGGGAATTAAATTATTTATTGAGTCGCATATTCACTGAACAATTTACTTTTAGAAATTCTTGGGCGAAAAAGGCATTGAAAAGAATGGCTACAGAGATACTCTATTTAGATATTATATTTAGTAAAAATTCTGTGAGCTACAGTCACATCCAGGATCGAAATATGTAACTCTCCTCGTGAGTCCTTAATTAAGATACACTATTATCTTTGTTTTTATATAATTATCCTCTGCGCATTTTTCAAACATTATAAACAAAACAAAAGTTTGATTTAGGCGCTGGGCAAATTATCTATGCATATACTATATATAATATTCGTGACGTATGCAATATGTACCTGTACACTGTGAATGTAATATGAATATGTATTGCTTGCTGTTGGTGTGGCAGGCGTTTTGGTACGAAGTGCGCTGGCTGCGGCCAGGGTCTGGCCCCCTCGCAGGTCGTACGCCGAGCCCAGGATTTGGTCTACCACCTTACCTGCTTTTCGTGCGCCATGTGCTCGAGGCAGCTCGACACCGGGGACGAGTTCTATCTCATGGAGGAAGGCAAGCTCGTCTGCAAGCCCGACTACGAGCACGCTAAGGCCAAAGGTGAGCGAGGCATTTTAAACATGGGGCTTTATGTATGTATATAGAGAGAAGGTTAAGCGAGTGCATTCTACACCTGATAAGTTTCTTAGATGGTAAAAAGGCAGTTCTATTATACCAAAACAAAATATAATAATATACTTACACTTTTAACCAAACTTTAACTTTGATGAAAGCCTTGAACAAATTCCTATTTCTATACATATTATTTAACATTAATTATACTTTTAAGTTCGATTACGGAATAGATAAGCAATGATATTGATAATAATTAGTATACGGAATGTCAAAATAATTCATCGATAGCTCTAAAAAGTTCAAACAGTCCAAGTGATGTCGGTAAACTGCTTAGGTAGGTGATAATTCGTTATTTTTACTAACATTTTCTATTCACATATCTGTATAATGAATAACCATTGATTTGACATTGGCTGGTCGATCTAATCGAACTAGTAATTAGTTGCGTAAGGATAGCGAAAGGAGAGGAGGGCGCATAAATTTTCTTATGTTTTGGAATGGAGGGATAAGATTACTTTCTTAAACGGCTAAGTTAAATTCTGCCGAATGGGGATTTGCCGAAAAGTAAAATTGTCAAAAACATTTTTTTATTAATATCTTTTAATATTTTTTAGTTTAAAATTTTCAGAAACTGTAAATTAGAACTTTAAAATTGAATTTACGTATTTTTGTAGTAAATTAGACATATCGCTATCAGAATGCATATAAAAAATAATGATATATATACTTTAAACGGTGAACGTGTAATTGTAAATCTGAAATTGTACATAAAACTAAAGCATATACATATATACCTAAATTATGCTATATATCTACCCATAAAATAATTAAAATAGTACAAGGAGTATTTAATGAAAAACGCTTGGAAAGTTGCACGAATATTTATTTATTTACATCAGCTGTTTCGACTGCTACGTCATCTTCAAAGTACAGAATGAATATACAATAAATTTACAGTGCTATATATAACAAATCAAAGTATGTATGGTAGGAGCGGGGGTAGGGATAATGAAGGTAAAATCCTAACGATCGCTGGTCAGTTATGTATTATAAACTTGTCGCAACTCGTAATAACGGCGAATTTACCAAATCTGTCATATCGTTGGTCACATTTTCGCCCTTAAATAACGTATATCGATAAATTCTTATATTCACAGATTATTAATGATTCCTTTAAATAAGACTCGATTTCTAAAAGAAATGAATACTTTAAAAAAATTAGCACAAAATAACGGATTTGATAGCACGATCATTGACACTTTAATAACAAAAAAGCGGATAAAACTCGTACAGAAATATTTTTATGCTGCACCAATTATAAATAATGATCGATATTTCTACATTAATTGCGTTTCATTCTTAAGCAACAAAATTTGAAACTATTTAAAAAAATTCAATATAAAGACAATCAATGTCAACAAAACAAGCCTTAAAAGTTTATTGGTTAATAATAAAGAGAAAATCCAAAATTCGATAAAAAATTAGCCTCTATAAATTATTTTGTAACGAATGTGATGCAGTTTATTGGGAATTAGGGTCTAAATAATAAATGTATTAATTTATATTTAATAATTCTAATTTATTTTAAGAAAACAAGAAATGGAAAGCACGACTGTTCTAGGCAAGTAACTACTCACAACTGACTAATAGAGACTTGCCGATGCAGTCTTATAGAGGTGTGTAGAATGAAAAGGTCTCCTGAGATGCAGGAGGTGCCATAAACATTTATGACGGACGACAATGCTTGTATACATAGGAAATAGAGAGATATTTATTTTTGCACCCGGCATATATATATTATGTATATGTCGGGGAAACCCAACACGCCCCCTCAAAAATAAATTAAATTAAAAAAATTCAAAAAGATATAGGTAATAGTAAATTTAAGTTCGTGCTCTCCATTTATACCTGGGAAATTACAGAGTCCAACATTTGTTGCACGGATTAGGAAAACCCAGAAAACCTAATCAGACTCATAAAAAAATTAAAATATATTTTTTTGCTAACATTTAAATTAATCAATAGTATATATAATTAAAAATTTATTGCAGGCCCATCGCGGCTCTCAATTCTAAAAATCTTGCTGCTGGTAGTGGCTTCGTTAATGTGTCTGCAACTTGTTTACCTGTGGGAACATATTTTAGTGCAATTATATTCTTTTCAATTTGCTCTCTAGAAAAATGATATTTTATATCTATATGTTTCGATCTTTTATGATTTGTAGGATTATTTGCTATGCTAATACATCCATTATTATCTTCAAATATTATAATTGGTTCTTCAATATTTATATTAATTGTAAACGCTAGAGATTTTAACCATAGGGCTTCTCTCACTGCTTCAAAAAGAGCCATATATTCGGCTTCAGTTGATGAAGCTGCGACTGATGATTGCCTTTTTGTACTCCAACATATCGTGCATTTTTCAAAAAGTTGAAATAAATAACCAGTTGTGCTTTTTCTATCCTTTTCATCACTACCTCCCCAATCTGAATCAACAAACCCGATCAAGATCTTATTATAATTATGTTTTATATAATTTAATTTAATATTTACAGAACCTTTCAAATACCGTAATATTCTTTTCAAATTCTGCCATAGTTCTTTATTATTTTTATTTGTATAGCGACTTAAAATATTTAAAGCAGTACTCAAGTCTGGTAGAGTGCATAGCATTATATACATTAAACAACCAATCAAATTTCTACAAGGAGCTTCTATTTTGTCGTCTGAATTTAATGCTACATAATCTAATTTACTTGGAAGAGGTGTGCTGACAGGATTACAATCTTGCATTTTGAAATTCTTTAAAATAGTTCGTATATAAGCACTTTGATCTAATGTTATTTTATTATTATGTCTTTCTATTTTAATTCCAAGAAAAAGTTTTATATCATTTAAATCTGTCATATGAAATTTATTTTTTAAATAATTTTTAAAATTACTCATTACATCAACATTAGCAGTAGCAATCAAAAGATCGTCAACATATAAAACTACATATATATTATTTAATATATTTCCATTATCTAATATATATATACATCGGTCAACAGACGAATTTCGAAAACCTTTATTTAACAATGTTTTTTCAAATGTCTCGAACCAACATCTTGCTGCTTGTTTTAGTCCGTAAATTGCTTTGTGCAATTTGCAAACTTTATTATTTTCAACAATTATACCTTCTGGAGCTTTCATAAAAATTTCTTCCTTTAGTATACCATTTAAAAATGCTGTTTTTACATCCATATGATGTATCAATAAATTGAATTGATTCGCAAATGCTATTATAAATCTAAAACTAGAAATTCTTGCAACCGGAGCAAAAGTTTCATTATAGTCTGTTAAATATTCTTGGCTAAAACCGCGTGCAACAAGGCGAGCTTTGTATCTAATCGGTTTTCCAAATTCGTCATGTTTAATAGAAAAAACCCACTTACAATCAATAATATTTTTATTTTTTGGTCTATCAACCAAACTCCAAGTTTTATTAATCAAGAGTGAGTTTATTTCTTCTTTAATAGCTTGCTCCCATTGATCTTTATCATTTCTATTTTTAATATCTTCATAAGAACTTGGAATTTGGCTTACAATAGATTGGGCGCACATTATGTATTCATCAGGTATATCGTCTTCGTTATAAGATATTGGATTATTTAGTTTTAACCTTTCACTCCTTCTATTACTCAATTGTTCTTTAGATTCGTTATTAATATTTCTATTTTTTAATGTAGAATTAAAATTCGAATTTTCGATGCAATTTTCATTTGGCCCATCAGGTTTACAGTTAGCTTCGGATTTATCCTTATCAGATTTACAGTCTTTATTTATATCTGATTTTTCACTATCAGATTTACTGTTTTTATTTATATCTGATTTTTCACTATCAGATTTACTGTTTTTATTTATATCTGATTTACTGTTAATTTTTGTACCTGATTTATCATTTCTGATTGGATGACAGTTTACTGATGTTGACTCGACATCAGTTGTATCAGTTTCATTTAAAACGTTTTTATCATTACTATGATATTGCCTCATTTTTGGTCTTGTCGTTAAGTAATTAATTTCATCGAAAATTACGTCTCTTACGACAACATATTTTTTATTTTCTACATTCCAAACTTTGTACCCGTTTGGTTCGTATCCAACTAATATGCCTTTCCAAGACTTCTCTTCAAATTTTGATTTTTTGACTTTATTAAGTACAAAAACTGTAGAACCGAAAACACGTAAGTATTTAACTGAAGGCTTTTTATCATGCCACATTTCATATGGCGTTTTCTCGCACTTCAATGCTTTTGTTGGTGTTAGATTAATTAAATACGTAGCAGTTAAAACTGCTTCTCCCCAAAAAGATTTATCCAACTTTGCACCAAAAATCATAGCGCGAGCTTTTTCTATAATCGTGCGATTCATACGCTCCGCGACCCCATTTAATTGCGGCGTTCGAGGGACAGTTAAGTGAAAAGTAATGCCTTTTTCAGTAAAAAAATCTTTCATTTCGTTCGACAAATACTCTCTCCCATTATCGCAATATAAATTAACTAATTTTAATTGAAAATGATTTTCACTTTTGCGAACAAAATCTTTAAAAACAGAAAAAACGTCTGATTTATACGTAAGCAAATACGTTACCGTATAATGAGTAAATTCATCAACAAAAATTACAAAATAATTTTTATTGTTTACGGTAGAAGGAGTGATTGGTCCGCAGACATCAGAATGAACAATAAACAATGGCCGCTTGACATGACTTTTATCTTTCATTTTTTGAAATGATAATTGAGTTTGTTTACCATTTATACAAGCTTCACATAAATAATCTGATGGTATAATATTATTTAATTTGTCAATGTCAACTACCAATTGTTTATCCCTCAATTCTACAAATTTCAATTTACCAATATGTCCCAATCTTTCATGCCAGAGTTCATAATTACTATTTATAGCCTGATTTAATTGATAACGTTTATAAACAGGATGTATATTAATTCTGAACTCAAGCATAATTAAATTACTTAAAAGTTTACCTGTTATTAAAACGGTACCTCCCTTTTTTATTTGTACACCGTCCTGGTCGAAAACTATAGTCATTCCAGCCTTCTGCATCTTCCTAACTGATAATAAATTTTGGGGGATGTCTGGACAGTATAAAACATCTTCTATAACTCCTTCAATACCCATGTTACTGATAACATGTATGGTACCCCTTTTTGTAGCTGTTATAAAGACGCCATTCTTTGCCACAGAAATGCTGATTGGTGTTTCCAGAATAACACTTTTCTCATAAAATTTTTCGTCATTAATTAAATGGTCCGATGCTCCGGAGTCTAGAACGAACGTTAATTTATCCTCCGCCGTTTGGAAATCTGCAGCCATAAATGCAAATTTAGCATCTTTATTTGACGAGTTCATTGTAGCAAGGGCTTTCTTATTACTATTTTGATTTATTTTTATGAACTGTTTTTTATAGAAAAAACAATCTTTTTGTAAATGTCCTATTCTGGCACAAAATCGACACTTTCTTTGTTTAAAACATGATTTCTTGTTTTCATCACGCTCACGATGTTGAAATTTTCTTGAAAAATTGTATGGGCGACTTTTCTTATTCACTTTACACTCTCGTTCAGCATGTAATACTTTAGCACTCGTATCGCTGTTTTCAATTTTAAGTTTAGTTTCATGATCCAAGAGTCTCGTTTTTACAAATGATAACGTTAAGTTATCTTCACTTAATGTTTCTATTGCGGTTATGTCACCTTCATAAGCTGACGGAAGTGTTAATAACAAATGCGAAACTTTATCCGCTTCTTCAATTCTTGCGCCTGCCGCCACTAATTCTGTCACTAAATCATCAAAAATTGCAAAATGTTTAATTAAAGTTAAGTCACCTTCTAACTTTAACGATAACAGCTTTTTTCGAAGAGCAATTTGCGAAGCTAAACTTTTTCTCTCATATATTTGATCCAATTTTTGAAAGATTTGTTTAGCAGTAACATTATTATCCACAAAACCGAGGAAAGAATCTGATAAGTATTCTATTAAAACACTTTTTGCAATATTTTCGGCCTTTTTCCACTCCTCAGATAAAGTTGCTGGAATTTCTTGGTCTACAACTTCGATTACGCCAAGTTCCATAAATAAAGCACGGACTCTTAGTTTCCATACATTATAACGATCTCCATCAAAAGGCTTGATATTTCTTTTGATTTTTAATGACTCCATTTTGCTACAATTTTTTAATTTAACACTCTGAAGTATCAGACTTAATTAATATATATAGCACGTATACTCTTATATTATTTAATACACGTATATTATTATTTTATTAACGTATATATTTTATACACTTTACTATTAATACACACGATTCATACACTTATTATTAATACACGCGAATAATACACTTATTATTAATACACACGGTTAAACACTTATTATTATATTATTAACTTATTTATTTTATACACTTTTATTATATATATATATATATATATATATATATATATATATATACTTATTATTAATACACGCGAATAATACACTTATTATTAATACACACGGTTAAACACTTATTATTATATTATTAACTTATTTATTTTATACACTTTTATTATATATATATATTTTTTTTTTATATATATATTTTTTTTTTTAACTACGCAACTGAGCCCATAACCTATTGGGAATTAGGGTCTAAATAATAAATGTATTAATTTATATTTAATAATTCTAATTTATTTTAAGAAAACAAGAAATGGAAAGCACGACTGTTCTAGGCAAGTAACTACTCACAACTGACTAATAGAGACTTGCAGATGCAGTCTTATAGAGGTGTGTAGAATGAAAAGGTCTCCTGAGATGCAGGAGGTGCCATAAACATTTATGACGGACGACAATGCTTGTATACATAGGAAATAGAGAGATATTTATTTTTGCACCCGGCATATATATATTATGTATATGTCGGGGAAACCCAACACAGTTTATATTGGTCAAACTGGTCGTTCAATAAAAACAAGAATTAATGAACATATAAAATCCATACAATATAATAAAACTTCAACAGAAATAGCAGAACATTGTCTTAGTCATAATCACAACTTAGATCCAAATAATTTTAAGCTATTACATAATATGAAAAAAAAGGATAAAAGGTTAGATAAACTAGAAATAATTGAAATTAATAAAGCGTTATTTAACGGCAGAAATGTGACCAACAATATGACAGATTTTGTAAATTCACCGTTATTATGAGTTGCGACAAGTCTATAATACATAACTTACCAGCGACCGTCAGGATCTTACCCTCATTATCCCCACCCCCGCTCGTACCATACATACTTTGATTTGTTGTATATAGCACTGTAAATTTATTTTATATTCATTCTGTACCTAGAAGATAACGTAGCAGTCGAAATAGCTGTTGTAAATAAATAAATATTCGTGAAACTTTCCAAGTGTTTTTCATTAAGTACTCCTTGTACTATTTTAATTATTTTATAATTATGTTTCACCAAGTGTGTAGTGATTATTCTATTAACTTAATATTAATATCTACCCATGGCTAAGTTACTACAAAATTAGTTACATACAGTGCTAAATTCATATGAAATAGTAAAATTATGCATATTAAAAGAAATAAATATAATTTTTTACACTGAAAAAAGTAGGGTAAATAATTTTCTGAACTGAAAGAAATGTTAACTTGAAAAAAGTAAATATTTATTTGAGTAAAACATTGAATTGTTAATTTCTAAAAAATGTAAATTAAATCATAAAACTGATTTTCTTATATTGAACATACATTAAGTTGGATTAAAAAATATATTTTTGAATACAAAAAATATTCATGAACTTTAAATAAAATTTACTTTCATTTTAAAAAATATTATTTTGTAGCTAAAACCTTGAACTTCTATTTAAAAGATACGTTGTGATTCTAAAAAACACTTAATTGAATTAAGTAAATATTCTTTTGTTAGAAACAAATTCAATTGTTCATTAAGAAATTTGATTTGGAATTTAAAAAAATATTTACTTAACTCAAGTAAATATTTTTTATAAAAAAATGTTCGAATTTCGTAATTCAGGGAAAAAAGAAACGTCAGTCAATTGAATAATCTTAAACTAAGCAAAACATTTACTTAATGTCATTGGTAATTAATCTATATAGGATTATATTTATATATATTTTGCATCCGTTTTCTCATATATACATATATATTAACAACTATTGCACGAATGTACAAATAGAATGCAATGCAACGCAATTAGGTTTTATACGCAAACTCCTACTCGAACGCTTCATGCAATGCAATTGTTAATGCGTCCTTATATAATAACCGAAAGAATATCGCGTCATATGCGAGTGTAGTAAAAATTATGCACCCATCTGGTGATAGATTTTTTAACCAAGACGCGAATATTTACTTGAAACAAATGACTTATTTTTTATTTAATTTAAATATTTATATAAGATTTTCCAAGAAGCTATATTGATATTTATTATCGAATAGAAAGGTCGTCATATTATATGTATATTTATATTATATAATATGTGTGTTTTTGAAACAAGATTCGTGGTAATCAAGCATCGCGTATTAGTATAGACGACAGAGCAGTTCTGTGTCAGCATGATTAATCATCAGTTGAAAGTCGAAGGCAATCAAAACGATATTTTCGTCTGTCTCGTTCAACATTTTTCCCAGCTGTGCTCCTGTGCAAAAATGAAAGAGTTAGATTAAGAAATGGCTGACAATGGTGTCAGGGAAATTTTAATAAATTTGAAGCTGGAAAATCTACAAAACATCTTTGAAAGTAAGTATAATATTTAGTATAGAATTTCACAACAACAAAAAAACAATGGAATCAGAAGAAGTTTTTGGGAAATATAAGTTATTAGCTCAATGTATACGGTTTAGACAAGTATTGGATAAATGTTGGTTATTTGCACAGTGTATTTTTTTGCAGTGATCAATTGTAATCGTACAACATACAAGTCTTGCAAGCATTACTTTTCTTAAGAACCGATATTAAAATAGTTCAATACTTTCAGGTAATAAAATAACAATGGACATTTAGAACAACTTAAATGAAAATTTAATTCGCGAATTGATTCCGGCCGTCCGCGAAAGAATAATATTTTTTAGATATTGGAATTCTAATTTCAAAAAGCAAATCACAAACAATACATCTTTAAAAAGAGTATACGAAGTATTTTTTATGCTGAAGAAATGTGTTTAAATAAACTAATTTTAAGATTTACCTGAATTGGTTAATTTTTAAAAACACGATCTAGAAGATTCCATTCCGTTAAAGATTTGTAATGAAAATGAATGTTTAAATGAATCCTTAATCAATAAATTATTTATTAATAAAGATACAATTAATTTACGCAAGCTGTTAGAAGAATACGAAACTGGTAGAAGAATCTTGACTGCATACAAAACAATGAATCATTTAACTCGCAATGAAAGAACTAAAATTTGTGATATAGTTACAGATTTGGAAAATCGTTCTATTACGTATGAGTATATATATATATATATATATATATATATATATATATATATATATATATATATATATATATATATATGTAGGAATGGAAAGGGTATGCAGGTTGTTAAAATAAACAGAGACTCGATATAAAGTCTAAGAAAAGATAATACTATATTTACTAACTCGATAAAAATGAATGACGCTAAAACAAATTTACTGAGATGTTACTCGTTTCGAAAGCGACCGCGGACTGACGCGACGCTCCCTTACAGACAATGTCGGCTCCAATACATCAGCCCTAATTACGGGTTTTCCCCGTTACAAACAATTAAACGCTCATACCTACGTGTTGCAGGTCGGGACCCGTTCGCGCTTTGCTTCTCAATATTCAGGCTTCCTATTGCTCTCTCACTCTCTCTCTCACTCCCTCTCTCTGTCTCTCTCTGTCTCGTACACAGACACGCGCACACCAACTCGCTCGCACTGCTGCAATGGTACGCGTTGCCCGCACTGACACTGACACATGCACACTACCACATATATAATTGTTTATTTTAATAGTTTAGTTGTGCAGTTAATTAATTTTTTTATTTATAGATTAGATAATGCTTTTGCCAAAGAAATAGCTCAAAATATAGTTTCCATTTTTGCCACAGAAGTCATCGAAACATATTTTATACCTACAATATATAAAAAAGATTCTACTACACAAAAATAAATTCCAGCTTCTGGAAAGCTAATTTCAATGTATAGAAATAAAAGATATCAAAAGAAAAACTAACAAATGTAGTATTGAAAGAAAAACAAAATATTGTTAATTGTAGTTTAAATGAAAAAGGTATTTACTACATACAATTTACTTTTATGTCAAAATGAGTGAATTTTTTATTACAAAACAAATTCATATATCAAAATAAATAAATTTTAGAGCCCATTGAAAATGTAAAACTTAGTTTAGCGTGGCTTAAAAATAATAGATCTCCTTGGGATCTTTCTTTAATTCATTGCACTATTACGGCACAATTTAGAGCACAAGAATTTAAGATGATCAAAGATTTAAATTTAGCAAATATTTTTTATAAATAGCGATTGTATGATCATCCATTAGGTCCAATAAATATCGATTATTTGGCATTAAATCTGGGCGTGATTAGATTAAAAGAAAAAAAATGATTTCAGTTTTATGAAACTTGCAAAGAGTTCTCAAGTATATCATCGAAAGATAGTACTAAGTCATACGAGGAAAAAATAGATTCAGTTGCCGAAATTGGTAAATATGTGGAAAGTTATAATTTTTTAAATAATCTTAATTAATAAAATAATTGCCATTATATAATTATATAAAATAACATAATTTGTAAAATAATATTAAAATAAATTTCAGATTCTAAAGTCGTCTTAAGCTTGTTTTACTTTCTCATTTATATCCACCACAAAAATAAAAAAAATTTTTCAAATCTTCTATCGGTTTGGCGAAAGATAGCATGATACAGTTTATAAGTGTTAGTATTTTTTTATTCATAATTTTTTTAGGAATGGAATATACTGATTACATTTTTTTATGGAATATTGCATGTTAATTTACATATTCAATGTTCTTATTTTGTAAATGTATTTTATTTTTATGTATTTTCAGACCACTGGTGATATAGAAGTGAGCCGCAAAAAGGCAAAAGAGGCAGCAGCAAGGTTAAAAGTTTGCATATAACCGTACATAATTATTGTAGGATCTGTTGACTCTATTAAAGAAATTTATGTATTGTATATTATAGTATGTATAGTATGTATATTATAGTATGGATAATGTGCTTTACTTAAGTTCAAGCGTTATAGAAGCGCTAGATTTATGCTTTCAAAGCTTTCACATATTCAATTTAGAGTATCCCCTTGCTTCTGCATATTTATGGTTTCTAATATAAAAAGAAATTTATCAATTCAATACGGCATTTGATAAAAATATAATTCCAATTCAAGATGTTTTAAAGAAATTAGAAGAGAGAAATGCAGCGCAGTTACGTGCACAAACTTCTAGAACTGTAGAAGAAGATAATTATATGTCGGATGATAACATTTCCATCATTTAAATACGTAAAAAAATGTATATTTTATTTTTAATTTTGTTTTCAATTTTTTTTAAAAATTAAAAGTTGTTTTTCAACACTGTAATTCCATATTAATTTAAATGTTAATCATTTTAGATGTAGTAATATATAGAATACGTAGGGGAAAATATAAGTGGTTATGTGTTCTTTTAAAAACTTTATTATTGTTACTCATTGGGGTATTACATTAATTACTGCAAATTACAAGATAAACATGTATTATTGCTTTTTTTGTGAAATTCATTTTTAATCCATCGAGTTGGTAATGACACATATTAAAGTTATGCACAGAAGTGAAATAAATTATGAGGTACAATGTAATGACAAAGATTGTTCTAATAAATTCAGCAACGTTTATTCATTAGCATATCATTTAAAAAAAAAAACATTTTATAGGAATGCCGATAGAAAAACCTAAAATTGTTAAACAAACTAATAGTTTATATACTAATAGTCAAAATACAATCACTAAAACTCCTTTTATTGTGGATGATAAATCCAATAGTGATACTAATGATGAATTTAATATTGATGATATGAAAATTAAAGTTTTGCATCTTGCTTTGGAATTTGTAACAAAAATTTTTGGTTATGGGTCTATAAATTTAAAACTAGCCCACGAAGTTATTAAAAATATGTGTTCAGACTATATCAATATTTGTTTAGATTTGTTGACAAAAAAGTTAAAAATTTTAATAACATTGACGATTTTATATCTGTTATAAAAAGTGGTTTTAATGTATTTCGATCACAACATTTAACTTTTAAGTTCTTAACAACCATTAACTGTTTAATACTACCAAAGAAAGTTATTATTAATCACTTTCTTAAATATGGTACAAATAAAAAAAAGAAGAAATTATTAGTTTATAGTGCTACTTTAAGTGTAATACCTATAGTCGTAATTTTAAAAAAAATTATTAGAGTTACCAAATATTTATTCAAAAATTCAGGAATTTATTGAGAATTTTAAAACTAGTAATACTACCGATTCCGTATTAGACGGTAGTTTTTGGAAAACCATATTTTCTAAACAAGATGAAAAAATTTTACCTTTAGTTCTTTACTTCGATGACTTTGAAATCAACAACGTATTAGGATCTCATAAATCAATAAGTAAAATTGGCGTAGTATATTGTTATGTTCCTATTTTACCAGCAGAATATGTTAGTAAAATAGAAAATACATTTTTATTTCAACTACATAGTTACGTTCACCATAAAAATTTTGGAAATTCTAAAATATTTAATTGTATTATAAATCAAATTAATGATTTACAAGACAATGGAATCGTTATCAATGTAAATGGAAAAAATGAAAAAGTTTGTTTGTTTTGCCATACATCATTGGAGACAATTTAGGTCTAAACACCGTTCTCGGTTATGTAAAAAGTTTCAATGCATTATATTGCTGTCGAATTTGCACAGTGGATAGAGGTAATTTAAGAAATTTAATTACAGAAACAAATGAATTATTAAGAACTGAAGATACTTATTTTATACATTGTAATGACAAAAGCTATGGAATACAAGAAGAATGTGTTTTTAATAAAATTTCGAATTAAGTAAAGCATCATAATGTTCTACATTACTCAAGACTTATGCGCTTATTTGGCCCAATGAAATATATGATTAGTTTGCGTTTTGAAGCATGTCATAAAAAATTAAAAGAAAAAAGTAAGGTTATTAGAAGCAGAAAAAATCCTTCCTACAGCTTATTATTGAAACAACAGCTTAACTTTTGCTATCGCTTAGTAACAAACAATGGATTTTCTAATGAAATGCCAAAAGGTCGTAATCTTAACAAAGTGAGTTTGATGGAAAAGTTTTTTAAATATAAGGATGTAATGCCTTCAAAAGATTTTTTCAATTACTATTCTTATTCATGGGTAGGTCACAAAGGAACTCGATATGAACTAAATAGCATTCTTAATTTAAGTATTGATAAACTATGTATATCATATGGAAAAAATTATCGGTATTATTATCAGCGAAGTCAATGAAATTTATTTGTTAGGTAATAAACTAAATAATTTAGGATATTCTATGCATCTGAATGCATATCAAAATCAGGATATTCAAGAGTGGGTAATTGTAGACATAAATAATCTATTAGATTATAGACTCCACCAGAGTGCTGCCTTAAATTTTAAATTTTATGTAAATTCTGATGAATTTTGAAAATAAAAAATATAATAAAAATTATAATTTTCTATGATTTATATTTATAACATCAAACTATCTGAAAATAAATTACAAAAGACATGATTTCTTAACGAAATGTTCATTAAATTTACTGATTTGAGGTTCGAGCGAGTTCACAACTGACGCTGAGTACAAAAACAAAATATACTGTCATGTACACTAAACATAACTTCATTAATATACGACCTCCTTAAAATGAATTTAATTTTATTATTAAATTAAAAAATTTAGAGTATAATTATTTAATGGAAATATAAATTACTTTAAGAAAATATGTATTTATTCAAAAGCTACGCAAGGACCTTCTAAATAAAAAATAATAAATTTATTTACCACAAGTAAATAAAGTTTAGTCTGAAAAAATGTTTAATCTGATTTAAGTAAATACTTGCTTAAATTTAGATAACTATTTTTAATTAATGCTATGTTTAAATCTAATAACTATTTTTTAGATTTCAGTAACTCAAAAACTCATTATAAGTAAATATTTTTTAAAACGTGGCAGTTGAATTGAAAAAAACTGACTTACTTATTTTAAGAAAATTATTTACTTGAATCAAGTAATTTTTATTTAATTTAAGTTCATAATGCTTTGACTTACATAAGTCAATTTTAAGAAAATGAGCTGACCTGATCTAAAAAAATATTTTTTAATATCTAAATTCATTTATTCCTGTGAAGTACATGTGTATTTAAATCAAATTAATTTATTTTTAGTAAACGGATTTACTTGAATCAAGTAAATTATTTTCAGTGTATTTTTTCGACAAATTTTCTTGCGGTAATTTTTTTTTCAAAAATTATTTTTTGGTAATTTGCACCACTCAAGGATTATTTTTGTAAGTGAGAATCTTACGGAAAGTTTTTCTTGATAAATTTCGATAAATTATGATAAAGTTTCATTATTCAATTGCTGGGAACAAGTAAAAATATTGAATGATGCCTATCAATAGACAAATAGCAATCTTAGAAATGATATTTGATCAGTCCTTGCAGATAGATTTTCTCCAGAATTACCTTCAGTATGTAGGGATCAAGCACTTCAACCAAATAGACTAAAGATATTAAACAAAAATAAAAAGATACGCTTACTTATAAGGCTACAGTCAATATATCCATTGCTCAATATTTCAATAGCATTGAATATGATTCTTCTGGCCGTAGTTCAGCATATAATTACAACTTTAAAAAACGTGATTTAATACATGGAGATTGCATTTTGTTTTTGAACAGCAACTGTTTTACATAAATGTTCCTTAAAATATTGTTCAATTATGAAGAGATAAAATAAAAGATTAGCAACATTTTTATGACAAAAAGAGAAAATCAAATATTTTGGAATAAATAACAAAAGTTATGATATCGATAAATTCACTATTTCATAGTTCGAATCAAAGCTACAAATAATTATTAAACTCCGTAGGACATATTGAACTATATATGGAATTTACTATACTGTTTAATTTAAATTATATTAAATTTAGCCAACTATTTGTAAATATAGCAATAATTTGAAGAATAAAAAAGTACAGATCTATATTATGTTGATTACATATCTTTCATGCTTAAATGCGAATCAATAGAAATTACTAGAATCTAGTATAAATTATATCAGGTATTGATTACTAGTATATAAATATATACTGTTAATCCAGCAGTTTTCGCTGATTCTAATTTGAGAGAATAGTCAACTTAATATTCTTTCATATACCATTGAGGCCGTTTTATACAATAAATTTGACACCAATAATAAACTCGCGCTTCGCACAACTGCTGCAGATTTTTTCGAAATCGATGTATTATTAGACACACAATAACGGAATCCCACACTCCTATTCCATTTATCTACTGTTGAGCAACAAAAAAAACAATACAAAATAACGTCCATTGCAGAACTCGCGGACGGCGGAAGTATCGACGGCGATCAACCGAATAAGCGACCAAGGACAACGATTTCGGCAAAACAATTGGAAACGTTGAAGCTGGCCTACAACAATAGTCCAAAGCCAGCGAGGCATGTACGAGAACAGCTCTCGGTAGACACGGGTCTCGATATGCGCGTCGTTCAAGTTTGGTTCCAAAATAGGTAAGTGTATCGGAACCACTATGATTTTCAGATTTTTGGTGAAACAAAGAAAATTTGTGCATAAATCAAACCCTATCCCTTTATCTTTAAAATCCATCTATTATTCTTATTCGCACAAAGTTAATCAGAGTCAGCTCATTCAATCTAGACTGAATGCGTTACCCATTTGTGTGAGCCACTTCTTGTAGGTATTTATTTTAAATTTAATTTGTGTGAATCTTCTTGCAAATTTACAGAGTGCCAGTACGCTTTTTTAAAACTACATTTTTAACTCTATCGATAATTTCTCAAAAACTATTAAATTAATTTTTTTTGAATTTGTTATCTCATAGTGATCACATGTGGAATACCTAAATTATAATTATATTTAAACATTTTTTCTTATATTTTTGAACCACAAAACAATTTTAAAATTTCGGTTTTACAAATCTCTTTGTCGATAATCAGCAGGTATTTTACTTTTTGGCAATAAAGTTTCGAATTGCAATAAAGCAAGTATAGATATTTTATAATAATTATTTATATAATTAAAAATTTTTCAAAAATTGTATTTATCATATCATAGCCTATCATAATCTGATCATAATATAATTTAAAACGATGGCTTTTTAAATAATAATTTTTTTACATTATAAAAACATGAAAATCGAACTTAAAATAAAATATTGCAATCTCTTTCACAAATGAAAAAACCATTCACCTATTTATTGTGCTTTTTTTCTTATGTAGTTTTAATGTATATATAGTTTTTTTTTAAAGAAATAGAGGACTTTAGTATTCAAATATTTTTTTGAATTATAAAGTTATTGTTTGTAAAATCTGTTTTAAAATTCTTTAAAAAATGTTATAATTGAATTTGTTAGTTTATAATTAAATAGATTTAAAAGTGTTTTCCAAAAGTACGAGAGAGTTGATAATGTATATTTCCAGGGAACTCCGTAGGTTCTCCAATTACACATTTAACAAATTTTTATATACGTTAAGAATATTTTTATAAAGCCTAAAAACTTTTTACTGATCCCAGTGAAGCAAATATGATACATAACGATCTCCTAAATAATGCAATACGCATCATATAAGTTTCTTTTCTTTATTTTTCAGGAGAGCGAAGGAGAAGAGATTGAAAAAGGACGCTGGCAGGACGAAATGGTCGCACTTCTTTCGCGGCATGAAGAGCAGTGAGAGCCATTCTCCAAGGCATGAAAAACTACTCGACAAAGACGAGCTGAAGGTCGACCTCGATGGCTCATTTAGCCATCACGGTAAGCAGGACGCGCACGCACGCACACACGCACACATACATATGCGCGATTTTTGTAAGCATATATTCGGGCAAGTTTTTTAAAAAAAATCCGCCTCGTTCAACAATTCATATGCGAGTATTATACAACATATTTATGCTGTTACAAAGCAGAATCATGAATGAATCCGAAGAGTTCGGCAAAATAATTCCGTGCTACTACTCCAGAGAATAATAAATAGACAACGAATACGATGCGGATACCAACTTTAAATCTCACGAAAATAGCAAAGTTTTCATTGGCCGGGGATCAGTGAATAAGAGAGAAAGAGAGAGAGAGAGAATCTCCAAGCTGAGAAGGTGGGCGGTGAGTAGTTTCTGGGATCCCTAAAAGGCAGAGAGGCCTGCTCAAATATTCAGGAGATCACCGAGATAACTGCTCTTCATCACAGCTAACGGCTGTGATTTCATAAAGATTGCACATATAACGCAAAGCCACCCTCCCCTTTCGATCGCTTGTTTACTTTTATACATCATTAGACACGTCACGAAAAATTTTTAAAAACAAATTGCTTCTTTTTTCTTATGTCCAATATAGTTTTTCCGCAATCATCCGCTTATTCTTGGTTTTATTTTTATTCGGAAAAAAGCCATACCTATATATAATATATTATATAAAACAAAGTACAGGCAATGTTGACTAATGATTTGGTGCGAAAAATCAGACGATAATCCAGCGTGCGATGCTTAAAGTATGATATGGAATTAGCGTAAAGCACAAAACGATTTGTATATGCTCTCTCTCTCTCTCTCTCTCTCTTTATCCGCCTGTCTTTCTTGTCTTCTTCTTTTACATATCATATCATATCATACTGATCATACTTACTTACTAATTTATAAAGACAAAGCGTGTTTTTGTTTGTACACGATATCCGAAAAAGCTACTGAACCGATTGTTCTGAAATTTGACATATAGATTCTATATTATCTTCGGAAGGACATAGGCTATTTTTTTATTGAAAATCATTTTACTTCCATCAATACATTAAGTTAATGATTTTAACAATTAGTTTCACTCGTGGCCACTTAGGTGGCGTCTTGAATCACAAACATCAACTCAAAGTAGTCCGTTTAAGGTATTAATACCAGGCCAGGTCAGATGAATGTTCATATCCAACTTTGGGATTTGTATCCTCAAGAACGTGTGACGTTAGTCGGTATTATCCTTTGTGTTCTCCAGGTTAATCTGATACTACTCTAACCAGAGATGAGCAGAGATTGCCAGAGAAATAGGCGATGTTGGTTCTGTGACAGCGCCAGATTTTGCGACAGAATCATGAACAAGGTTCGTCTGCAATCTCGACTATCGATAAATGTAGCGCACTGCTGAAAAATGTCCGAATTGAAAGGCATTAATGTAATTAACGCATCAAAGCAAAGAAGGAGAAACATCAGGCATGCGTACACGCTGCTGTGAAAGGGAGGGGCAAGGTGGCAGGCAGGCACCGTCCAGTGAAGGACCGAGCGAAAGATGAAAGAACTGCGCGTATATACGTACGTCTCTATATATATAAAAAATGTGTGACTAATTCTTTTCTCTATTTCGGCAAGTTCGGACCGACTTCAACCGCGACCAAAATCCATTCTATCTCTCTCTCTCTCTCTCTCTCTCTCTCTCTCTCTCTCTCTCTCTCTCTATATATATATATATATATATATATATATATATATATATATATATATATATAGTAAATATCTACAGTTTAATTATTAATACTATTTATGCGTGTGCGCGCGCACACACACACACACACACACACACACACACACACACACACACACACACACACACACACACACACACACACAAAAGAAATGCGTATAGTAATCCTTTTCTTTATTTCAGAACTGAAAATCCAAGACTTTATAACAAAGTATAGTAATTAAGCATTAATTGTTATAATCAATAATATAAAAAAATTCTTGTTTGATTATCTGAATGGTGTGATGAATCCCTGATTGACAGATACTTGTTTTGGCCAGTTTTATGCATCGATTGCTTACCTATCAATCAATTTTTTTCAATTTCTATAAATTATTTATTAATTATATAAATTTCATTTTTCAAGCTTAAAGGAGAGAGAAGGAAACAGTTTTCTACCTCTCTTATAGGGTAAGGTGGGGCATGTATGGGTTGGTGGATCAGTTGGACATATAATTTTTATTATTTAAAATAAATTTTAATTACTAAACCATAAATGAAATTGTTAAGAATAATGTAAATTTTTTGTATTCCAAAAAATTTTCATGAAATATATTTTTTTAATTAAATTATCAATAAATTTTAAAAAAGTGCTCAAAATTTTTTTGGTAGCTATCCTTTAAAACACCAAGTTGAACAAGAAAATTACATTTTTAATATATGAAATGAATACCGTTAGAAAGCTGGGGATTTTTTCAATCGATTCATATATATTTAATTTTCTAATATTGTTGCAAAATATGCAATTATTGACAAATTAGAAAAAGTTGTTAACATCATTGACACCCAAAGGCGGGGTATATTTGGTACACATTTTTATAATATTATCTGCACCCACAACATGTGAATACAACAAAAATGCCTAAAATTTCTTGTTTTTGCAAAGTCTTCATTCTTTAGATAATTTTTCTCGTGCATAGATGTTCCTTCTCGTATAAAATAATATATATTGTGTTTTTTGTTTTTTATTATTAATATTTTTCAGATTTGAATATATCCAACAATACGGAATATGTAATAACGAATCCAGCTATTGCAGTTCAAAATTTTAATGTTAATGATTTGTAACTCCAGAAGATTCTGAGATTCTTATTATTAACATTCTTATTATCATTTATAATTACATTTTTGTTATTCTTCTGTTTTCAACTTGTTAATATTTACAATTGGAAATTAATTTAAGTATACAATTAAAAATTTGGTTTCTTTTTACTGAATCATTCGTGCCTATCGTGTCTCGATGAAAAACCATTTGTGTCCCGCCATGTCCCGATTTTTTCATTACATATTTTATTGTTTTGAAACAAATAATTGCTATTAAAAACTAAAATTTGTATAAAACAAATCTTTAGATACTCAACTTTCAAACGGTGTAGTTGTTGATTTAACAAATTATACAAAATTTTTTTCAATGTAAATAAAAAAAGGGTGTGCAACACGCCTCGCCTTCCCCTATATATATATATATATATATATATATATATATATATATATATATATATATATATATATATATATATATTCAAAAATATAACAGTATAATAAGTTTTGATAGTTTCACTATGAATTTTAAAAAAATTTGTTTTAATATGCATGCTTGGAGTATGATCGTTGCGATGTAAATTTCGATTTTTTTGATTTTTTGATAACACAGTCTTGCTCTAAGTGCGTGGTCGCAGCAAGCTTGCTACAATAAAAATTGCTATGTGAGTCTATAACAGAGATCGTGGATGAACTTCCGAAAAACGAACATAATCGATTTGTCGATTGTTTTTGGATCATGATTAAAATTATCGTAGTGGCGTTTGATGTGAATTTAATTCTCAAATTAAAAACTATAAACACAGAGTCTTTTGGACGTATCTCAGTAAATATTAAAATTTACAAATTTATATTTTATAAAACCGTTGTACATCACCATTAAAATACATATATTCGTCTCTACAAGCAATATTTCTCGAAAAAAATGTTTACGAAGATACCTGTATTGAGTATATACGAGGAACCATTCACGGGACTCCGAAATGGAACAGTTGAACTTTGTCGAGAAATATTATTGGCACCGAAAACTTTATAGAATAAAAAATATATATTTTAATGAGCTCTATGATTATGGTTTAAGTTTTTTTGCAACTGTTATTTTCTATGAGAAATTGATCAAACCCTGATCTGTATAGACTTTGCATGGTTTTAGAAATAAAAATTCAATTTCCGTCTAAAGCTGTTACGATATTCGTAATTAGTTTACCAAAAATCATAAATATTTAAAAAAATAGTGCGGGGGAATTTTCTTGGAACTAAAATAGATACAGCCACACCACTGACATTGCCTCCACGAGCCCTGAAGCTTCATTATATTTTCTGCAGATATTTAATACATGATAATATTATCATAGGTAAAATTATCTAGGGAATATATTTTTATACATTGAGTATTTTTTACATAAGTAGTATTTAACTATTTGATAAGTCGATTATGTTACTATCTCGAGCGAAGCCGAGACGGGAATGCTAGTGTATATGTAAATATATATATACATTAACATACACATTTTCATATATGTAAAGAACATATATATATATATATATATATATATATATATATATATATATATATATAAATATTATTAAAATAATATGAATGCAAAGGAGAGTCGGTAGATTTGTACTAAAAATCAGATGTAAAAATCGCTGCTGCGAAAAATCGAAAAATAAGTGTTTTCACATACACACACACGGAGTGTGTTTTTTTTTTCCTAGTAAAATTTCCTAGTAAATTTTAAAAATACTTCAGGAAATTTTACGAGAAATTATAGTAATTTAATCACGGACTGCCAGTTTTGTAAATTTCAATTAACAGTATGGTAAAAATCATAGTGTTATATAATTTACTGAATATTCATTTTTAAAAAACTATTTGTCAAGTGAATTAAAAACTCTGTCAAGTGAATTAAACAATGAAAAAACGAATATATTGTCCAGCTTTGACTGAAATCTTTCTGGTAAACAAGGAATACTTATATACAACGCTCCTGTTTTAGCAATTACTTTGTGTGTTCCTAAAGGGTTATTATTTTCGTAATCGTCGAAATACAGTACCAATGGAAAAATTATTTTGTCTATATCAGAATAATTACTTTTCCAGTATTTTCCTTGTATTAAATTTGAAATAATTTCTGAATCTTTTTTTAATAAATTAACGAATTCTATAGTTTCGTAAAAAATATTATCTAGTTCAAAGAAGTTCTTTAATACTGTTCGCAAAGGAATCACCTGAATATTTACTGGTACAAATTTCATGGCATAAGAAGTTCCTTCCCTGCGAAATTCTCGTCTTTCACCAATTTCAATACTTATTGGCTCTACAAATGTTTTTTGTCTTTTAAAATGCTTTAAACACTTATATTCGGTATCAAAGGAACCGAGAAAATTAGAAGCACTTTCAAAAATTCGTTTCAATTTTACTTTCTCCTTTTTATAGATATCCAATTTCTGAACATCATCCGCAATTATTTTTGTTAATGCTTTACAAACATCTTTTGTATCATTTACTATAGATTGTACTCTATTTCGGTTAATATCACTATATCGGTATATCTTGCTCATATAAGAAAGGCCTAAGTTATCTTGTAAATCACTGTTATCATCTCTTCCATTGCATTCTGAATTATTCTCCAATAAAATATTATAATTCGCATCATCAGAATCGCTTTCATAACTTAATTCTTGTATATAATAACTATCGTTAATTGAATTTTCTGCCGGAGTTTGTTGATTTTCATAAAAATCAGAAATACAAAAATTATTTAATTTAGAATACATTGAACCTCTGCTCAAAGTAGAATTTTGCTGAGTTGGTAGTAAGTTAAATTTTGTAATGACCGCATTTTCAAAAATATCGTGCTTTGATTTTACATGTTGTAGAAAAGAATGCATTATCGAATATGATCTGCCACAATTTTCAAAAATACATTTATAATTATGAGCATCTTGATGAACATATTTTATATGACTCAGTAAACTATTTTTATCCTTATAATTAGAGAAACAAAATGAACATTTATTCATTTTAATTTGATGTTTCTTGTAATAAATACTGATTAATATGTCCTAATAGTACATTTAATGAAACGTTGTTTATATCATTAGGCAAATGGAGTTGAAACAAGCACTTTTGAATAAAATACCATATCGTTAAAGAATTGGTTTTTCTTTCCTGCATTGACAATTTAAATGGTCGAAGAACCGTGTCGTCGGTATTCATATCATTATTTATACTTCTTTTGATCCGTTTTTTTGGACGTTGAGAACTGATGACGTATGGAAGTAAGTAAAAAATTATAAAATCTTCTTGATCTATAAGAACAAAATAAATTTATATTTAATAATCATTATCATTTTTCATTAACATACCATTGCTCAGTGTATTTAGTTTTAAACTATATAGTAAGCCTTGTTCTATGGGAAAAATTTTTGCTTTCTGCAAATGTAAACATATGCACTGTTTTATTTTTTTCCATTCACCTTCACTAACTATTTGGATACCGGGATGTAATCGCGAAAAATCACTTTCAATCTGAAAGAAAATTTATTTTGGTAATTTCAATGTATATTAGTGTTAATACTATTGTGATGTCATTTATTTCACTCTTTTTTATGATATTTATTATTATTATTATATATTTAATATTATTATAAATTACATTTAATATTTAATTTTGATTTGATTCACAATTAAAACAGTTTTACTATACTGATACCAGCTTATAACCTTCTTGCACTTGTAAACAGAGATACTTTTCTATATAACTAGTTGTTGATACTGCATCCACTATAAGCTGCTGTCGCCGGATTTCATGCGTGTCTCTCCAATAGTCTGTCACTTTATTCCAGTCATCTAAGTTATTTTTCAACCAGTCTAACTTATTTAAATCTGAAGAACGAGCAATGAGAATTATGAATTAAGAAAAATAAAAATAGGCGATGATTATAATGTTTAAAAAGTTTTAAATTTATATGCATTTATCATTAATATCAAATACGCTGACTTACCTTCTGTAGTAGTTAAATAAAAAGCAGTATCTTCGTTATTTTTACTCTTAACCAACAATCCAACTCTTCGTAAACGATCCTTCTCATAATTATAGTGGTCCCATAATTTACCTCCTGCAGGAATTCGTTGATTTCATATGGCTTTAAAGGACGTATAGTAAGTTGCTGCCGTTTCATTTGCAAAAATACCTGCTATTTCATTTGAGAGCGTCGTAAATCTAGCCTTAGAAATTCTTTAACAGATTATTAATAATTTATATTCATTGTTGTTTCAAAACCTTAAATAATTTTTATAAATTATTCACTAACTGTAATTTTTCTAGTTGTTCGTCACGTGAAATATTTCTAAAAAGCCAATCCTTTTCTCTTTGAATTACTAGTCTGATTAACGTGCTTCTAGTATTTTTTGGCAAAAATTTATGTAAATTATATTCTTTTAAAATTTCCTTACCCCTAGTATTTATTTGTAAGTAATGTAGTAAGCCCTGGAACATAAAATATGCATATATTAGTAATTTACAATAATAAACATCTGCTTATGTATATACATTAAATTATATATATATATATATATATATATATATATATATATATATATATATATATATATATATATATATAGTTACTTACTGTGTCGAATTGATTGAATAATGTATCTGCAAACGATTCGATATTAGATCCTGCAGTATTTGAAAAATACTCTTTAGTTTCACACAGTGAAGTATTATTAGAACTGAATTTTTCACTCTGTTAAATAATATTTCAAAGGAGTTAGTACGTTAATTATTTAAAAAAAATTTGTTTATAGATTATAACACGATAATATTGGATGTAATTTTTGAAGGAATAATAATGGAAATTAATAAGAAAAAAGGCATATTACCTTTGAAATGGTTATGAATAATTGATAGGAAGGGATGTTGAGGAAGTAATGCTTAATTTTCCTAAGAATTTTTATTTACCTCCTCTATCTCACTTAGTTCCATCATTATCTATAAAAATTTATGAACAAAATACAGCTTGCATTTACCCCAAATGTTAGTTTATGTGATTATACATATATAAATAAACAAAAATTAAATGAGTTAATTATTTTTGAATGAGTGTTGGCACTTACCTTAATCAGTTAAACTCTGAAATCTTTACAAAATCTTCTTGAAAAGCTAATTCTTTTCCTGCACTAAATATTCTTCAAGCCTTAGAGCTGCAATCACGTGTACTAATTAGAGGTTATGTTTTTCCCACCAAAAATCGTTATGTACATACGTAACAAAACATTGACAAGAGCGCCACACTAAGCTTCTACCAGAGCTCTGCGCATGTGCACAACCGCAAACTGTTCGCTATCGCATGAGAATTAATGACAATTGCAATAGTTTCTCTCCAAAATTACTATATATTTTTGTAAATACTGCTATAAAATTAAGTAATTTTTGGAGATTAAGATTTTTCCTATATTTGATAGTAATTATTCCTATCGAAGGTTGATATTTTCAACAAAGTTTACGTAAATTCTACCAAGAATCTCGTAAAAACATTCGTTTTGTCAGTCTAATACACAATTACTATACTTTTAGGTATAATTTATTGAACTATTTGTAATATTTACTAGTAATTTAATTTTTAATTTAATTTTTATTTTTAATTTTTATTTTTATTTTTATTATTTTTTATTTTTATTTCTTATTTTTTATTTTTTATTATTATTTTTATTTTTTATTTTTATTTTTATTTTATTTTTATTTTTATTTTATTTTATTTTTGGTTGAAATTGATTGGACTGTAAGACCAATAAAAAAAAAAAATATTTATTAATTTGTATATGGGCAGTCGACAGAAGTACAATTCAATTGTTTTAATATTTACTAGGAAATTTCTCTCTGTGCACGCGCGCAGAGAGAGAGAATGGGGTGTCGAAATATAGAAAAGAAACACTACATGCATTTATTATATATATATATATATATATATATATATATATATATATATATATATATATATATAATGATAATCTTAAAATTGCAATTTGAATCAAAAATAAAATTAATTCTTTCTTAGATTGATTGCGCTCTAGTTCTAGGAAAAATCTGATTATAATTCAGGTCTATCCTGATATATATATAGTAGTCAACCTAAAATAAATTTTGTAAACTATTTTGACAATGTGAAAACTATTATAATTTTACTATTAATATGGATTCCCATATTATACGAATGGCAATAAATGTATCAAATGGTTGAGGACTCTATAAATATATTTCTTCTATTTTCAAAAATGGTGATATTACTATAACTATATTTAAATATGAATTAACCACTTTAAAACTTAACAGAAATTTAAATTGTATTAGGTCTGTTTTATATATATATATATATATATATATATATATATATATATATATATATCTTTATAATTATATATATTTAAAAATATATATATATATATAGATTTTATTTTGTTAAAAACTTAAATGGATGAATTAAAATAACAATAATTTTAAAGTCATTTTCGAATTTATGATTTTACATGTTTATTTATAGCTTTTTTTTAATAAAAAACATTCATATTATTGCATATATAATACCAAACAAAATTGAATTAAATTAATACGCATTACTATAAATTTCTTTTTGTCTCCTAATGTTCTGTTTCCTTTTACGCGTGCGAAAATAACTTTCGCGCGTTCTTTAAGATTGATAATCAAAACTAAGAAAATTTAAAAAGCCGTTCAATAAATAAGTGTTACATTACTATATATCTCTTTTTCTCTGATTCACACTGGACTGTTTTTTTTTCGCGCTTTAAACATAACTTTCGCCTGTCGTGATAGGGTGCCACTCCTAACGGAAACACATACGGAAAAACACATACGACAAAAAATAATAAAAATTATTCATGAACTAATAAGTTATTGAAAATTATTATAAGTAAAATTCTATTAGGGTTGTAATCATTAATCATTAATTAAATATCATTTGAAATCATTATTGCTGTTGAAAGCAATCTCTACTTTGAGAAATGATAAATATTAATTATTTTAATAGAGAAATCTTGAGACTTACATTCTATTTAAAAAAACAGGTTCCAATTTCAAATCGTTACAAACGCTTACATTTTAAAAATCTAATAATAATATGACAGACGTAATCTACTAAATAGAAAGATCAGAAAATATAACTTATTAATTATGCGACTGGCAACTATGGTTAGATAACTTATAGGATTTCCAATATTATATATATATATATATATATATATATATATATATATATATATATATATATATATATATATTTATTACTATTTTAAATTCAGTAATTTGACCCTTACTATAAGAAGACTAAATTATTGAATAGTAATTAAAAATTGGTAATGTAAATATATAATACATAGTGCAAAAATCAGGATCTAAATAAAATCCTTTTATCAAATCTTTTGATATAACTGAATTTTCTTCAACTGTGTGAGGTTTTTCGTATTCAATATAATTTGTTAAATTTAATTTATTTTCAAAAATGACAACTAAATCCTTGGAATATTTCATCCAAAGTAAATCAATTGCCTTACTATTGTATACAAAATTCTTATTAATCCTATATATGCTATTTTAATATAAATATTTTTGTATATTAAAATCTATTTCGTTCCAACATTAGAAAATATTTATTTGAATTTACTAATTTGTTTTTTTGAATACAAAAATACTGTATATATACGCGCGCGCACACACACACATAGAAAGAGAGAATGAATTTTGGGTACCGAAATAAAGAAAAGAAACACTATACGCATTTCTTATATATATATATATATATATATATATATATATATATATATATATATATATATATATATGCGTGCAGTGTTTTTGACTTAAAACTCTGATGTTCAAATTTCGACCTTCCTCATTTTGACGTATTGTAATGTGTGTGTGCGTTTGTAAAAAGTTTACTTCCCCTACTTCCCCTCCTCGGCATCGTGCCTGACTGCCACCTTGCCCCTCCCCTTAGTAACAGTCTGTACTCGCGCCCGCCGTTTCTCTTTCATTGATTTAGATGTTATTTCTATTACTTCTATTCGGATATTTTTCAGCAGTGTACTACAATTACCGATAATCGACATTGCAGGCGGACCTTGTTTGGGCACCTAACACAGTAGGCTATGGCGCCAATGTGGAACCATTGATTTACATTTTACATGGACCCTGGCAATCTCGGTTCATCTGTGCTCTAACGTCTTATGGATATCTTTTGATTTTTGTAAATTTTATTTTCTCTTACGTGGGAAAATCTCTTTCTCTCTCTCTCTCTCTCTCTCTCTCTCTCTCTCTCATTCTCTGTCTTTTTTCTCCTTCTCTTATAAAATGGTTCTGTATGCCAAATCATACTGAATATAGTTTGTGACGACAAATTATATTTTTGTTTTTATATTAATATTAATTTCAGAATTGTGGCAAGAGACTGTTTTTTTAGTTTGAACAGAAGAAATGATGGAAAAATAGGTTCTACACCAATCTCGATATATATATATATATATATATATATATATATATATATATATATATATATAGTACTGAATTCGTACAATTATCTTGCCTACCAATCGCCGGGAGGGGGGCGAGCAACGCCTCCAGTAAATGACTCCCCCGACGCTAATGCGCACTAGCGCTGCGCTTTTGTCCCTCCCTTTCTCCCGATGGCCCTCGCGTACTTTGCTCTATATGTATATCTACATATATAACTGAATTATTCGGAAGAACGTGAGGCCACACAACAGCGCGTTGAGTGGCAGAGCGAAATTTATACCGTTTAGCTGTTCTTCATTACGTTAAGAGACGGTTAATTTGGGCTCGGATCGAACAGTATTCCAAGGATGCGCGCACTGTTATTACACTCGAAATTTTTCGTGCACATTACACATATAAATATGCAATAGTAATTGTCGAGGTTTTTGTACTTTTATTACAGCTTCGGATGGGTATTTGATAATTAGTCGCAATCGCGTCGGTAAGTACATGCGGAAAAATATTTTCTTCAAACACAAGGTATAGAACGTTGATCGCTTATACAAATTCATCACCTATTTATTGGCTGAAAAGAATTTCATTTTTTATTTTTAATCAACGGTGCCAATTATTTATACTACCTTAGAGATACTTATTGAGAAGAATTGCCATATTAATCGGCGTATTTCAAGAGGATCCTTTATATGGCAGCTTTAAAACAACGAAAAATAACAGCAATGTTAGTTTGCTTTTCGTCTCGTTGTTTACAGCTCACAGAGAAATATAAGCCAAAGACATGGGAATTACATATTTATTTCCTATCACATTACTCGTTGCAAAAACTAGAATGAACATTGTAGTGCTTTGTAAATATTTTTAACAATCATCCCTATTAAGGAAATGGAAATTCGCTAAAAGTAAACAATTTTAAAAATACAGTCTGTCATGTAAAAGAGTGGTCGTGTTAATTTCTAAAAAAATTTATTTGATGAAACTTTCATATTTATATATATATATATATATACATATATACACATTGTACACATTACAAACAATGATGCAATTCGGTCAATAATGTGTCCAGTCACCACTGGCGTCGATAATTACCTGGCATCTCCGAGGCATGTTTTCTACTAATTTAATGGCGTATTCGAGTGGCAACGATCTCCAGATCCGACTGAATTTGATAAGACAACTGCTTCAAAGTGTGTGTGCGTCATCCACGAAGCTTCTTTTTAATATATGCCCACACATTTTCAATAGGATTTGCATCGGTCAATCCAATGTAACAATGCCAGACTGAGTCTGCCACTGAGTACAGAGCTTGCTGCGGTGTTCAGGATCGTTGTCCTCCTGCAGAATCCACCCTTCATTTTTTCTGATGAACCATTGTTTGGCAGATGACAGTAAAGCCTTTTTATAGATTTTTATCTTTTTCTCAGCATTTACGTTATTATCTAGGTTGTCAATAAAGAGGTGCAAAGTGCCGAATTTCTGCTTTCAGAAGTAGTCCCGAAGATTCACTTTTATTCCATGTTTTACAGTCCGTTGAACAAGCCTATTGGTAGAAGTTTACTCGGCTCGCATGAGGACAAAACGTGCCGATATAGAACATTCATCAGTAAAAATGACATTTTCAAAATCTCTATCAATATTCTCATGCAACCAATCAGGTCGCTTTGTCATATGTTTTTCAATCAACAGAGACTTCTTCATCGTGTTGCGCCATTTCAGGCCAAGAGTGCGAAGATGGGTTCGGAGAGTTTCGTATGATATATCTAAAGCTTTTGCCATTAATTTTCCTTGTCCTTGCCGCAGTGTTAAAGCAGGATTCCGCGAAAACAGATTCACTATTTTTTCTTCATCTTTACTTTTCCTATTGAGCCAGGTTCTGGTAAATTATCGACATTTTTAGCCACTTTAGTCAAAAGCGATTGTTAAGTTAAGTTAAGGTTTATTTAATTTAAAGATATATGAAATACATATAACTGGATAAGTCAATACATCCAATACGCAATGTGATCAAATTTGACCCGGATTGACAAAAAAAAATAAACAACATTTTTACGTATTTTAATACAAATCTTTATTATATATATCAAAATAGGCTCCTTTCGAGCCAATACAAGTATGCCAATACTTAATCCAATTTTCCATACATCTGTTGTAAGCCTCATTTAGGATTGCCTTCAGTTCCTTTAGTGAATTATTTTTTATGGCTTCAATGGACTCATGGTGCGTTCCCCGAAGCGGATTTTTGAGATTTGGAAAGAGGAAAAAGTCACAGGGAGCCAAAATTGGCTAATACGGTGGTTGAGCGATGACTTTCATTTCGCGTTTGGCCAAAAAATCGGACATAATCATGCTGGAATATGCCGGCGCATTGTCGTGGTGAAAAAACCATGAATTGTCTGCCCACAAATCCGTCCGTTTACGACGAATTGCTTCACGTAAACGCCTCAAAATGGCCAAGAGTACTCCTTATTGAGCGTTGGACCTCCTGGAACTAATTCATGGCGAACCACGCCATGGTAAGCGAAAAAAACGATGAACATCACCTTGATTTTCGGTGGATGGGCGATTTGCATAAGGCCAGTTTTCCATGACTTCACGACCTTCACTGAATGCTTTGTTTCACTCAAATACAATAAAATAGACTCTCCAAAACACTTCTGCAACATTTTCAACGATTCCATAGCCGTAATTCCATTAGAAACACAAAATTTCAAGCAAACTCGTTGATCAACTTGTTTTCCATAGTTAATATCGTCAGACAAACTTTTTGCGTTGTAAACAAATAGCTGACAAACACACACTAATGGAGAAATGGCGCTCAAATTTCCCTTGGACATCAAGAAAGGTTATACCAATATTGGAAAAAAATTTACCGATTCAGTGTACGCGCGGAGTTTAAATGCATCTGGCCGAGTGAAATTTGATCATATGGTATATCCAATATATATAAGCTATTATATGCTAGAGTTATATGCCTAATGCGTACAAGCTACGAAAAGAAAATTTTTCAGCTGCAGACATATGGTTCTATATGTACGTGAGCCATTTGACAAGTACTTAGCCTCACCGCCAGATAGTGGCACTATCGTACCAGAAATACACTCCAGTCCAGTATCTTCTTGTAAACGGTTACAGACAAAATTTTAGCCGGATCGTAGTTGTAGTTTATCTTTGAGAGCGAGTGAAAGCAAGTGAAAGCAAAGCCGCGTTTGCTGACTGTGGACAACAAGCGCATCGGTGTGACCAGTTCCGAGCAGTGTTTTGAACTCTTTAATCGTAATTCAAAAGAATTTTTGCGTCGTTACGTGAGCGTTGACGAAACATGAATTCACTACTACATTCCCGAAACAAGCAGCAGTCAAAACAGTGGAGCTTATCCGGTGAAGCTTCTCCGAAGAAGGCAAAGACGGTCCCGTTAGCCGGAAAGGTGATGGCCATTGTTTTCTGGGATATTTATTACCTTTCTGAAGAAGAGCAAAACGGTCACAGGACAGTATTGTACCGAACTATTAGGCCAATTTGACGCAGTGTTAAAAGAAAAACGACTTCATTCATCTAAAAAGAAAGTGCTTTTTCAGAAAGATAATGAAGCGGTTCACACTTCTGCGCTTGCCTCGGCTAAATTGGTCTAATTACGTTACGAACTGCTACCCCATCCACCGCATTCTTCAGATTTGACTGTTTTGCGTGCGACTTTTTTTGTTTCGGAACCTAAAAAATTTGCTCGCCAAGAAGAGATTCCACTCCAATAACGATATAATGGCCGCCACGGAGGCCTATTTTGCAGACCAAAAGAAAACATTTTTTTCAACGGGGTTAAAAAACTGGAACACCGCTGGACCAAGTGCATTGAACTGAAAGGAAACTACATTGAAAAATAAATTTTAATGTTTTCATTTGTTGGCTAGATACTTATCAAATAACCCATGTAGATATGCACAAATAGTACACTATCGGAACTTCTGGTTTTTTGTATGCATCCGATACTTTGTCTTTGAATTTTCTTTTTTACTAAATTTAATATAAACTTAATTCATTTTCTTTAATTATTAATAATAGCGAACATTAATAATAATCAACATGATAATAATAACAATTGTCCTTTTATAACTAACTTTAAATATTGCTGATTCAATTAAGGTTACTATTATACTTATTATATAATTATATATTAATACTATTGTTATATACAACTATTAAGATTACAATTCTTTTAATATAAGTATAAAGTGTGATAACTAGGGACATTCACGTCAACATTCTAATCATAATTTATAAGATGAAAATATAATAATTATAAATATAATCATAAATAAATACATATTGATTCATAACTTTGATCATTTTTGTGCTACGATTGCGATTCAAAAACCTACATTGATATAATTTTGCGAAGATCACGAATAAACTTAGTAATTATATGTAAAACTGCTGAAACATTTTCAATAACAAATACTATAAAAATTGTATGAAAATCATTTGTGTACAGACAGGAAAGCGCTTTCCAACTTTTCCGCGCATTTTATCTTTTATTTATCATTATTATCATTATTATTTTCTATTTATCATTATTATCATTATTATTTTCTATTTATCATTATTATCTTCTATTTATATTATATTTTATCATTTATCGTTTATATTTTATCATTTGAATAATAAAATTTACAAACAAATTTTTGGATCACGTATGGTTTCTCCAATTTCTCCATTGTTTGCTAATTTGGTCATAGATGTTTTAGAAAAAGAATATCTTAAAATTTCAAAAAATGATCATAATTGTGTTCCATTAATATATTTTAAATATGTTGATGATACTAATTTGTGTCAAAAAAGAGATTATGACCATAGTATGCAATATTTTCAATAATTATGAGAAAAATTTTAAATTTTCAGATGCAATTAAAAAAGAACAAAAAATCAATTTTTTAGATATTACTATTATTAGAAAAGATGAATACCTTATTACTAATTGGTACTAAAAACCGATTTCTTCGAATAGAATTTTACAATTTACTTCTAATCACTGCATTCAACAAAAAAGAAACATTATTTTTAATTTGATTGGCAGACCTTAATTATTATCATCACACAATAGTTTTCATAAGAAGAACATTAACATAGTAAAAAATATTTTACAAAAAAATGGTTACCCTCCTAAATTTTACAATAAACATATAAAATATAGAAAAAATTATATTAGATATAACCATAGTAAAAAAAATAATAATAATAATTTAAATATGGTTTATAATCAAAATAATAATAGATCTCGTTTAATTATTATACCGTTACCTTTTATTAACCCCTTTTTTAAAAACTGTTCTAAAAAATTGAAAAAAATTAATATTTCAACAGTCTCAATTATTAATAATAAACTCAATAATATTATAAAATTAGGAAAACATAAAACAAAAAAATTGGAAAAAACTGGAGAAGTATCAGGTATGTGAATAAGTCTTTCCCGTTTTTTTTCAAATTTTGAGCCTTTATTGTGCAAAAATGGTTACAAATGAATTATTGAAAGTATTGGCCATCGCTAGCTACAACTTTTTCCCATCTTTCTGGCAACATACGAATCCCGTTGCGAAAAAATTCGACCGGTTTGGCCTCTATCCAGTCATCCACCCATTTTTTGGCTTCCTCGTAGGAATGGAAGTGCTGGTCAGCCAGGCCATGCGTCATCGATCTGAAGAGATGGTAATCAGACGGAGCAACGTCTGGACTATACGGCGGGTGGGGTAGGACTTCCCATTTGAGCGTTTCTAAGTATCTTTTTACCGGCGGTGCAACATGTGGACGAGCATTGTCATGTTGCAAAATAACTTTGTCGTGCCTGTCGGAGTATTGTGGCCGTTTTTCTCGCAGTGCGCGGCTCAAACGCATCAATTGTCGTCGATAGACCTCGCCTGTGATCCTTTCATTCGGTTTCAGAAGCTCATAGTAAACCACACCTAGCTGGTCCCACCATATACAGAACATGAGCTTGGCGCCATGAATATTTGGCTTGGCCGTCGATGATGATGCATGGCCGGGTAGTCCCCATGATTTTTTTCGCTTCGGATTATCGTAACGTATCCACTTTTCATCGCCAGTCACGATACGATCCAGAAAATCCTTTCTTTTATGTCGCTGAAGCAGCTGTTCGCAAGTGAAAAAACGCCGTTGGACGTCTCTCAGCTTCAGTTCGTACGGCACCCAATTTCCTTGCTTTTGGATCATTCCCATGGCTTTCAAACGCTTGGAAATGGTTGTTCGGTCAACTCCCAATGCTTCAGCAAGTTCTTCTTGCGTTTGACAAGAATCTTCATCAAGCAAAGTCGCCAATTCTCGATCTTCAAAGATTTGCGGCCGCCCGGAACGCTCCTTGTCTTCCACGTCGAAATCACCGCTTTTGAAGCGTCGAAACCATCCGCGAGCACTTGAATCATCGACACAACCTTCTCCATAAGCCTCCTGAAGCAATCGATGCGTCTCGGCAGCAGATTTCTTCAAATTGAACCAATAAAGTGAAACTTCCCGCAAATGACGTCGACTCGGTTCAAATTTCGACATTTTCACGATATCAAAAATTTATGATGCGAAAAAATTTTAACTAATGTGTTAGTATGGAATTGTTGACATATGAATAAGCTTTGATTATGACATATGTAACCATTGAATACTCGCACAGTATTGGTAGCGCCATCTCTTACAAAAAACGGGAAAGACTTATTCACACTCCTAATATATAAAATTCATTGTAAAAATTGTGATGCAATATATATAGGTGAAACTAAGCGAAAGTTAAAAGATCATATTAACGAACATAAAAAAAATAACAATTCTGACGCTGTTATTAATGTAGATTGTAAAGATTATTCACACATCATCAATTGGGATAATGTAAATATATTAGATATTGATAATAATTTTAAAAAACGCACTTTGTCTGAAATGCTTCTAATACAATGTAATATCAAATACACTGTTAATAAAAAAGAAGACACGCTATTTCTTAGCAAAATATACTCAGACATAATCTCATTTTTATAATTTTAGAATATATTTTGACTTAAAATTTTATAATTCGTTCTTGATTTGTTATGTTTATGTGATCGTTATTTACTTATAAACTTTGACATTGACAATATTAAAAATCTGATCAGTTTGACTTAGAACGTCGTAGCGTTTGCTTTTAAATTTAATTGCAAGTGTGGATTTATTTCTTGTATTGTATTTCTCACTGTATATAATTTTGATATGTAATTATTGAATTTTATTTTTATTAAAGTACCTGAAGAGGTTGACAATACCTGTCGACGAAACGTTGTGAAATAAAAATACTGAGTTTTTTATTAGCCCGAGCCTGGTCGAAATAATTATTTTTGTACACATATACATGTAAAATAAGAATTGTGTGTGTGTGTGTGTGTGTGTGTGTGTGTGTGTGTGTGTGTGTGTGTGTGTGTGTGTGTGTGTGTGTGTGTGTGTGTGTGTGTGTGTGTGTGTGTGCGCGTGTGTGTGTGTGTGCGCGCGCGTGTACGCGCATATATATATATATATATATATATATATATATATATATATATATATATATATATATATATATATAAAGTAGAATTATTTTTGTGTTAATCTTTGGAACTTTGGGAAAGCATAATATTATATAAATTTTTTATAAAATACATGAGAAAATGTATTTAAAATTACTATGCTAAGAATACACCAAACTCGACTAACTATTTTACTTTTGTTACAAGTAGAATATTTTTTGTGTTAATATTTGGAACTTTCGTAAAGCATAATATTATATAAATTTTGTATAAAATACATGAGATGTATGGAATTTTATTATGCTTCCCTTTATCACAGTTAGTAGGACATTTGACTATATTAGTGACCTAATTTCTAATTTAATTATAGAATAATTTTTGTGTTAATTTTTGGAATTTTCGAAAAGTATATTGTAAAAAATTTTTATTTAATAATATTATATACATTTTTTATAATATATAAAACATACCAAAAGTGGAACGATGAATATAATTGTTTGATGGAAGAAGGAAAGTCCATCAAAATACATTGAACGCTCGTGCATAACCTCATATTATTACACTAAAGCGTCTTACACATTATATATTTTTTACTTTTATTACTTTATTTTTACGATGATCGCGTTGCCTAATCTTGCTCGTGTTTCAATTTTCTAATCTTTTCCAGTTTTCTGTAAATTAAACGAGATGCGTTTTCACCACAGTCCGTCATAAGATCAACGACAACTGAATCTTCGTTGATAATGCTTCAAGGACAAAGCTTCCTTCCATCGGCTTGCGAAGAAATTAGAGCGAAATTTTCATTACCTGTTAGTAAAGTCGACCGCGTTCTATCCTGAGTGACTATAAATATAGGTTTTTCATCGTAAAAAAAATTCAAAACAATTCAGTACCAACTTCGATAATCCTGAAGAAATTATTACTTTAATTACGTTTGTTTTAGAAAATATTTTGATTTTCTTAATTACCGGTAAAGAACATTTTCTGTCAAAAAAAAGAGAAAAAAACATTAACTTATTTGACCTTCTGAACACATTTTTGATAGTGATTTATTTAAAAGTTTTAAAACTTTTTTACGATTGTACTGAAGAGTTTTTTTAATGATAACAATAACTGAACAATTTAAATATACGTATATATTATATTGATATTTATATATATTTATAACGAGGTATATATTACACTATAAATAGAGAACCCCCAGAGATTTCCGAAAACGAATAAAGAATGTGAAAATAACAGAGAGTGTTCAATCTGCCGTTAATGATTTTCTGTGCAGATCTAAGCAACGACAGCTACGGCACCGTGAATATGGGCCTTGACGGCGAGGGCGCCAGTCCTGGAGGTGGCGGCGGAGGCAGGCCGCCTCACGGCTATCTCGATACAGCGACGCCGCCCTATCTGTCGACATCGAGATCGCCGTCCCTGCCGCCTCAGTTCCCGTATCCACCGGACGCTGGTCTCTCCGTTTATACGACCCTCGGTGAGTTCAATTCTCTCTTTTCTTTGGGGCCAAGATATCTATCGGCAATTTGTGACTATAAAAACTTCCGGTGCTATCATATATATAAAAAAATTAGTTATATTGCACTGTTTAGTATGCCCTTACATCGTACGGATACTCTTATCTTTAAAATGAATTTAATGAAGAGGCACTAGTAGTAGCATATTGGGCTCAATAATTCGAATCTATTGAAAATAAATACTTTGAGTAGGGTAATTTATCTAACCTAAATTACGAATACAGCTAATTTATTTTATTATTATTGCTTTTTATTAAATATTGAATAATGGTCGTAGCGCTCATACATAATTTACTAAAGATTTCTTATAAAACTTACCAAAAAACCGTACGCAAAGAATTTAATAAAAGCAATGGACTAAAATACTATTATATTTCAATTTAAATTGATTCAAGTTTTAGAAAAATTATATTATGTATATAACGAGTGTCCTAGAATTAATTAGACATATTACCATGACTGTATCAATTGTAGAAATGTGAATACAATAATAAAATTAGCTTCAAGTAACTTGTTGTTTTCGAGTTATTAACCAATGTTCAACACCCAGCCAAGGACGCAGGGTTTGTACCTTAGCTCGAGAAGCTGAAACTAAAAAAAGGAGGCGAAAACTCTTGCGGACTGTCAAAAAAATGGGAGAAAACGAACATCGATTATTTTTTTCAATAAAAAAAAACTAATCGTGGTGAAAAAGTGAGAGAGGGGTAATTTCGGTCTTTCGTCGCGTCCGATTTCGATAATAAATCTAGGCCTAGTCCGTCCAACAATAATCAAACATATGAATCAGAGATAATAAGAAGAGATTGCCGATGCCATATACGAAAGACTTAACTATAGGACCAACGGCTCCACTAACGTGCCAACGCGACGTCACAGCTACGTCGGCATAAATTAATGTGCGCATTTGCCTACGTCACAAGTTTTGACCTAGGCAATAAATATATATAGATATAGTTGTACGATTCTGTCCAATGCGACGTTCCGGTTTCGTTTGAATCACGCAGAGGCTAAACCAAATAATATCTACAATATGTGCACGAGCATCACGCAACCATTCTGACCCAAACTCCAATGCGAGCTTCATAATTGTTCACGCTACGCGATCATCGGCGACGCATCCACGACGAGAATGTATCTGCGAGGGATCAGGCATACTCATCGCCCCTCTCTTTCTCTCTCTCTCTCTCTCTCTCTCTCTCTCTCTCTCTCTCGCTCTCTCTTTTCAATTAAGACTAAATGCCCATTAATAGTTTAGAACGGTCAAGAGCACAATTTTTATGAATGTGACCACTATAATGTGCACCAACGTTGTGCATGTGCAATCGGCGACTATTTCGCAAAGGGATTTGAGATTATTTTTTTGCCGAGAGAGGTTTTACTGATGATGAACCCCGGTTTAAGAGCGGGTGGACTTGTCGCCTCCCTCGCGCGACGTTTTTCCTAGGTGTCGAATGAGTTAAGGACTTTACGACCTTCTTTCGACCTTCACCCGAATCGCTCGTGCTAAGTGTGGACATTAATTAATACATGGTGAACGTAGCTGTGACGTCGTGCTGGCGCGTTAGTGTAGCAGTTGGCCCTATAGTCGAGCTTTTCGTATATGACATCGGCAATTTCTTTTTATTAGATTGCTTTGAAATTTGATATATAGATTCTACATTATCTTCGGAAGGACATAAGATATGTTTTTTTTTATTGAAAATCATTTTACTTTCATCAATAGATTAAGTAACAGTCTTAGCAGTTAGTTTCACCAGCGTCCAGCAGATGGCTTCTTGAATCACGAACATCAACTCAAAGTCGTCCGCTTAAACTATTAATACTAGGCCAGCTCAATTGAATGGTCATATTCAACTTTGGGATTAGTATCCTAAAAAAGTGACGTCAGTCGGTATTATTCTTTTGTTCTTCCGGTTAATCTGACACTATTCCCACACCTTACGGATATCTTTTGATTTTTGTAAATTTTATTTTCTCTTATGTGGGAAAATCTCTCTCTCTCTCTCTCTCTCTCTCTCTCTCTCTCTCTCTCTCTCTCTCTCTTTCCGTCTTTTCTATAAAATGGCGATGTATGTCAAATCATATTGAACATAATTTGTCGTCACAAATGATGTTTTTGTTTTTATACGTTATAATATTAACGTCAAAAGTGACATAGTCTACCAACAACCTCGAAACTATGTATAATGTGTGTGTGTGTGTGTGTGTGTGTAAGTGTAAAGCGTATACTTAAAAAATATGCAATTCGCAAACTATCATAATTTCAGTTGGCACCAATACTAAAATATTGACGGTATTTAATTTAAAATCCGAAAATATACGATATATATATATATATATATATATATATATATATATATATACATACATACATTTTAAATACGGCTTCTACGGGGAAATATTATGTAGATGCGGTTGAATACGATAGATATCTCGGTACCTCAGGACGATTTCTATTAGGAGCTTAATGTTCGAATGATAGAATACGATGTCCAGGTGTTTTCGAAAGACTATTGTATTTAGTCGATAGAAACCATGTCCAGGTATGACGAGACGACTTCTATGGGAAGATTCGTGTTGGGCCGTTAGAATACGATATCCAGATGTTTTAGAACAACGTCTACGGGTAGTATCGTATATGTATAGTACATATAGGGATATAGGGAGTACATATATATATATATATATATATATATATATATATATATATATATAATATATATATAGTATAAAATGATTGGCGAAATATCAGCTGTTCGAAGTAAACATTACTTTGAAGCAGCTTTTTATACAGAAGCGACGATAGTTAAAATAACAGTAAATTACTTATAGTAATATAGATTGTTATATATAGAGTACTTTTTATTTAAATATTCTTGAATTTTAAGAATTTGGTTAAATTATTACCTCCGACGAAGCCGAGACGGGGAATGCTTATATATATATATATATATATATATATATATATATATATATATATTCATTGACTACATCAGGGCTCTTAATACATTATCGGCTATTGTACGGTATCAAATATTTCCTGCAACGCCATCTCTTCAAAAAAGCAGAAAATAAAATGCCCCCTTTTTTATCTGTAGCAATCACAATTTGCATTAGAAGAGTATAATGTAATCGTAGATTTCGTTTTACTCCATGAATACCATGAATAGGCAGATGAAATAAAGTTCATTCAATTCTTTATTATATACTATATCCGGGCTGATCAAAATGCATAGTCATTAAATGTAAAAAATTTATAATATTAGTTTGCTATTTAGTAATGAATGAAAGCAGAGATTTCTCTAGTGCCAACAAGATTGAAGTGAAAATTTTCTTAATTTTTTATGTTACATAGAAAAATATTGTGAATCTATAATTGAGAGTCATCAAAACTACAGAATTTTTCAAGGATTAAGATAAAATCTACGATTTATGGTTTTGAATTTCCATTTTAACAGTTCTTAAAATAATTAATAGAATGAAACTTGTGGTCACTATTGTCTAAATTTATTTTATTTTTGCGACGTTTCGATCCGATTTACAGTACAAATAACTATAATCACATTACAATATTGTATAAATAATATATTTTTTTCTAAAATAAAATATTATATATAGGAGCACTTACAATATAACTAAATAAAAATTAATACAATTAAATCCATATTGTCTAGGTGTTTCTCTTTGAATACACCAGTCAAGACTAAACATTTATACGCCGTAAATTCATTTATATTACAAGAACAAATATCAACTAAATGTATCACAAAAACATATTAATAATTTTAATAGTTCATCGTGGCAGTGTGGTGATGGTGTGAAGCACTCTTAATAATTAACTAATAATATTCTGTAAGCAGCGCAATGTAGCGTAAGAAATCACATCAATCGTGGCTGTAGAATATGAAAAAAATGCGAATTTTTTGTTTGAAATTGTTTATCTTTTGATCTCGCCTTGGATACATTAAAGATACAGAAATCCAGTCGTGACATTTTATAGTTTTATACGCATTTATCAAATTTGCTATTATATTTCAATTTCTTCCTAATATAACTTATATATCGATTAAAAATTGTATGAAGAAAGCGTAGAGAATGAAAAATGTTACCTACAATTATATCTTTTAATAGAAAATGAAGTGATTCTGATTGTTATGGAACTTTTTACAACATGTATTGCCGATACTTGTCTTACACTTACAACTTTTATTCTACACTGAGTGAAAGAAATCGTTAGCATTGTTTGAATAAGCTTGGTAAAATATTTCTCGAAGTCACTACGTTATATTTTAACTTGAGTTTTCTGCTACAGCAACGGGTGTTTGAAAGTGTTGTTTTGACAGTCGCTTAAATCTATATATTATAAGTTAGGTATTATATACTACTGTGAGCAGTACTGTTAAAACTACGCCACTCCTAACGTTGATTTTATGTGACCACCAGTCTAAATACACACATAGAATCTACTTGACTTTTAGGTCAACGTAAAGTTTTCGCTCAGTGTAGTAAAGTTATTTTAATCCTTGAATTTCTTTTTAATAATTACGATATTTTATATAGAGTAAAGTACAAGAAATTGTGTATACTAAAAACACGTAATGAAATTTGAAAAAGTTTTTAAATTCTAAAAGTTACAAAACCATCGATTTCTGAAAGTATAGGCATAGAGTAAGGAATTAAAAGATAAATAGAAATTAATCGTTAAATTGAAAAAAAAATAAAAAGACGTTCTTTAATTTAAAAAATAGGTGTCACTTCAAGAATGTTGATAATGGAATAGATCTGTTTAAATATTTGTTTTATTACCATATTTTGTTCCTGTAGTATTTCTTCACGGAAGCAAAAAAATGAATGTGTGAATTATAATTTCAATTCATTATATATTTTTCTAGAAACTAGAAGGTGTAAAGTTTATTTAAATTATATTTATATATACAGGATATAAAGTTTCTCATTTTTTATAGCCTATTGCTTTTAAGAAACAAATATCTGAATATTTTAACCAATTAATAGTCACATGACAATAAAATTTGTATTCCGCACCAAAGCTATATATAACCAAAATAATATATGTTCAAAGAAAAAAAAAGAAAAAAACGAAGAAAAAAATCAACAAAAACAAGACAAAGAAATCTCAATGTGGCCGAGTACTCCAATCGCGCCAGTCTACAATAACTTATGAACGCGAAAACCGCCTTGATCAGCTCTCCTTCTAAGTAAACGAGAGTGGTCTCGCGGGATCGCGCGCGCTAGAGCGATTTTGCGTCAACACAGGACCCGAGCTAATTCAATGATTATTGGTTGTTTTTACAGGTGGCCCTGGCGGCATGGTGGCTGGCCCGGCCTCGGACCTGAGTAACGAGTCGAGCGGTGGAGGCGGCGGTGCCGGCGTCGGAGGAGGCGGCCGGGCTGGCGCCACCAGCTACCCCGACTTCCCGCCCTCGCCGGATTCCTGGCTAGGCGAACCGCCGCCGCCAACGCACCAGCACCGCCAGCATCATTCGCACTACGCCTCATAGCCTCAGAAGGCTGCTACCGTGGCCATCCTCAAGACCTCGTCGTCCTTGCGAATACCTTGCAAGATTGCGTTTTGGAATTCATAGTACACTAGGCCCTGATGAGGCTTTGCCTTTCCTGGTGGCGCTGCGGATTATAACCATCATCGAATTGTCTATCAAGGGAGCCGCCACTGTCTTGGTCGATTGTAATTGCGCGAACAATTGAAGTGCGATGCTATAATATTACTCACAATGAACATTTACGTATGCTAAGCAGACGCTAGAGATGATTGAACTTTGCTTATTATTCACATAACATAGATAATCTTCTTTTATATAATAAGGCAGGTGTTTGTATATGTGCGTGAGCGTGTGCGGGTCTGTATGAGCCTGCATGTGAGTTTAGATCGTATAGGCATGTAAATTAGTTGCTTGTAAATACAACGATTACATATATTAGAAAAAGACATTTGAATTTCATAATTTAAGATAGAGGTGAGTATATATATATATATATATATATATATATATATATATATATATATATATATATATATATATATGACAGAGAAAATCTGTGTATAATTTCATTTTAAGTATAAGCATAGACGTAAAAAGTATAGACCAAACGTGCCATGTTATAATTAAAATAATGAATTATATAATAAAAATTAGTAATTGATTCACTCTACGAGAAAAAAAAGATACATACATGATGAGTTTCTTTCTCTCTCTTACGGTAAAAAAGTGGGGGAACGAAGAAATCATTAAGAGGTAGCCGGATTGATATATTACCGTATACCAACCTAAAATAACATCAAATGAGAGGTTTCATATGAGTTGCTTATTATTATCACTCTCACTCTGTCATTGTTTAATAGAAAGAGAAAGAAACTCATAGTGTCGACTATTAATCTCGCATAGATTTTCAAATTACTCATTTGGATGATCGGTCTACATTTTTTATTTCTATGGTTGTATGCAAAAATATACATATAGAGTGTGTATAAACACCTGTTTATTCCTTTCAAAATCTCATATATATTGAACGAAATAAAAAATTTCTTTAACGAAAATTGGTATCAATGGGGGGCTGTACGTTAATAACTTAATACCAATAAAAATTTGATGATGATGCTTGTGTGCAACGTTATTTGAATGTCAAATTTAGTTTTCTTTTTCAAATAGAAACCCTTATATTTATCCCCTGTGATCCTGAACGAGAAATTTTTACGTGGAGTAAATTTAATTCACCTATATCTATAAATGTAGAAAATAGTTTATGCTATCTCTATGGCCTGTTTATAAAACGTGCATAATTCAGTTGCATTTAAATCTACTGAAAATAAAACTATATCTTTTGGAAGTGTTTTAAAAATTTTACTTAAAATTTCTCTCTTTGAATCTAGTGATGAAAATAGGGATTTCTATTTAATAAAAAAATGACTTTGAAAATAAAAGTCATGTTCAAATTTTTAGGTATTAGCGTACAGCTTCCTCCAAATCGTGCTAGATTTGTTCAGATTATTTGTTATTCGATAAATATTGTATAGATTGTAAAACGGATGGGCAGGTGATTTGGACACGCTGTATATTTTGAAAACTGTAACAAGGATAAAAGTAATGCCGTATTAAAAAATAATTAATAGTGCACTTTTCATTATCGCACCTTTAAGTGTTTACACGAAGAAAGAAATAAAAAAACGATTTCAAAAAAAAGAACGAAAGAAGACGGAGACAAAATTTTTCTTCTCATTTTCGGGAAATGAGTGAAAGAATTTTTTTGCGCTATACTTATCGTTCAAAACCACCTTCGCTGTAAATAATAACAATTTGTCGAATATATAGGATGCGTATAGCTCATTTTTGCGAGGTTCGTGTAATATGTGGAGACAAAGCCATCGGTAGATTTATTTGTTCATGAAGGTTATCTTGATTAATTTTTTGACGTATAAATAACTAAAATGCGAGCTTGGACAAATACTTACTGCGTGAGTTAAGGATAGAGTCGTATAATATGACGCCGTCCCTTACACTATCCTTGTCACCATGAAACAGTGAAATAAGTAGATGCATTCATTATCGTCGGACAGAATTTTGAGGTTTTTTCTTCCCTTCTTCTTTTTATGTGCAAACGTTTATATTTCAAGTTAAAAAAATATTTTTAAATAATTTTGAAATTGTTTTTCTTATTTCCAGAATTTATATATTTAAAGAACCATGTTTATTAATAGTCTTTAATAATTTATAATATAACAAAGATTGTATCTTGAAGATTAGATTTGAATCCGTTAACGAAAAATAATTTTATATTCGAAAAGAATACGGTGCAATTCTTATTTAATGCTTATAATTACTAATTTTTTTTATTGAGTATCTTCTGTTTATAATTTTAAATTGGATGAAACATCCGCGCCCCGCAGGTAACTTACACTAACGATGAATTAAGTCAGTTCACGTTGTGTCCGGATCTCTCTTTATACCATATTTATATAATCTGTCAAATCATTAAAACATCAGAATTCTTTACGTATCGGGGCACACACAGTTATCAAAATAGATTGCAGTCAAACTCTCTTGCGTTGAATTGAATTGAGAACCAGGAGAATTATAAGTCGATTAGTGATTTCTGGTATAATTGAAAAATTACGACGCACGAGACCATAACGTATTAATATACCATTTATGATTAATATATTGGTATGCCTATCAGTTCCTCGTTTTCATCATTATCATTCCTGATAAATAGAAACTTCAGCATGTACTTTTCGCGTAGATTTATTACTAGTTGAAAAATTGCTTTACTGATGAACAATTAAGTACTAACTTTATACTTAAAAAGCTTCTATGCAATTATTTTAATCATGTGACAATAATGAAAAAATTTATCCATAATTATAAATAGCTGCTAATTGTAATTTCAATACTAAAAGCATTCTGTGTATCAAATTTGAGAATAGTTTATATAAAATTAATCTCGTATATTTTTTCTATTTTTAAACACAATTTTTATAAAAAAGGAAAACTTTTATAGTGGTCGACATTCAACTTTTTATTCAAAATCATCAATAATTTCAAGAAAAAGCAGTAGAAATATGTAGTATGCAGTGCTTAACTTATATTCAAAGCTATTAGATTTCGTTTTAAGATTAAAAATTTCATTTTAACGTGGACATGTGAAGCCCTTTAAAACCCTCTCTTATAAATTTGAATAGTCTCAATAGTATATACATTTTAAATTTATGTGTAAAACACTTCAATTAAACAAAATATTGACTGTTGACAAAAAATGCAAAATGAACATAATTTTCAGTAAGTAGTTTTCTTGTGTAAATACTTTTGCAAAAAAATAGTACACTTAATACACTACAAAGAAAAATCAAATTTTTATTTAAGATTTCTAAAAAGTTCTCGATGTAGCGAATATTCTTTCAGTCTTAAGCTAATATCTGGACATAATCTCGTACGCAATGTGAAGGTAGCGCTAAAAATGTTTTACTTGTTACACTGAAATAAAGTCTGTAATCAAGTAAATATTTTCTTGTTTTGTACCAAATAAATTATTTTTTTAAACTGAGAAAGAATCTTTTTAAATAAAGGAAGTATTTACTTGATGCAAGAAGAGTACACTTTAATTAAGCCACGTTCAAATCTAGTGAATATTATCTTAATTTAAAAAAATGATTTACTTTATATAAAACAAGTAAATATTTACTTGATATCACAAAACTGTTTTGTCAGTGTACATATCGTCGCTCCCGTATAATAAGGTACTATCTCAGTGCCCGCTTCAAAAAGGTGCTATCTCGCAGACTATTTTTTTGCGTCAATTTCAGTTGGCACCAATACCTACATATTCCCGGTATTTAATTTATAATACGAACATAAATTATATATATATATATATATATATATATATATATATATAAAATATATATAGACGACTTCTACGGGGAATATCGTGTTCAGATAATGGAATACGGTGTCCAGGTGTCTGGAGAAAACTTCTACGTTGATTTTTGCGTTTATATGCTGTAATACCTTATCCAGGTGTCTGGAGACGACTTCTACTGAGAGTTTCGCGTTCGGACAGTGGAATACGATGTCCAAGTGAACGATGTCGAGGACTCCCTATAGAAATCAATAAAAGACATCTAGATATCATGCTCTACTGGCCGGACACAAAATTCCCTGAAGAAATCATCACGAGATGCCTGGACATCGTATTCTACTATCCGAATAGGAAACTCCATATAGAAATCGTCCCCAGACACCTAGACATCGTATTAGTGCATATAAATGCAAAAATCCCCGTGTAAGTTATCACCAGATACCTGGACACCGTATTCCATCGCCCGAATACGAAATTCTCTAAAGAATTTATCGGCAGACACCTGGGCACCGTATTCCACTGTCCGAATACAAATTTCTCCGTAGAAGTCGTTCAGAGATACCTAGACACCGTATTCCACCGTCTGAACTTGATATTCCCCGTAGAAGTCATTGCCAGATACCTGAACACCGTATTCTCTGTCCGAACGCGATATTCCCCGTAGATGTCGTCTATATATTTTTTCTATATATATATATATATATATATATATATATATATATATATATATATATAGTATATATACACATATGGTATATGTCTAGTAGTATATGTCTTAAATACCGCGAATACATAGGTATTGGTGCCAATTGAAATTGAAGCAAAAAAAATGGTCAGCGATATAGCACCTTCTTGAACTGGACGTTGAGATAGCACCTTTTTATACGGAGGCGACGATATACATTTTTTCATACAGAACTTGTATATTTAGTCCAATTCATGGTTTATCTTGGATACGCAAACTCAACATATGTACAGATTTGAAACAGTCGTATAAATAATTACTTACAGAATTTTTCCACGATCATTTACAAAAAACGCAACAGCAATACATAATTTAGTTTTCAGTTTTGACTCGATGTTCTATGATATTAATGACTGTTATGAGAACAATGTTAACAAGAGGAAGTCTCTTGGGATTTAACAGAAAAGTGCGTCAGTATAATTGTATATTAAGTATTCCAAAATGGCATGTAAAAGATCGATCATTTTTCCAACTAAATAAGCGTACCTCTACTATCATTATAAAAAAAAACTGTCATTCACATTTCTTTGTATAACAAAAATAAAATAATGTTTGCCGAGAATTAAAACGCATATATAATATTAAGCATATATTATAATCAGTTTTGTATGATAGAATTCGGTGATAAAATATCATTATCAACTTATTATCGTTGTGAAATGCCGAAATTAGAATATATTTAATGTAGAACTATTAAACACAAACGTAGCTATTTATTCAATGCAATTTACTTGTGAAAAGAGATTCTACATAAAAGCTCTAAAACATTACATTGAAAATGATAAAGTATACGGTAAAGCGTAATTTGAAGAAAAAGAAAACTAAGCCAGAGGGTAGATCCAAGTAAGCGACTCAATTATTAAATCATAACTAATTAAAACTCACATTATTACAATATCTTATGAATGGATGCGAAACTTTGCATTAAATAAAAGGGGCTATTCACGTTATGTCCAAAAATAGTTATTACGGATCTTTATATTATCTAGTCATAAAGTGATAATAAAGTTTTATCATAATCGAAAATTGCATTTAAAATTATAAGCTTTTCCACACTGAAAATAAATTTTTGTAGATTTAAATAAATGTATTTTAAATTAAATAAATGGTTTATCGTTATATAATTACTTAACCATTTATTTAAAATAAGTAATTTATATGTTTAGAATACTGAAATATTTTTTTGATGTAAAACAACCAAATATTTGTTTTAAGAAATTCGATTGATCACTGAAAAAAAATTAACTTGATTCAAGTAAATCCATCTACTAAAAAAGAATTTATTTGATTTAAATATATATGTACTTCACAGGAATAAATGAATTTAGGTTTTAAACAATGTTTTTTTCGAGCTCATTTTCTTCAATTTCACTTATGTAAGTCAAAGCATAATGAACTTAAATTAAATAAAAATTACTTGATTCAAGTAAATCATTTTCTTAAAATAAGGAAGTCATTTTTTTCAATTTAACAGCCACGTTTTGAAAAATATTTACTTATAATGAGTTTTTGAGTTACTGAAATCTAAAACATGATTGTTAGATTTAAACATAGCATTGATTTAAAATAGTTATCTAAATTTAAGCAAAAATTTGCTTAAATCAGATTAAATTTTTTTTCAGTCAGTAGATAGGCTATGGGCATTCTAGCACATGGGCATTTTGGCACACTCCCCCCCCCCCGAAATCTGTGCTTTGACCCTGTGGGCATTCAAGCACACTTCCGCCCCCCTTGAAAACTGTGCTGAGGCCCCCTGCATATTGTAATGTATAGAGAATGAGGTCGTCTCCCGAAACGATGTCGCTCTCGCTATATTAGATTAGATAAAGAGAGAGAGAGAGAGAGAAAGAGATGGGGAACGAATCATTTCATCACTTTCATACATTAAAATTTAATATACGTATGAGAAAAAGCGAACACCGTTGATGGTAGAGGAAGGGAGAGCATGCCATACTTTACACGGGAGTATACTTTAGATTCATTAGAATGCCTATTGACTTTCTCCTTGTGTTGTGAAAGTCCGGAAAAGCGAGGATATTCACTCTCCGTTAATGTGCCATCATGCTTATAGCAAAGTCGTCTACTTTTTTGTTTTTTTTGTTTTTTTTTTGCTTTTTTGTTTTTTTTGTTTTTTTTTTGTTTTTTTTTTTTGTTTTTTCTTGCAGATGGAGGACTGATAGAATAGTTTGATGAGTTTCACATTGTGCAGTACATGTAAATTGTCAATTTACATTAGTCATGTAAATTGGATTATGATATCTGTTATTTTAAATAACCTTTCTCACTTCTCCACTGATTGGATTATACTGAACGATGCGTTCGTACAAGATCAAGCAATAAGCTGTAGTATTGGATGGAAAGTTATTTTTAGCCTCGAATTCTAGACGAACATCTACAGGAGCGCTCTTTAGCGATTCGTTTTGCTGAGAGCAGCCAATTACTATGAGTGGCTCTTTCTCAATAAACTGTGTCCTTGTAATAAGCGGTTGAGGATCTCTTGCATAGTATATTTTTTGGAAATTAGCATACATATCATAGAGCAGTGCTGATTGGTTCTTTGAAATGTCAAGATTGAGATTGTTATACGGATAATATTGTGAATTCAGAAATAGTCTTACGTTGCTTATATCACAATGATCGAACCGACTGGCGTTTGCAATTTTTTCATTTTTTTTTCTTCGTCTGCAAACCAAGAATGACAAAACGAGGTTTTTCTAGTTGATTTAAAGTTTTTATCGTCCAAATATGCTTATTAGAGCTCGGTAATATTGGATATTCAAACATTTCCCAAGTACGATAACACATTGAGATTGGATTATCTTTACTATTGAAATTTAAAAGTTGAATTTTTTGTTTATCAGATGCAATGATATATGGCATTAACCATTCTATCTTCGTTATTTTTATTTTATATTCTTCATGCATTGTAGCGTTGCCGGCTAGAGTATCTTCCTGAATAATTGCATCTAAGTCTGACCTTGATCTTATTAGAATAAGTTCATGTTTCATATTAACAACTATTTTTTTGTAATCTTCAGCAAAGCCCAAAATCATACTAAGAGGAATAGCTACATCAAAATTTCCATGGACGTTAATCAAAGTTCTAGTTCTTTCATCGCTACCAAGCCATTCTGTATTCTCAAGCATAAGAGTTTCATTCGCTTCTTTAAGTTAGTTCCGGGACCACAATATTGATAACCAGACAGATGCATTTCGATAGGTAAATTATTGATTACTCCATCAAACACTCCACTCCCTCGCTTCAACTGTTTCCGATATTTGTGTACAATCATCTTCAGCTGTTAATTTATAACTAATCATAGAAAATATAAAACAAGCATTTATATATTATCTTTACTTAATGGTAAACTTGACTTTGTCACGTCAACATGGATTTCACCGAGCAGAGCGACAAACTTCCAATCAGGAATTTTTATTTTGGAAATGAGAAAAGCAGAAAGCGACATGGAGATTTATTACCAGATAGTATAAGAGCAGTGTTCTGGGGTCCGTCAAACTGTGGAAAAACCAATAGCTTATTAGCTTTAATCACACATCCAAATGGTCTTAGATTCGAAAATGTCTATGTTTATTCAAAGTCGCTAAATCAGCTAAAGTATCAATTTCTCAAAAATGATTTAGAACCGATTGAAGGCGTTACATATCTGCCATTTAGTGAACATGAATTTATAATATCGACAGATGAAGCATTGCCAAATTCAATAATGATTTTTGATGATATAGCTTGTGAGAAACAGGATAACGTCAGAGCATTTTTTTGCATGGGCAGACGTAAAAGTGTAGACTGTTTTTATCTATGTCAGTCATATGCTCATATACCAAAACATCTTATCAGGGATAATATTAATATGTTAGTAATTGACCGACAAGATGATGTAAATTTAAAACATGTTTATGAAGACCACGTGAATACTGACCTTATTTTCAACGAGTTTCGTAATCGTTGTTCTGAATGTTGGAAAAATTATAAATACGGTTTTGTTGTCATTGAATTACTCTTGAAAAAACAACCTGATGAAACGATAATAAGTTCATTAGATCGTGAAAATTATCGCAACATGATGGAAGTAACAAATGCTCACCGAAAACAACATAAAGATGAGTCTATCCGCTCCTCGAGAAGTAGAAAATATTTTAATATTATTTCACCAATGTTTCGCACCAAAAGTAATCGTAAAGAAAAAAAAAACAAATGGAGGAGGTCTCATACCTAAGTATAAAATAGCAAAGCAAAATTCATGGATAAATTTAGTTTACTGGGACAATCCTAATGAGCTTGTCGAACAACTTAGATTATTAATTGTGGAACGATCCGCTGGAAATAACTATTACAGCAATGAAATCCAATCAATTATTGAAGAACTGCGTGAAATAGAGTATATATATTAAGCACTCGCTCTTTTGTTATTCAGTAGTATCATGAGCCTTGACTTGTTTGGAAGAAATTTAGAGGGCTCACAAGGTAGTCACTCAAGGTAGTCACTCAAGGTAGTCACATTAGATGGGAATTTTGATATAGAAGCTAAGCGTCTCTGTAACGTAGGAGATCCTATTGAAAAAAATGATTCTGTCAACTTGAAGGCGTTGAATATAATCCTGCAGAAAGAAATAGATTACTTACCATCTAACATTGATGCAGTTTTGAAATTAATTGAACAAAATGATAAAAAAGTAGAAGAAAATCAACTGAAGGTGGAAGCAAAATTCAAGGATCTCTTTAATAAATATGAATCTGTTAATTTACATCGAGTTAATGTGGAAGACAGATTGAATTATCTCTATAGCAATGAACAGAAACACGGGCAGAATCAAACAATAGTAGAAACTCAACTAAATACTCTTCATGACCTATATAATCAACTTAAAAGCAAAGAGCAGAAATATGATAACAATCAAACGAGAATGGAATCTCAGTTGAAATATATTCATGAATTATATGATCATCTTAAAACTGATCTTGCTAATGCACAAAATGAATTACAAAATTATAAAAAAAGTAAATAGAAATTAATTAAAAAATGACGCGCCAAAAAATAGTTGAAGAGCTGCACAGACCTGCACGTCGTCGATATAAGCGACGAAAATATGATATTCGTAGAATAGACGAGACATGGCAAGCTGATCTGGTAGAAATGATTCCTTACTGCAATGAGAATAAAGGGTTTCATTACTTACTCACAGTTATTGATATATTATCAAAATTTGCATGGGCTATGCCAGTAAAGACAAAGAATGTCAATGACGTCAGTTTGCCTTTGAATGAAATCTTCAAACAAGGAAGAGTGCCATCTAATTTACAAACTGATCAAGGAAAAGAATTTTACAATTCACATTTTCAGAATTTCATGAAAAAGTATAAGATAAATCTATACTCTTCACACAGTAACCTTCATGCAAGCATATGCGAACGTTTTAATAGAACGTTAAAATATGCAATGTGGATTCAATTCAGTAAGCAAGAAAACTATAAATGGGTAACTATTCTGTCGGACTTAGCCAAGGCTTATAATTCACGAAAACATCGAACAATAGGAATTGAGCCTAAAAATGTAAAACAAGAAAACGAAATGGAGGTGAAGAAGCGTTTTTCAACTGAGACGATGCCAAGGAAAATACCAAAATATAGTGTTGGAGATAATGTACGAATAAGTAAAATAAAACATATTTTTGAGAAATGCTATACGCCTAATTGGTCTACAGAAATTTTTAAAATAACAAGAGTTGTAAAAACTAATCCAGTAACTTATCACCTTAAAGATTATTACGATAAACCTATATCGGGGGGTTTTTATGAAACTGAAATTCAAAAGACTAAGTACCCTGAAATTTAACTTGTAGAAAAAGTACTAAAAAATAGTGGTAACCGCGTATATGTTAAATGGTTAGGATTCAATAGTGAGCATAATAGTTGGATAAATATAAAGACATTAAATGAAAGCAATATATAAGTTAAATATATGGATATGTGGAAGGTCACTAGTTACAAAGTAAATATGAAAGACAGTGTATTATAATTATAATATTTATTTACGTAAATAAGTTATACATGTTTTGATTTTTTTACAAATAAATAATGATAAGAAATTAATTTATATGTATTTTATTAAAATTTAAGAAGTAGAAGTGTTACACTTAAAAAAACTACCGCCCTGATACACTATAAATAAGCAAAGCTTATTTGCTTTGTTAGCCATATTTATGAAAAATTCTTACTCTTTTAATAATGCCAAAGATATCTTTTGCGGCAAAAATATTTGAAAATTATCGTCCAGCTCCGCAACGACTTTGGTGCCATATCTTGTAGAGACTTGCTTAAGAGCAGTCACCATGTACTGCTGATTTTTCTCCAATTCTGTACATTTCTTTCGCGGAATGAACAAATGGTTGACAATTCTCAAACTCTTCAACTGCTCGAATGAGTTCCTCGTCATCCTCCATCTCTTCATATAGCTGATTCCCCACCATAATTTCTGCCCCTTCCATTGCCTCACGGCCCCCTTCCCTCGGCTTCAACTGAGCTTACCCCTTCCAAGACTTCAAAATTTCTTCAGGATTCCATTCGTGCATTAGTTCGTCAGATGTATTATACTCAATGCCTATTGGTTCACCTTGATTGCTATAGAGCGTCATTCTTTCTCGCATAATTTGATTTTCATTAGTTACTTTATCCCTACTCTCTTGTTCTGCATGTACATCTACCGTGACTCGAATCTCATTGCCGATTGTATTCTCCCTCTCTTCTTCTCCAGTAGCTACACCTACTGGAGCTCTTTTTCCATTGGACTCATCGTATCTCCTCGCAATATCCTTCCCCTCCTCTTCGATTTGCTGACCTGTACTTCCCATTATTTCCCTCTCTACCTTACTTGCAGATTCCATCATTTGCTCTTCTACGATTTTATAGTCACCCCAAGGTAATGTGTCTGTAGTATTAGGTAATAAGTATCTTTTCTCCTCAAATGGACTTAGGGCAATTTTTTTCTGTTTTTCTATATGCACTATGTGTAATTTTGAGCGAATGGTGCACTGCTCTCGTTATATAATTACGAGAACTTCCAAGCATCTTCTATAATCATCGAATGTAATTGATTTCTTTACTACACCCGATTTAATACCTTTAGTTTTTTTACTATCTCTGCTCCATCAACTAAAATACTGTACATTTTACTTCGTAAATCAATAAATTCCATCATGATCTTTCCATTACATTCATTTTTCATTAGTCCAGGAATTTTTTTATTTTCACGTGGAATTCCATACTGATTATTTTCATCATAATCAGAAGTATCAAATCTATGAATATCATCTTTCATTATTTGATACATATCAATGTCCTCTACTTCATATATCAAGCTATCAGTGTCAGTATACAAGAGTTTACACTTTTCGCCCACTCGCTGTTTCATTTAAGAGTAGTGAAAATCGTAGACTAATGTTTTTGATAAATCGAGGATACAAACCCCAACGTATATAGGCTTTTTGATTGTTACACTTGTTTTTTTCAGCTGAATGGCATCTAAATTTTTATCAAAAATTGCACAGCTATGATAATAAGGTAGAGCTGTGCGTGCCTCTGCTCCATATCGGCCAGTAAATTTATTTACTAACAGTACATCAACGCGAGATCGCTCTCGCTCAATACATTTTCCATAAACAGCATTAATTAACCGTTTATAAAAAAGTTTTTCAAACTCATTCTTTGCATGCTTTAGCTTTTCAGTATTTAGTACAACATATGGTTTTAACCAAGGTTTCTGTTTAAAGCTCAAAATTCTATGCACTCTTTTCAATCGAAGATCATTGTCGAGCGCTTGCTTACGGGCGCGATAATGAATTATATATCTTGTTTTATCATTCAAAGTAGTTAGAGGTTTCTTCTATTTTGAACCAGGTGGTGTACGATGCTCGACACAGAAAGGTAAATCAGGATGAATATCATGTATTTCCTCTGGATACTCCAAATCTACTTCAGTAATATCATCTATGTTAGAATCTGCTAGTGTATTGAAAAAGTCACGATTTGATTCATAATCAACCCATTTAAATTTTCTAACTGGTAAATGCTGTACCATCACCCATCCATACAAATTATTTATATCATAGTATAAAAGTGCCTTTGTCTTCTTTTTTTTATCATATGTCGATCCCATGTATGGATTATTTGCCTTTGCATATCGATATCAGTACTGACTTATTCCATCTCGAATGCCTGATTCAATAAATAATAACATGTCAATATCTGTTAGAAGCTCTAATTCTAGCTTTGTCATTTTAAGAGCTGCTGCAAATGTTAATTCTGGAGTAGTGTAAAAATGTGCAGGACATAAGCCGTATGCTTTAATAAATGTCTCTCGAAAACTTTTCAAGACATCTGCTAAGAGTAGAACATCTGTTTTTAAATATAAGTCCGAATACTCTCCTAATGTTCTTATATTAAAACTTTCCCATACTTGAACAGCATGCTTATAGTCTTCCTCACTAATACCTGAATCTGTCAATTTATTATAAAATTCATTTTTCGACGGCAGTTTTGTAGTTAATAATTTATCTAGTGAAGTTGAAAAGCATTCTCATTTTCTGTAGGTTTTAATAAATATTCAAAATCTGCATAAATTACAAAAGGTGCTTTTTCACGTTTATTATAATCTTTGAATTTTAAAATTATATTGAAGGGTTTTGGTAAATTTATTCTACAATCGTTAATATTTTTAGAAAGATTTTCATAATTTTGCAGCTTTTCCTCACTATAAACATGTTGCAAGCGTCTTTCACAATGGTATAATTTTTATGAGTCTTACTCATTTATGATCCTATAAGTCTGGATATACTTTTATTCGAAACATAATGAAATTTAGGCATACTTCCATTATCGTCTGGAATATTGTTTTTTTCATACTCTTCTATGTAAAAATCTTGAATGAGGAGATGATTTGCGTGTTTCTACTTCTTATTTAATAAAATATGATAAGATGATACTTCATATTTCGATCTGTACTTCCTAAGCATATAAAAATTTACTGAAATATTATTCAATTTTTCAAATTTACAAAAATACCAAAGTTCAATTCGTTTACAAATTTATCATAATTATGAACTCTTTCAGGATTCATTTCATTTGGATGTAATGCTGAAAGAATAGCATATTTGAATCATTGATTATCAATGTTATGAACATTGACACATGCTCTTTTTCTTTGCTATGAACTTAGGGAGAGGAATATATGATCTTTCATTGTGCAGTAAAAATTTTCTCATGTTTATGAACAAACTGGTAATACTTTTCAATGTTTATCTGGAATCTTTTTCTTAGAATGGCCAGATGTTTTAAATTAACTGTTCTTTTCATATTTTAAAAGCAGATTGAATAGGTCACCATCCTGCTTTAGCTGTCTCGTTAAAGATTAGACTACCTCCACCTGGCGCTGCACTATCAAGATAATAGCGGAATCCTGCTTGTAAACATGAAAGATGAATTAGAGATGTTAAACATTTTTGATTTTCTGCTCGAGAGAGACCTTGTTTTTTTCCAAATTCCCTCAGTTTTATCATATCCTGTTCAGTTATTGTACAATAATTCTCGAGTTCGATTATGTGCAATTCATTGACAACCTCGTATATATCACGAAGTTGTTTCACTTGAAATTCAACAGACGAAACAAGAAGCTATCTTACTTTCGTTAATTAATAAAATATATCCAGATTTCAGTTAATAACGCTTCTTTACTGGCTTATAAAAGTAATATAAAAAATAAAACACTGATACAATAGAACACAACTGTATTGATCATAGAAAGAAAAATAAGAAAGATGAAACTGCACTTATTTGGCTGTGGTATAGAAACTGTGTTCCTCGAAGATATTGTTTCGCTTTTAAAGGAAATGAAAATTTGGAGAAGGGGAAGCAGAAGTGGTAGAAGAAAATCATTCTTATAGAAAGCATTCAATAGCGTAATAGATTGAGAAGAAAATATGTATTATCTGACTAGAATCAATCAAATATCAATCTTTTAGTACATCCATATAGATCATCTCCTTTCTCCTTGCACATCTAATCATAAACGTGAGTTCGTACGGAAGAAGAAGGCGTGTATCGTTTTAGGACCATCTGAATATTTATTGTTACGCCTCAAACATATGAATACTTTTCTTCCCCTGCACTCAATCGTAACTGACTTTCTCTGAGAATGGAGGAGATGAATTGACTTGTAATCAAAAATCAATATTCATGTATCGAATCAAATCTATATTCATTTTTCATCAATTAGCCAATTGTAGCAGAGCAGTCATTTCAGAAGGAGGGGAGACCTCTTATAAAAATAAAGGCATAAGTATAAAAATATCATTTCTAATCATCACTTCTGACTATAAAAATTAGTATATATACAACTGAAAATGGTTAGAGTGCGAGAATACGAAGTAATGTTTAGAAAAAATATTCTACAATAAACGAAAAAGAAAGTGTTCTTCTACGACATGCAGGGATTCTAGACAAAAGGACTGTAAATTTTTATTTTAAAAGAACTCAGTTTTCTGAGTTTGGAAGGAGCTGAACTTCTTACTGCGTACCTTTTTTAGCCATAATTTTCTTGGCTACAATTAACATGAGCTGAAAAAACAGTAGACTGGCTGGAACGGAATTACCATGGAATAGATTGGAAATGTGGCGATATCCCTTATCATAGTCTGCAAAGTACATTGAAGATTTGTTATTCTGGAATGCAGAAATTATACGTGAAGGGTCGAGAGAAGAAGGAATGATTATCAAATCTTAAACTTGTAAATTTTTATTTAATATTGGGATCATGTAAATTGCTTTAAGTCCTTCCATATATTTTAAGGGGCTACTACTACGAAATCTGGGCCGATAACCTATTGAATTTTATCAATATAGTAAGTGGAATGTTAAAATAAAGATACACGAAATAATCTTTTAACATGAACCTTATTTCAAACGAGGAAAGAAAAGACGTCTGTTCAAATGAAAAGACAATGCAAGATTCACTACAGTACTCGATAAAGAAAACTCTGCAAGCCCTTGTGAGAAGCTTTTTTTTATGTTATTTGAAGTCGCTCTATTTATGCTTCCAAATGCCGGTGCTAATAGGCGACGGAGATCTATGATGTGTTTGTAAACAAAGCATATGTAAATTATTACAGCCGTACTTGTGTCCATCGGCCGAGACCAGAATTTGGACTCGGATCACCAAGTTACTAGTCCTTTGCTCTAGCAATCGAGCCATCGTAGGCATCTAGTTATATATCAATATATCAGTATATATTTCATAAAAAAAGTACAGACAAACGGTTATACACAGACGAGACATGACGGGCACCCAAAATTCAAATAAATTCAGTTATTTCCGGTTATTTTATATTTCAATGTGCAAATGATAGACAAAAACCTACAATTTGAGGTCTTATTTTTGAACAAAAAAATTATTAAATAAATTTATTAAAATATTAAGGCCTCCCAAAATACAATTAGCTTCATCTCCCCTTCTCCAGAATGGGACACGAAGGTATGAAGTATTTATATTTATATAATAAGATTTTTATATGTAAATAAAATAAAAATTAGGTAAATAGTAAAAACATATCAATTTATTACGTATAAATAATTAAACAAATCGTATAATACGTATGGCCTTCTTTATTTTTAATTTTAAAGGGCCATTTAAAGTATAAATAATGAATAAACATAATGACAAATTGAAGTTGTGAAGAGAGCAGTTTAATTGTTCGTAAGTGATAATAATAATATTATATATAATATTATTACTAATGATAGCTATTATTTTAGTTCCAAGGTGTCTAAGATGCAAAATAGTGAAAAATTAGAGTGGGAAGAATATATAATTTTTACTTTAAATGAAATGTATAAAATCAACATCTTCTGGGAAAGTAAGCAGAACAGTATGATTGTGTGTTTAATAGGATTGGATTATTATTACAGTTATCAAATATTCTATCGAATATATAAGTTTTCATACTTTTTCCATACTTTTTCATACTTTTTCATAATTGTCATACTTTTTCATAATTTTTTCTCTAATTTCAGAAATATAGCTGATGTAGAAGAGCTACATTGTCCATCGTTGCAATCGTTACAGAGTGAGCAATACGTACTTTGCGGTAACCATACGTTATGCAGAAGACAATTACCAATGTGTGGAATTCATAATGTAATGATAACGCGCACATGGTTAGAACATTATTTTAGTGGAAAGTACGGACGGGAATAAACTGATTAAACAAAACGTATTTTAATGTAATTTTTAAAAAAAATTTATATTAATAAAAAAGTAATCATAAAAATTATTTTATTCTTACTTTAAAAAAGTTTCAAATAAAAAGAATTTTAAAAGTAAGTTATAAAGTACAATTAAAAATTGTACTTATGTCGACTGTTCTGAATTAAATTAATGAATATTTTTATCGGTCTTACAGTCTTTATAATATCATATATTAGTTCAAATAATGACAGTCAGACTGTTCTTGTTTATGATCATCCCCGTAGAATCTGAAATAACACTTATTACTACAATAAATTATATCAGAAAATTAAAAATAAAAATAAAAATGCAATAATAAGTAAAATAAAAATAAAAAATAATAAATGTACTTATTCTACGTTAGTAAAGGACAACCTGACTGCCCCACTGCCAAAAGTTTTAGATCCTATTGAAATAAGTTTATTATATTCTATCCATTTTTGCTCTAAAGCTAAGAATTATCGATTAAAACACAATGAATTAAGAACGTTTCGAGCTATTGATAAGCCCATGTGATCGTACATACGTCAGAGATCTACCCCGCCGCTCAGATGACTCAGCGTAAAACGCAGTATAAGTTACTAATATTAAATTTTGCTCATAAAATTAAAGTTGTAAAGCAAAAGCATATAGAATAAAATTTTTTATTTTAGGTAGATCTACCGATTTTGTTAAAAACAATTTTTTCAACACTCTCAATCATACCATTATTTATGTTATTACATACTAAATTTTTTTATGCTTTTCAGCATGAAATTCTTAATATGAAGCCTCTTAATAATTCTTATTTTATCTTGTTCTAGAAAATATATAAGTTCATTTACAATCATTTTTATAACTGCAACAATTTGGAATTTATCTCTGAAGAAACAATGAAAAGAACGTTCCGTATCACAAAAACTATAAGTAAAGTACACTTGAAAGCGCATATTCCAATACAGTTTCACCCATTAGTTATCATTTATCCTCGCAAAATTTGTTCTTATTCTACAATATATATAAGTTCGTTTACAATAATTTTTATAACTATAACAATCAGAAATGTACCTCTGTTAAAACAATGAAAATTACGTTCCGCATAAAAGAAACTCGAAAGGGCGTACTTCACTCACAATTTCTGTTATGCGGAACGCACTTTGAATTGTTTCAGCAGCGATACTTTCCAGATTATTGAAGTTATAAAAATTATTGTAAATAAACTTATATACATTGTATATATATATTTTAGTAGATGTAAAACTATTTATAAAAACATTGTGTCAAATTCTTAAAAATATTTTACACAACATAGTGTTTATGCAGTTACGTAGTTTTTCCGTATTTTCAGAAGTATGGCCAGAATTCGGAGATTTTCGAAGGAACCCTAGATGGTTTGTTAAATATTTCTTCAGAAATATCGGTTGTACAAAAATAATAAATAGAACAATAAAGATGCACTTTTATAAGATGTACAACTGTCTTTTGAAAAAATGTTTTTAAAATACTCTTATTATTCGAGTTAATACAAAAACCACCATTTTTATGCTTATTGCATGGATTTCGCCATTCAAATTCCATTTGAGCAAAACAGTATTATGATATTCATCATAAGTACCGCAAAAACATATGTGCATAAATTTTAAGAAAAATGGAATGTGGCCACTCTTCGGATGTCCTCACCAAAATATATATAGTTTCAAAAAGGCTTGCATGGCTGTAAAGCAAGTGTTCAAATGTGTTTAGCATATAATAAGCCGATTTTGTTGGAGCAGAGTATAAAAGCAATAAAACTAGATATAGTAAGCATCTTCGTTTTCTGTATTACTCGGACTAATCACAGCTAATAGATGATACTTTGATAAGAACGCGCACACCGATACGTTCGACTCACTGATGGAACGTTGTATATTGTTGCCTGTATACATGAACTGCTCACTTGCACGCTTTATGTTTTTTTAAAACATAAGATCTTTTATACATGTAAAAATCACAGTAAAATGCATAATATAAAATATAATCTACATATTTAAAAATTTTGATGGCAAACACATTACTGAAGTCATCTTTGTTTCACAATTTAACTAAACTTACCGATAAATGTTTGAAATATTCAAGCAATTATAAATGGATATATTTTATAGTGTAGATAATAACATATGTTGTAATAGATTTAAGTTTCATTGATGAAATGAAGCATTTACAATATATTAAATTATTCAATGTCTTTTCAAAATCATTCGTAAATATTCCACCTACAATTAAATAATTTTAATTCATGTCATGAACTAGGAACTATAATTTATTTTGCGCACTGTTTTGTAAAAGATACTGTTCCTCAATATTTTTTAACTATTTAAATTACCATAAACTGCTAGAAGACGGCCCTCAAATACATGTCAAAATAATTTTTAAATTCTATTTTCGTAGTACAGTATTACCACATTATACATAAGTGAGTGCATACTTTTTTATTGAATAATAATAAGTAATAATTTCGAAACTTACACGAATTGGTACTCATGCATATTTACATATACTTTGCTATGTAAAATTTGATTTCAATACTTTTTTTTGTTTAAATTAGAAATAATTGAATAAAATCCTGAAATTAAATTTAATTAAATTTTACAATGTTATTACTTTTTATGAATAAAGAATATTTACGTGTGACTGTGAAGTCTACTTAGGAAAAAATATCATTCATATAAATACAATACATTATAGAGTAGAGCTTTTAAATGATTTGAATGTCCAATACAGGATATTTGCCTTATTTTATACTTTTATATTACTCAATTAATTCATTATTCTATAAATGCAATAAATTCAGTATTATTTTGAAGTAATTGAACAACGTGATAATAACTTGATATATTGAAATCGTCTGGATTTTTTACAGCTTCTCAATATAAAATGAATAAAGGCCTATTTTAGGATTTTGATGACAATATTTTTTTCGAACATATCTACATGTGACGTCCAAAATTTTTGATATAACAAGGTAAATTCGCCAACGATTAAATACCAGTGATTCCTGAGGAATTGCTCCTTTATTTTCGGCCTACGCTTTACGCGTTGAAGCCGGGGATACACGGGGTAGACAGTAAAAGTTCTCAGTGGGCGCGACGCGATTCGTGGAATACGCCGTTTACTAAAGCCACTTTTGAGTAGCTCTATCCCAAACGATACGGATTTGGATCAGCGACGATTCCAGTATCCTCTAAGGAAAGTAGTTGTGTGAGTTTCCTCAGCCTTCAAACTATTCTGAGAACAGCGCGCTTATTTTCAGCGGAGGCTGCAATGCCGAGCGATAATTTTTCATTTGTCCAGCTAGCGTCTCCTGCCCTGAAAACGAGCGCGTGTATCGCGATTTAGAGTATGCTATAAAAAATAATATATTGCGTCATTCTTACGTAATATTTATTTAATAGTGTAATGGCAAGGCGAATGTTTACAATGTTTCAAAAGCGAACAATCTGTACTGAGTGAACGCGACCGGTAGCCTGCTTTCCGCAGTTTCAAGGGTCCGTATTTATTGTCCGAGCCCTAAAGAAGCTAAACGGACGTTTTTCTTCATAGCAAAAATTAGCCATCTGTTCATCCGGTTTGTTATGTCTAAACTGCTATATAAACTTCGTACAAAACTACGTTATACTGATAAAACTAGGCATCATTAGTTAAACTTAAATTTATTAATGCTGTGTGTCAATGCTAAAATAATGTTAAGAATAATAAAAATAACAACAATAATAATAAAGCCAATTATAATAATAGTTTTAACTGTACTTAATGTAAAGGTTTCTAATCGTGGAAATAGATATTGTTAATTGTAAGAATAATAGTAATTATAATAAGAATTCTTTTGTGTATTAAACTATATGTAACTTAACAAATGTCAATGGTATTTAACCGTAGAGATAATAATATTGATGTTAATGATAATAACGCTAATAATAACAATAACAGTAATAATAAAAAAGATTGATAAATAGTAATACTGCCAACAACAACAATAATAATAATATAGTAATAAAAATAATAATAATAATATTTGTTTTTATAGAGGAGGAGGCAAATCCTTTATTTATCCCGGGGACCGGTTCCCAGGTATGTGAGAGTCACCTGCACCTAAGGTATAAGTATACCCGCAAAAATGATCCCCTTATTTCATTCCCCTCGACTGCTTCGCGCAGCTCTGAGAAGAGCTATAGATCGGAGTCAGCAGATCTACACCGAGGGGACATCCTCTTCGGTGGCGTGTAATACGGCCCAGGAACAACCTACGTGGGGATTATTTCTGTACCGCGCCAACGTGTTAACCCTTAAGGGGCCTTTCTGTCCTCACGTCTGTCTTTGTCTTCGAGGACGGCTCTGCAGTAGCAGGCCATTCTCGACCATCCCGTCGGATCGCTGAGCATCAGACCTATTAGCTGTCCGGTCCAATGGTGCCTACCTTCTTCTTAAGGCGTTCTCTCACTGGACGGAACCCTTCACATTGAAAAAATGTATGGAGCGCATAGTTCCTAGAGCGCAACAGTAATCACAGAATGGTTCCAGGGCCTTTCCCATTTTGTGAAGATAGCTTCTAAACCGTCTGTGCTCAGACAGGAGCTGTGTGAGCTGGTAGCTCACCTCCTCGTGCATTAGTTTTTTCAATTCTTTGGCCTCGTCGTTGTTGGTTAGGCACCATCTTCTCTGTGCTGGGGAGTCACCACAGTCTTCGCAGATTTCGGATTCTTGTGACCTTGTCGTATGGTCTTTTTAGCTACTACCATAACTTAGTTTTCTTCATCTCCATTCCATTTATCCACTTTCTTTTTTTTTCTTTATCATCAGTGGTATTCGTAAAATCTGGAGGGCTGGATGCCGGTTTCTTCTTGCCGACATCTCCTCCTTGTGGCGTTGCAGCTTCTGTTTTTCGGTGCTCTTCTTCCTCATCGTTGGTCTGAACTTCATTTACTGTAACTGATCAATCAACTTCTTCACTTTAAGGAGGCCTTCCTTAATATCTTTTTTGATGTTCGGCTGACTCTTGAATGCCTCATCATTCCCTTCACTAATTGGGCCAAATTGAGCAAGATGTCCTGCCTAGTTGTTAAATTAACCTTTTCTTCTGCACTATTGCTAGACGCAGTCAGTATGTCTAAGGGCTCAGCATCTTCTCTCTTGCTTATCTTTTGTTGAACCTTAGCAGTGCATATCTCGGCTTCTTCTCTGTTGTTTTAATTGTCCATCCTATGAATATTACAATTTCATCCCTATACGTGACCGGGCTTCGTGGACCCTTCAGCGTCGAGAACTCCGGAACGACTCCCCAACAGATGCCTATAGGAGCCATCCTAGCTCCGGCCCTCGTCCAGAGATATAGTACGCACCTGACGCGCTATCCTACCTCTGCTCCCTCGAGCTTCCCACCCCAATAAAGGTGTTCCACTCTCTGGGGAGTTTCCGACAGGCATCGCACGGCAGAACGCACTCGCCTTGTGTCAATTTACTGGCGCGGGCTAGATGCCAGCCCCCATCTTGTCATCAGCAGAAGCCAAAGATGGCTCGGGTTGCCCAAGTGCGTAATTGAAAGCTCGCCTCCCGACCCAGGATCTCGTTTTGGCAATTCACAGGCACGCACCGAACGCAGGATCGACGGACCGTCTTTGATGTGTTTTCAGTTCCTTCCTCCTTTCTGGCCATCCGCAGGCTTCCAGTTCCGAGCACCATGTCAAAGCAGAAATCTCATACTGGGTGATACCCGTTTATAGAGTCGCTCGATTGATCACCTTCGTATGACTTTATATATTCAGTTTAGGCCGTCTATAAACCTCACGGTTCCGTATCTGATAGGCATTTGCAGTGCACACTTTGGTCCCTGCATCCCACTTGCGCTCCGTGCACGTAGAACTGTAATGTACTTCTTGCTAGGAAAAGAAGATAAAAGGTGATATGACGCCCCTTTAACCCCACCAACCAGAAGTCGATGAGGAACGATCAGGCGAAAAAGATATCCTTTTATTGGTGTAACTTAAACGGGAAGGGTCAAAACTCGACACTCGAAGATCATTGGTGTGACAGAGAACATTGCCCGGCGGACACAAGACGTGGACGTGGAGGTTGCAGGTTCATCCATTACCAATCATTTGTGTGGTTAGGGCTATGACCGCCAGATAATAATAATACTAATACTAATACTAATACTAATAATAATAATAATAATAATAATAATAATAATAATAATAATAATAATAATATCAAATGAAATAAATAGTGCCTTATAAATAATTTAACTTATAAACATAGATTTTTCAACTAATATTAGTAATAATAATAATAAAAACAACCATGTTTAATAATAATCTAAACGTATATTCTTTGAAATGCTAATAGAAATAATGATAATATTAATAAATAAAAATAGTGAACTTAGACTACATACATTTTTCATTATATTAATAATATTAAAAATAGCACCTAAAGATTCTAGAAAATCTTGACGTATATTTGGAAGTGAATATTATTTGGCTACGTCGTTTGAGTTTTCCTTTTGGGAATCTTTATATCCTATTCGAATCTAAAATTTCAGCTACGTTTAATTGCTACGACATCTCCGAACATTTGTCATATTTGGCGTCCACTCGAACTTCGAACTTCTTATATACAAAGGGAAAAAGGGGGGTCATAAATAACGCATTCGCGTACTTTCCGCTTCATTCGGAGTTTTTCATGAGGGGCGATAAGATCAGTGGTGGGAAGAATGAGGTCCTTCATTCTCTCATCCCATAGTGGACCTGCAGTTAGGCTGCATCGTTAGGGCCGCATCTTGTTGGATTTTTTTTAACGAGAGGAAGGCGTGCACCGCGCAGGCATTTCGCACTGAGGCTCGTAAATGGGCGAGGCGTAGACTTATATACAAATATATGAACGTATTTACTCTGAGGATTGCCCTGAGAATATTTAGAAAATCTCATTCTTTCTTCTCTATACGTGTATATTGAGTGCCCGGGCAGCGTTGCCTAACGCTTACCTCCTTTTCCTTCCTTCCCTATTTTCCAGACACTCTCCTCTTCATTTCATACGCACTTTTCCAGGCTCGAGCAATTGACGAGAATTATACGGATCGGCGCGCTATAGCAATTTGGCCTGCTCTTTTCTTTGTATATATATATATATATATATATATAGATATATATCCGGCGTAGTTGCTTTTGATATATGAATTTTGAAAAAGTTGATGCATTTACTCTAAAACCTTCATATTTGAAATCGATTCTCAAACTATATTAATCTCATCTATGCCATTCACATACTTTTTTATGTCAACTTTGAAAGTGAATTTATAAAAATGTTTATAGTTAAAAACTTAAAAGTATACACAATGAAATTGTAAAATAAATGTAACATGCCTGCACAAAACTGGAATCGATTGTGATAAATATTATTGTAATATGCATTCGTTCAACTAAAAAATTCATTTTGAAAAAAGATGGTGTCTCTATTCGATGAAAGTTATTAAACATTCCCGCATTCAAGTTATACAGCTTACCAATCCGGGACCCACACTAATAGTTCTCAATCTCCCAGTAATAGGGAAATCAATTTTTCTGCTAATGCAAGTGACAGGCTCAACCAATTTAAAGAATAAAAAAGTTGAAGATATTTGATAATTTCTGATCTAATCGTCACATCATTTTTATAAGTAGATTTTTTAGCTGAGAATATCAGATTAAAATAGTTTTTTTTTTCAAATCGATTTCAGTTGAGAGACAGGTATGTTACAATCATTTCAACGATTAAATTATGAATTTTGAATAATTTTACCAGTGAATATCAAGAAAGATTCCACAATCAAAATCAAGAAAAATTCGTCTTCAAATTATCATAGTTTATAGAACAAAGTATAACCTGAATAATTTTGAAATACATGCGATCAATATACTCTGGGTAAGTTAATTTAAAGTATGAGACTAGAGAGTAAATCTACGAAATTTTTAAAAATTCATGTTACATTTCAAAAAGAAAAATTTTTTCCACCAAAAAATCCTGAATTACGGATTCAGAATTTCTACATATAGAAGTTGTAAAAAATTACATACTATTATTAAATGTTAGTTCAAATTGGTTTGCGATTTGTTAAAAAATTATTTCATATAAATATATTTCTAGCTCAATTATTTCAAACAGTCTCCGCGCTCTATGATTTGCAATTATAAGTTCTTGCAAAATATTTTTATAAACTCTTGAACTTAATGAAATTCCATCTCTCTTGTACTCGAGATTCCAAAATTTATTCTACTTACATTTTTCGGTATACTTTTAAATATTCTTTCGTAATTTGTACAAACAGTTTTCATTTCTTTATATCGAATTTTTTAGATGAAAAAGTATAAATATTTTCTAAAAAATTGAAAAAAGTTCTTTTCGTGCAATCTGCCACTGTTACCACATCCATACATTTTTAAAAATAAGTTTACCGAAAAATTGTTCAGTTTTCATTATATTATTTCATTCATCATTTTATTAATTGTATAATTATGATTTTAAAAAAATTTTAATTGATGAAGAATTTTTATATTGTTAGGGGTCCCCACATACTTTATCTGTTGATAAATTTAGTACTACTCTGATGATCAATATATTATAAATATTCAGTAGTATCAAAAAATACGAACGGATTTTGTTTGGAATTGCGACATCCTTTATAAGAACTGGGATAATACATAACAAACATTGAAAACTATAACAAGGATTGAAATTATTCTTCTAATGTAGAATAAAGATTTTTATTTTTAGTTATTTATTTACATAAAATCTAAATTTATACAAAGAAATATTACAAAAAAAACACTATTTCTACGATGAAGTTCGATGAACTATAGACTTTCATCGCGTCTCGACAATGATTCAAAGAAACCTAACACTGATATAATTCAAAGCAGTTCAATGCTACAATATTTTTAATGAATTCTCCAAAACAGCCTCAAGTTTAAATAATGAAGTTTGGGCTAAGCAGATGGATCATGGTGTCTTTTGCAGCTCGGATTTAAATTTGATGTCATAATGTCAAATTTTAAAATACAGTTCATGATTCAAACTAATAAATAAATCACATCAGATCTTATATGTAGATAATAGAATTTAAATTTAAGCAAGAGGACAATGAAGAACTAGAAAAATAAAAGAAGAGTGGCGAACGACAAAACAATAATATAATTATTGAAACTAGCCCAAGTATGAAATATAAATATATATATATATATATATATATATATATATATATTGTGACCAACCAAACGACCGGTCTGCGGTTGCGAAACCGAGCGTTCGCGCGTGAAGTCGAAAATGCACGAAGCATGAGCTGCGAGAGTGTGCGACGTTCGTCTACGAAGGAGGAAGTAGAGAGAAGAATCTTTCTTCTTCTCCGAGCTGTCGAGGAAGACAGTTCTATCGAGACGAGATACCATCCAAATTATTTAACTCTCTCTCGATCCTGTTCTCTCCCATTCGCATCCCGACTATCCCGATGCAGCAGCTACGTCCACATCGGCGGATTTCCTGCAGCTACGCCTGATCTGCGACCGTTCTCACGGTCGTTCGAAGCGAGTGTTGTTCCTGAGCTCCCAAAGCTCAACGAGAGTGAGAGAAGGAAGGAAGGAAGCCAAAAGAGAGAGAGAGTGAGAGAAAGAGAGCGAGCAAGAAGGATATCGCGAATCGAGAAGAAGCCACAGCACGTGAGGAAGCAGCGGCGCCGAGCACTCTTGGGCAAGTAGCCTCTTACTAAATTACATGTGAAGTGCGCGTCTCGGCATGAGCGCGCGCCATCGTAGCACGTCCGCGCGCGCGACCGTCCCGTTGGAAACCACAACTCGTCGCATCCCCCTTCCCCCGTCCTACTGTATAGACCTATGTCCACGGAACCCCCTCCATGGTATTTGTCGCCGTAGCGCGGAAAATTGTATGCGTAATTCGCGAGTGCGTAAAATAGTATTTCATGTATCGCGTTTGGACTAAAAGGTGTTATTGATGATTTTCAGTAAATAAATTGTTATTACGTGATTCGACAGAGATTGACTTAGATTCCCGTTCCCCGTTCCTTGTTTTCCAGCTCCAACGACGCCGTCGCCTACCAGGACCATGGAGTGACCTCAATAACCTATGGATCCAGCAGTATACTGCGAGCATGCAACAGCAACAACCAGAACTACCTACCGCCGCAGCCCAAGACAACAACAGGCACGCAGAAGAGCTAGCAGGTCACATGATAGCACGTATCTTAAGGAAACACGAGCAGGGCAGCTGCTAAGACAATGGAATGTAAAGTATTCAGAAATGCCGCAAGAAGACGTAGAAGAGTTCATCGAAAGATTAGAAGAGACTTGCGAAAGTCTAAACATCCCAGCAGCAGATATATTAAAACTAATACCGGGTATATTATGCGGATCTGCACGTACATAGGCAAGGCCAGTCTATAAGTAGTGGCAAACACTGGAACACCTAAAGACAGCACTGGGACAACAATTCGACCTATTGACTATACATTGCGGTTGGAAGAGAAACTTAGAGATAGGACATAAGGTTCCAACGAGTCAATAGGGTCATACTTAATAGGTATAAGAGCAATATTAGGAAAAGTGTCGCCACCATTACCACCAGAAACACAGTTAGATTGAGTGTATCGAAATCTAAACCCTACCTTTATCGACAAGATAAATAGGGCTGAGACATTAAGACACTTTAAGACACTAGACGAGCTGCAGGTACTAGGCCAGCAAATAGAACTTAAAAAAGAGCTAACTCGTCGGTACAAGGAGCCACCAGCAGCAGACACCTGCCTAATGAGCAGTGCTACTTGCCCACAGTCTGAAAGAGCGTCCAGTTGATCTGGAGTGACAGCGCTAGACGAAGAACAGCCAAAACACTTAACGTTGGCTGAACCACCAGCAACGATATTAACAACTAAGAAAGAACACGGCAAAGGCTCCTTGCCAGGTAGTCGAAACCGGGAAGCTAGCCTTAGCCCAATACCCAGAAAACCACGGGAGGAAACTAGAAAAAAATCAAGGGAAAAACAATACCGAAGTCCCTTTCCCAGATATCGTTCGGTAACACCCCCTCAGCCTCGATCAAAATGAACCGATAAATCGCGATACCGACCTAGAAGATCGTCCCCACGTAACATGACCCGTATAACCAGCCCTCTCGCGACTTCCGTCCATCTCGAGAAAACAATGACCAAAATCGTTATCAAGCAGGGCATTAACTAAGGCGGAGGTAAACTATACAGTTACCGAGAAAGAATGTTTTGCAGTACTATGGGCAGTAGAGAAGTTTAGGGGCTATCTGTTGGGAGAAAAGTTCAAGGTAAGAAAAGCTCACTTCCCCTTACCATGGAATCATCACCAACAGCTCACTATCACTGCTATAGAGCGAGATAGTTGGTATGAACGAAAAGTCAAAGAAATACGAGACTGCACAGAAAAACATCCAGTCTGGCGTATTAAAAACAATATTCTACTGAAACATCGCCCAAACGTCTACTCGGATATACTAGGCGCCGAAGAAGACGACTGGAAGATCGTCATCTCTTCCAAAGACCGAGAGGGGATAATATTCGAATGTCATAACACGCCAACATTCGGACATATTGGTGTTGAAAAAACACTATACAAGGTCTCTGGAAATTATTACTGGCCAGGAATGAGACGAGATATGTACAGCTATATAAAACACGGCTCAGAATGTCAACTATACAAAGTCTCCCAGAGAGCACCATCCGGTTTGATGACACACAGAAATGTGGAAGAGACATAGACGAGCGTAGTCATTAACATAATGGGCCCATTTCCAGCCAGTAAAGGTCAACACCGATATTTCTTGATCTTCGAAGACCTGTTTACGAAATACGTGGAGCTTCGACCACTCGCAAGGCCACGGGGCAAACGATAGTTAAAGCGCTGGAAGAGCCAGTTGTATTTAAATCGGGTTGCCCCATGTTTTTAATCTCTGACAATGGCACCGAGTTCATCAATAAGTTGGTCAAACAGCGGCTCGACGAACTCGGAATAGTACAACAGCCGAAAGCGCCATATCATGCGCAGGCGAACCCATTAGAGCGGGTAAACCGCACATTCGAAAGCATGATCTCAATCTTCGTAAAAGAAGATCATAAAGACTGGGACATGCACTTACCTGAACTGGCCTTTGCCATGAACACGTCCGTGCATGCCAGTACGCAAGCCTCGCCAGCCTTCCTAAATTTCGGTAGAAACCCAAGGGAGATGCCCACGTATAGAAACATCCGCACAGGCAACCAGCCACGTCAGCCATTAACACCTGATGATTGGCTAAATCGAATGAATAGGTTATCCGTCATTCATGAATTAGTCAGGAAAAACCTTTGTATAGCCAGCGATAAATAGGCACATTATTATAACAAGAATAGAAGAGAATGATCGTTCGAGGAAAACGAGACGGTTTGTAGAAGAAACAATGCATTATCATCAGGGCCGGATAGATTTGCAGTAAAACTATCACCGAAGTTTATTGCTCCATGCCGAATAGCTAGGAAAATATCCCCTGTCATCTTCCAGCTAGAGATATGGACGACAGAAAGAAAACCAGAGTACACGTTTCGGATATAAAAAAATACTATCCCCCTAATGCACCATCTCGTTTCTCCACAGGTACCTTCAGCAGAGACGATGCTTCCAAACATAGACAGAAGCAGCGGGCTGCGCCGGTCCTTGTTGACCGACCAGCCGGAAGACGGCGAGGTCCGCCTCTGCCGTGGAAACCGCTGTGCATTTATGCTCTCCATGGAGACACGGCGATCCAGCGAACGCAAGATGCGCCAAGAGTCCCCGGGCAGTAAAGACGAGAAGGCGCAAAGCAAGGTGATAATCCCGACAAAGTTCATGGAGAACAACGGTCCCTATGAAGAAGGAGCCTGTGCCGGTAAAAAGTCCCAGTTCTCACTACCGCACCCAGACAATTCGACCAACAGCCAAACTGATATCTACAGGTTGGAATACAAGAAGGGTTTTAATTGCTTCAGAATTCAAGAGACAACTAGCTCCGTCGCTAGCCTATATCGCCCCGTCATGCAGCAAGCGACGCAATATTCCGCTACGGCATGACGCTGGCAGGCATTTTGTTCCCAGATACAGATACCGTAGAGATTCCCCCATGTCCCCGTACCGTGATACCAGCAAAGGTAACTAACGTGACGAAATAGGGCATGATACGGGAAATTGTAATAAGTAATAATAAAGAGTAGAACATACGCGAGCGCGGCAATGTAGCAATGGTGCAGTGTTGACGGATGACGAGTGGTACTAGAAAAGAGCATACAATGGCTCCAAGTAAAGAGAAGGCTACTTGCACGATCCGCCAACACGGCTCGAATGATAGCTGAGAAGAAACCAGTCACCACAGAAAAAACCTCATTTACAGCAAACTCCATCGCAGAAAGAGCCAACGCAGCGTAGAGAAGCCCGAGAAGATGGCCGAAGCCGGCCCTGAGCGAACAAGAGTGACAAGCAAGAGCCACGCACTGTGAAATATAAACATTATGTAGACAATAGATTAGAGTAATTAGATTATAAGTTTCATATCTTTATAAATGTCTTAGATTTAGCTTAGTTTTAGTCACTTTTTTTCTTTTCCTTTTCATATAAAATAACTAGCTAGGGTAGGTATTCATAGTTACAAACATCTTTAAGGTTCCAGTGCAAAAAGTATTTTGTTTAATTTCCACACAGTAGTCAGGAACTCCTGATACTGGATTCGTTAGACTCAGCGCAAAGTATTGATATTTTATTTTCGTTTTACGCACCAGAGTCAAATAGGAATAAGCCATTAGTATTTAAGATTTATATAGCATTATATAGAGCCATAATCGGATGACGACAACACCAAGAGACCACCGATGGTCATGACAAGAGGTAGAGTTTTATTTTATTTTCGTTATAAAAAATTTATAATTTTGAGTTTGTGAAAAGCAACGTAAATTCCATCCGAGCGGTTTCGATATCCACAGATCCCAATTCCTATCCCCAACCATATCCTTACCGGACGATAGACGCGCGAATGATCTAGAATAAATGCGCCTCACTCGTCAGTTTGGAAGGGGGAGTTGGTGACCGTTGCACGACCGCGCGCGCGAGCGTCCCGTTAGAAATATCTCAACGCGTCGCGTCCCCCCCTTCCCCCGTTCTGCTGTATACACCTATGTCCGCGGAACCCGCTCCGTGGTGTTTGTCGCCGTAGCGCGGAAAATTGTACGCGTAATTCGCGAGTACGTAAAATCGTATGTGATGTATCGCGTTTAGGCTAAAAAGTGTTATTTGTGATTTTCAATAAATAAATTGTTATTACGTGATTAGAAAGAGATGGACTTAGTTATTCCCGTTCCCCGTTCCCTGTTTTCCAGCTCCAGCGACGCCGACGCCACCAGAAATCTCCGAGGTAAGTGACCCGCAAAAGTCGAATGATAATATATATATTGTAACATGCTAAATTTGCCGGTTCTCGGTGAAAACCGAGTGTTCGCGCGCGATCGTCGCGAAGAAGGAGGAAGTACGAGGAGAAGAACTTCTTCACCGCTCAGCTACCGAAGGAAGAGCACGAAGATTCGAGAGAGAGTACCATCCAAATTACCACCACCATCTCTAGCACTATTTCCCGGCGGTGATCACCAACCTCCCGGTGATTCGAAGAGTTTAAATATACATTCGAGTGCAGACTCCGTAGCCACCTGATTGCGGTGCGATCGCCCGTGCGAGAACGAAAAGCGAAATGAAGGAAGGGAGGAAGGAAGCTGCTGCGACCTGAAAAAGGAGAGGCCCAGTAAGAGAGAGAAGGAAGGAAGGACGGACGAGAAAGAAAACCACCCGGAATGAGAGGAAGCAACTGCGGAGCATCGTCCCGATAAATACCGTCTGTATTACTATGTGTAAAAAATTGCGCGACCCCGAGACTAAGCGCGCAATGATCGTACGGCCGCTCCGTGTCCTTGCTAGCTAAACGATACGCACCGTGCTCTTTCCCCATCTTTTAGAAGCTAGTGGCAAATACCGTTTGCATTTTCTCGAGCCATCCCCCATACAAAAAAAAGGGAAGCATCGTGCCTCTTTAATAATAAGCAGTGATCAACCAAACAGCAGCAACTGACAGCTGCCATATAAGCACACCTTGAATGTTCAAAAGAGTGCTATAAAAAGGGATATATCGCACATTTTTCAATTGTGAGATACGTATGTTACTCCGGGGAGCAACTATTATCAAGAAGGCACTCATAAAAAGGATTCTGACAATCAAGTATATTTATCGACAGAAGGAACCTGTCAGTAGAAACAGACCCTCGACGAGCAAGGGATATATTGCTTGACAAGCAAGCTTCTTGCTTGAAATTCACATTCTCTTTACTAATTAGAAGCTTGAGAAGCAATAGAGTGATTATCGTAACTAAGAGAGTCGATACATGGTACATTTATTTGTTGTATATGTAATTTATGTGTTGTAAGTATCTGTCAGTGTTTATATAGTACCAGCTACCCCTGTGCAATTCAAAAAGAACCAGCATAAGTCCAGCGAATATACGCCCTTATGAACTAATTGTCAGCTTACTGAGTGAAAATAAAACCAGTGAAAGTGCAGTGAATGTGACATATATAAAAAGGTTAATACCTGTCTGCTACACAAGGCAGTATACGTATAACCTATATGTTCAGCAGAGTACATATAGGTGGAAAATTGAAATCATAAAAAGTGTGGGAAGGAGAAGGAATTTTCCATCCCAGTAAAGTGCAAAAGACTCTTATGGACCACAGCAATGGTAGAAATAAAATTGGGAATGGTTTATAAATAATTACCAATTTTGGTAAAAATACTTTAAGAGTATTTTGCAACATATGAAGGTCTCAGTTCATTATAGTGTAATACCTGCCAGAACAGATTTTAGGTACTGCTCCTTTCATCGAACAGAATTTTTATAATAAGTATTCTGACAAAGACAACGAGAAGTTGAAAACTAATAAATAATTGATGGATTATCAACAATTGCACAGTATGGGACCAGCATAGCTGTCACGAACAGAACTACGTTTCAAAATATATTTTATTACAAAATCAGACATTTAAAATAAAAGTAATGATAGAAAGTTGGTAAAAATATCAGGTAATAAATAAGTCCAATAAATTTGTGACAAATAAGAATAATCAATAAATAGGTAAATAAACACATTTCTGATCATTACAACGTGAATATTGAATTTCTTTCTTTAGCAGAAAACTTAAACCACTACAACAAAAATAGATGGTAAATCATTTATAAAATTTCTCTCTGTAAATAAATCAATAGCTGCATAAATAAACAATATTGGAAAATACAGAACTCATGTGGTAAGTTTACATATACATAGAGGTGAATGAAAATAAGATACGCTTACACAATATTGGAAAATTCTAACAGTATGAGGCCATAGAAGAGATATATAGAGAACTTAAAATTAGGATAACAACTATTTAATAATCACAACAATATAAATAAATTACCTACTAATATAAACAAAGTTTTGGTAAATATATAAACAAGAAAAACCAATCAAACGTTTAGTTTTTTCTGCCAACGAGTAACACTACATCTTCTTCAACATAATAGCTAAGCTAATATCATTAAATAAATAATTAATAAATAATAGATAATAAATAATTTAATAATTAATAATAAATAATCAGCACCAAGATATAAATGCTAGGAAGTTATTGAAACAGATAACGTAAAAGCAATAAAGACCAGAGAAAATACAAACAAACAAAAAAATTAATAATAATAAATTTATAAATAAATAAATAAATAAATAACAGGTCACTTGAAGAAAAAAGAAGTCGACAATAGAGTTCATATTTAAAATAATCAGTTAAAAGGCCAACGAGGATATAGAGCTCATTTATTTAACAACAAACAATTAATAAATAATAAATAAATAATTTCTTTGCATAAATAAACAAAAAAAAAATTTTTTTTTGAAAATTATCTCTGATTTTGAAGAAACATAGAAGGGATGCTGAATTAAAATTATTTCAACTTAAACGTTTTTTTGAAAATTTTTCTAGTATATTTTTTTTCTCTATCGCTTCAGAGTAATAAAAATAATTATTTTCTTTCATCATCAATAAGTAGTTAACAATTTTTAGAATTTTCCACTATAACAGTACCTAGATAATAAATTAATAAATATTTTTTTATTGGTCTTACAGTCCAATAAAAAAATATTTATTAATTTGTATATGGGCAGTCGACAGAAGTACAATTCAATTGTTCTAGATAATAAATATAATAATACTGCTAATTAATAAATACTACTAAATAATTTACAATAATAATCAATAGAAAAACAGAGAGAATTTTTTTTTGTAAATACTTACCTGACTCAACGATAATTATGGAACGAGTCTTAAAAATAAAAATACAAAAATAAGTACAATAAAGTAAGTTTGAAAAAAAAGTATAACAATACGTTATTTTAGCAAAATAAGCTAATAATTTAAAAATTCTTAATTTTAATTGGATAAGCTAACTAATATATAAAAAAAAGAAAACTGATAATTATAAGCAAAAATAAATCGAAATATAGGTAGATATTTGTATCGAACCTTTATAATTTTAAAATATACGAGTGTATCCACGAAGGCAGCAATAAGTGATATAAAAAAAAGAAGAAAAAGGATTTTAATCTATAGTTACACAATAAATTATATATAGAACAAATGACCGATAGCCATCACCACCGGCCCATAGCACAAACCTGCACAGCGCAGAGGCAATGCCCGCACCTATGATAAACCCCTGATATAACCTGGCAGGACCACGGAACGATTCCCATAATGCTTGAATCAGACAGTATGCTGCAAATATGCAGCACGTGCAGCAAAAGCCAAATAACGCCCCAGCAGAAGACCCAGTAACACCATCACCACCCCCATCGAATGAAATTCCTCATCCGCCGAGCTGGCAACAAAGCAGATCATACGACAGTTCGTATCTCAAGGAGACCCGAACAGGACAACTGTTAAGACAGTGGAATGTAAAATATTCCGAAACCCCGCAAGAGGATGTGGAGGAATTTATAGAGAGATTGGATGAGACCTGCGAAAGTCTCAATATACCAGCAGAAGACATACTAAAAATGATACCAGGTATCTTATACGGGTCTGCTCGCACTTGGGCGAGATCGATATACAAGGGGTGGCACACGTTAGAGCACCTGAAGATGGCGCATCGTCAGCAGTTCAGGCCGATCGATTATACGTTGAGGTTAGAAGAAGAACTACAAGAGAGGACACAAGGTCCTAGCGAATCGATCGGATCATACCTGAGAGGTATGCGAGCGCTACTAAGTAAAGTGTCGCCACCATTACTTCCGGCAGCACAATTAGATAGGGTCTATAGGAATCTACACCCTACATTCCTCAATAAAATAGACCGAAAAGACTTCAAAACTTAGACGAGTTACAGGTATCAGGACAACAAATCGAGCTAAAAAGAGAGCTGACTCGTCGATACAAGGAGCCACCATCCGCAGAGAACTGCCTGGTGAGTAGCGCAGCGTGCCCCTCGTCTGGACGAACGAACAGACGATCAAAAGTAGCGGCTTTAGTCGAGGATCAGCCTAAACGAGTCTCGATAACCGAACCACTTACATCAATACTGACATCCAGGAAAATAGTTGCCAGGAGCCCCGTGCCAACACAGCGAAGTAGAGACGGCAGTCATCGCCCTACATCGAGGCGCTCACGGGAAGAAAAGCGATACAAGGCAGAAGATTCGCGACAACGAAGCCCCTCGCCCAGATGTCGATCAGTAACACCCCCCATCCGCGATCAAGACAAATAGACGAACCCCGGTATAGACCTAGGAGTCCATCCCCCCGAAATAGAACTTATACCACCACCAGCCCCTCTCGCGATTACCGCTCAGCTCGAGGGAACAACGATCCGAGACGCTATCCCCGGTCGCATAGCAGAGAACGCAATGAACGATACACAAACAAGGACAGGACGCGTCGCGAGTCATCACGACCTCGCGAAGAACGAGGATATCCAGCCAAAGACAATCAACCGTGCTGGATGCGTAATAGACCAGGTAATTGGACGGATAGATGCCCCGAAAGGAAACGTATCTTTTGCTACAATCGTGGTAAAGATGGCGTTACCACGATTAACTGTCCACGTTGCGGACCAAACAAGAACAACCAGGGAAATGCGTAAGGGGAAGGGTTGCCGGAGTCGACTCCATTACCGCTCCCCGTACAATTGAAGAAATGACCAACACAAAAGGCTTGACTATATTATTATTATCCAGTTACAGATGTCGATTAATTTCGCCGAGCCGACCTGGCAGACGCCTAGAAATATAGTGTGACATTTTGTAACGCGCTCAAACAATGAAATCCAAGCAATTACTGTCTTGGCAGCAGTAAATGGAGTAGCGACATTGGAGCAGGGACAGAGGCGATAGCTGAACCAGCTGCTGGAGCAGCTAATACCGAAGCAAGCAGGGGTCCTAAAGCTTGCACAGATGCCCCCTCATCATATAGACGTGCAAGGCCATCGACCAATAAAACAGCGCCTCCGCCGTATACCGGATAAACTACTAAGACAGGCCCACGCAGAAGTCGACAGACTTCTCGCCGAAGGAATCATTGAACCTTCGGAGAGTTCGTGGAGCAGTTGTCCGGTGATCGTGCCGAAGAAGGACGGCAAGATCCGCTTCTGCATTGACTACAGGGCAGTTAACCAGGTGACAAAGAAGGATGCATTTCCTCTGCTCACATGGACGTCCTATTGGATAATCTGCGTGACGCTCGTTATCTTTCCAAGATAGACTTGAGCCAGGCATATCACCAGATTCCTCTAGAGAACAATAGTAAGGAAATAACTGCCTTTGCAGTCCCACAGAAAGGGCTGGTTCAATACACCCGAATCCCATACGGGCTGACCAACGCCCCGGTCAGTTTCTAGTGTGGCATGAACGTCGTGTTCGGACCGCAATGGCAACCGAGCGTCTTTGTTTACATGGACGATATTATTATCGCCACTGATACGTTCGAGCAGCACACTCAGCAACTAAAAGCGGTACTAGCCCGCCTGAACCAGGTTGGACTCCAAAATAATAAAGACAAGTCTGAGTTCTGCTGCCCGGAAGTACGTTACCTGGGTTATATCGTAGATAAGGACGGATTTCGCACGGATCCCGACAAGCTAAAGCCCGTCACGGAATATCCGGCATCGTTAAATATCAAACAGCTGAGAACTTTTCTCGGCATGGTAGGGTGGTATGCCCGCTTTATAAAATCATTAGTGGACGTAAAAGCGCCACTCAGTAAGCTTTTACGAAAAAACGTGAGGGGGCACTGGGATAAACTCCAGGAAGATGTATTTAACCAACTGCATATCCTGGTAACGCAAGCACTCGTGTTAACGCGCCCCATACAGAACAAGCCCTATAAACTTCAAACCGATGCTAGTAACTACGCCCTCGGTGCCGTGCTTAGTCAAGGCACGGATAACGAACAGCACCCTGTCGCTTACGCGAGCAGGGTCTTGACAAAGGCAGAGATCAACTACACCGTTACTGAGAAAGAATGTCTCGCGGTACTCTGGGCGGTAGAAAAGTTTAGAGGCTATCTGTTGGGAGAAGAATTCACGGTGATCACAGATCACAGTAGTCTGAAATGGCTATACACGCTAAAAAATCCCACGGGCAGACTTGCGAGATGGGCCACAGCGCTCCAACCCTACAACATGACGATCGTCCACCGAAAAGGCGCACTACGTAAAGTGCCAGACGCACTCTCACGTCCACCTACCACTGACAAATCGCTAACAGCTACCATCACCGCTATGGAGCGAGACTGGTCGTATGACAAGAAAATGAAGGAGATACAGGAATGCCCGAAAAAACACCCTGACTGGTGCATTAGAAAAGACAACCTTTTAAAACACCGACCGAAAATCTACTCGGACATCCTATGTCTCGAAGAAGACAACTGGAAGATTGTCATCTCTTCCAAGTATCGGGGACGCATCATGTTCGAGTATCATAACACACCGACATCCGGATATTTCGGTGTTGAAAAGACGTTAAGAAAGGTCTTCCGAGATTATTACTGGCCAGGAATGAGACAGAATGTCAGATATACAAAGTTTCCCAGAGGGCACCAGCCAGCCTAATGACGCATAGAAATATTGAGGGGCCAGGGACAAGCGTGGCTACTTACATAATGGACCCAGTCCCTGCCAGTAAGCGTCAAAATCGATATCTACTCATTTTCGCGGACCTTTTTACTAAATACGTGGAGTTTCGGCCACTGCGGAAAAACCGCTAGAAGAACTTGTTATGTTTAAATGGGGTTGCCCCAAGTTCTGAATTTCAGACAATGGCACTGAGTTCGCCAATAAATTAGTAAAACAACGGCTCGACGAACTTGGGATAGTACATCAGCTCATAGCGCCATACCATGCGCAAGCAAATCCGGTAGAGCGGGTTAACCGCACTTTTAAGGGTATGATCTCGATCTTCGTAAAAGAAGGTCACAAAGACTGAGACATACACTTACCGGAGTTAGCATTCGCCAGGAACACATCTGTATACGCAAGCACACAAGCGTCGCCAGCCTTCCTGAACTTCAGCAGAAATCCAATAGAAATGCCCACGTATGAAAATATCTGCCTAGACAATCAACCGCGTCAGTCACTAACAATAGCTGAATGGCTAGTTCGAGTAAAAATATTGCCTATCATCCACGAATTAGTCAGAAAAAATCTTTGTGCAACCAGCAACAAACAGGCGCACTATTATAATAAACATAGGCGCGAAGTATCATTTGAGGAAAATGCGATGGTTTGCAGACGAAAACACGTCTTATCGTCGGGGCCAAATAAATTTGCAGCCAAACTGGCGCCTAAATTTGTCGCACCATGTCGAAGCGTGAGGGAAATATCCCCTGTCATCTTCGAGCTGGAAGACCTGGACGACAGGAAGAAAACCAGAGTACACGTTTCGGACATAAAAAAATATTATCCCCCTAATAAATCTTCTCTTTTCCCAACAGATACCGCGGGCAAAGAAGATGCTCCGAAACATCGGACAAGGCAGAGAGCTCCGCCGGTCCACGATGACCGAGCCACCGCGTCGACCAGGGGACGCACTTACCCCCAATCTAACGGGTTTAACAACCGACAACGCGGTAATACCCCTAGCCCCGCAAGCGACCGAGCAAGGGACGCAGGAGCGTCAATACGACCTCGACCACCAAGATCACACCCTAGACCTGGGTCAAGTCGCCCTAGCCCTGGACGACATAAACGAACCAGGGAACCTGATAGAGTTCAGTCCGGACTCGACCCAGGAGATAGAAATCGGGGAAGAAAAATCGCCAAGAGCGATTGATGAAAGCTCATTCGCGCTTTCGCTGCTAGACATAAGCAACCCATCACCCGATGAATCAATAAAATCCCGCCAGCCACCAGGTAGGGACCCCCACCAACGAAGGAGATATAGGAGAAACCCTGCCCGAAGAGGGTGTACGTCCGGAACGACGTAAAACTACCAACGACGCAGAGGATAACACCATTCGCGCTTGTCCGGAAAGACGTAAAACTACCGCAACAACATCTGACGAAGTAAAAGAAAAACTAGCACAGGAGTGCGTACGTCCGTATAGACGTAAAACTACCGCAATAACATCAGGAAAAGAGATAGAAGAGACGTTAGCTCAAGACGAGCACGAAGGAGAAAAGGAAGAGGACAGTCCGCAAAGACAGAAAACTATGACACCACAGCGTAGACAGGAACTCAGACGCCCACATAGACGCGAGCTTATGAAAGCGCAGGAAAGCGAGAACCTTGAACAAGTAAAAGACGCAGCAACATCTACACTAGAAGGGGATAATAACGAGCAAACTGAAGGCCATAGTCTACAAAGACAGAAAACTAGAAAACAGAAGGAAACGGACTGGATTTATAATCCACTTTCTGGAAGGTACGAGGACTTGGGCGATATAATCGCAGTAGGGTATACGTCCGACAGCGATGCGTCGCACAGGACAGGACCACTGGAAGCGTCTCGCAGCTGTATAGTAGTCCACAGAACCCCAGAGGACGCCATACCGTACAGATCGGAGCGTAAAATACGATCTATCAGCCCCTTATCATACCGGCCAGGACCAAAGTTCCATAGGAAAAAAGAATGTAGGCGACCAACGAAAGTCGGAAGACCAAAGCCAATCGTTTATGTTAGTACCCCGGAGGATAGCGACGTACGCCTGTACCGCCTGTAATTAATACGTCGTCGTCGCGCACTGAAAATAATGTCTATACTCCGTCGTCGTAACTATTGTTATTTCGCATTCCCTCATTCCCTCATTTTAGGTTCAGCGCAACCGGCACGCAACGCACGACGAGCAAGTAAGTAATATGTAACCCGCGCGTAAGTACGCGGTTATAATATATATATTGAGATCGGCCAAATTGCCGCGAAAAGCGAAAATGCGCAAAGCGCGAACCGCGAGAGTGCCCGACTATCGCGAAGAAAGGGGAAACGAGAGAAGAAAACCGTCTTCCCCGCGGAGCTACTGAAGGACGTGATCATAAAGAAAGAGAGCTCCATCTAACCTATCGCCTCTACCTCGAGCCCGAGTCATCGCCGGCGTCCACCATCTTCCCGGTGACCAGGATGACTCACCCCGCCATCCCGGCGAGCCCTATAGCTGCGCGATCGTTGTACGATCGTACGTTCAGGAAGAAAAGTGGAGAAGAAGAAGAGATTTAGATAATGATAACTTAAATAATACAACTCTGTTAGTAGTGCTGATAATGAATAGTGATAGGAAAGATGAAAAAAAGGAATAATAAATAACACAGGACAAAAAAAAAGGAAAACAATGAGTATAGTAGTAATGAATAGTGGTAAAACAAAGATAAACATATATATAATAATAGAAGGTAAAGTGAAGTAAAGATGAAATGATAAAGCGAGTAAAATAAAGATGAAATAAGAAATAAGAAGAACAAAGTGAATAGACATAAACATATTATAAGAATAAAGAATAATAAATAATACAGGTAATAAGAAGAAAAAATTTGTTATAGATAATAGACATAAGATAAATAATAAGAATAAAGAAGAAGTTAATAATAGACATAAGATTTAATAAGAATAGATAGTAAGAATAATTACAGAGAATAAGAATAAAGAAGAAGTTAATAGTAGACATAAATTATACAATGAGAATAAATAATAAGAATGATTAGAGGTAATAAGAATAAAGACAATAGTTAGAAATAATCGGCATAAAGAGATAATGAGAATAAATGATAGAAGATGATTATAAATAATAAGAATAAATTTAAGAATAAGAATATGGAAGATAATAGTATATAGAATGATATAGATAATAAGAGATAACAGAAATAAATTATGATAATAAATATACGGCTATTATAGAGAAAATAATAAGATAGTTAATGATAGATTATAGATATAGATGATAGTACATACAATTACATAGATAATAAGAACTAATAGACGATTATAAATAATAGAAATAAATTAGCTAATAAGGATAAATAACCGAAGATAATTAAGGACAATAGAGATAATATAGACAATAAGTAATAATTGTATACATAGAATAATAGAGTAGGTTAAGTGGAGTGATGCGAGTGAGATCTATGTTAAGTGGAGTGATGCGAGTGAGATCTATGTTAAGTGGAGTGATGCGAGTGAGATTTAGGTAAATGTAGTGATGCGAATGAGAATGGATGTGAGTGCGGCTACTAGGCTAGCAGATCTAATCAAATCCTCGTAGGTTAGTATGAAGCGTTTAAATAAAATTAAGTTGTTATTATGGCTATGATGTACTTTGTTAGGCATATTAAACTAATGATTATCGAGTGCTTAATTACAAGCCCAGTTTATAATTCTTCGATGGATTAACAAATCAAAGTGTTTAGTTATCCTAAATTAGCATACAAACTAATCAAACTCAATAAATAAATTTTCTTTGTCACAATCATATCGAAGTTAGTCCATCAGTCGAATTACCTTTATTTTATCATAAGTCAACATTACAATTAACAGTCATTATTGGCAGAAATTATTGTTAATATTAGGCCGAACGCTTATTAGTATTGTACGCGCGAGGGCCGTGTTCGGCGCATCACGACCGCGATCGGCCGTCGTCGGCCGCCGCCGAATTCCCCCCCTTATCCCATCCTTCTTCCCTGTGAGCAGTGAGACGAGCGGGACTCCGCTGTCGGCCAGGGAACGAGTTGGTCGTCGAAGAGAGAGATAGAGAGAGGACGAGAGGTGGTAATAGTTGTAGAAGCCAGAGAGAGAAATATTACAAGAGAAGGGCACCGGAGGAGACTGGAAAAGGGGGTGGAGAAATGAATGTAGGAGCGTTATCGAAATTAAGGAGAGGCAAGGAGACGGATTTGGGAGGTCGAAGGCAGTGCGGACATCGAGAGGGCGAACATCGAGAGTGCCGTGGAGTGAGCTGGGGACAGAAAGAGAAAGAGAGAGAGAGAGAGAGGACGACAGCAGGAGGGCCCAAGAAGACAGCAGAGTGAGGAGCGGAATCGAGAGCAGAGCAGAGTTGCGAGGAGCGAAGGGGACGACGATGAGGCGTAGAAGGGGCCACGTGACTGCCGAAGATCTTCGCACGTGAGCACTCCCCGCGGCAACAGCGAGCCAACTGTCAGCGGGGTGCCGCGTGTTTTTCTTCTCCCTTTCCTCTTGTCCATTATCATTGTCCCTTCCCCGCCATCCTCTCCAAATTCGGCGAGTGCGTTGGGACGCGGGTCGCGGTCGGGATGGGCCGAGCGGTTTTTTTTTGTTATATTTTTCCCTTTCTTTATTTCTTTGTTGTAATCGAGTCATTAAGGTTGAGTGAATAAAAGATTTTGTACGGAGGCTTATATTTGATCCGTGGGTAGTTCCTTCCCGAAATCTCCCGTTTCATTATTTTAGAATCACCGGGGTTGAAATAAAATTCAACTTTCGGAGAGCGGATCGCCGCATCACAATATATATATATATATATATATATATATATATATATATATATATATATATATATGTGTGGAATAGGGTTGTGTTCGTCTTAGAATAAACGATTACAGCTTTTGAATTTAATCTAATAATAATAAATATATTGAATCTATATTATTACCAACTGAGACTTGCACAGCACAAATACAAACACAGAAAACTTATACAACACACATCACTCATGCAAACAGAATATTATTCGCATACATGAATTTACTGCACATGCGCGCTCCGATCTTCACTTGGTTGTCAATACAGCACTTCTGATTTCTTTCTGGCTCGTTCCTTACTCAATACTTCGCTCTGTACCTTGGGGTACCTGCACTCGCCCAAACCTGTATAATTTCTTTCTTTCCCTGGGATTTTCCGACACGCTGTCAGATTCGCACTTACGTTTTCAAACGCACGCATATCGTTACACATACCGTTACTTTTCGAAATATGCATACATTGAACTACCATATATAAATATATATATATATATATATATATATATATATATGATAAACAACCTTGAAACTATGTATATAATAGATTATATATATATATATATATATATATATGTGTGTGTGTGTGTGTGTGTGTGTGTGTGTGTGTGTGTGTGTGTGTGTGTGTGTATACATAGATTAACGATTGTGCATGAATATATTAAGATACGAACTTAGTTTCCGACATTTTTAACCTGAAAAAGCACATATATGATCGAAAATGGATACCCGTTAGTTTAATCAAAATATTTTCCATCATTTTCTACTACTTTTTCCCATCTTTCTAGTAATATGACGATACCGTGGCGAAAGAACGATTGTAATTTCAAGGTCATCCAATCATCCACAAATCCTCGCACTTCTTGAACATGCTGCATCAATCTGAATAAGTGGTAGACAAAAGGCGCTATGTCTGTCGAGAAAGCTGGGTGCGGGAACACTTTCCATTCGAGCTCTAACAGAGAGTTTTGGACGGCTTTGGCAACATGTGGCCGAGCGTTGTCGTGCGAGTGAATGAATTTGCGCCTATTGCTCGCGATTGCTGATCTATGTTCGATCAATTTCTGTTGGAAATCATTCAGATTGCGTTTGTATATCTCGGAATTGATGGTTCCATTTGGCTTTAGCAGCTCGTAGTACAGCACACCCTATTGGTCCCACCAAATGCACAACAATACCTTTTGGCTGTGGATGTTCCATTTTAGTATCGATGTGGACGTGTGGCCTGGATCCACCCATGACTTTTTGCGCTTAGGTTGTCATATTATATCCACTTTTCATTACCAGTCACAATACACCACAGAAAATTCTTTTTTTTACCTACCAAGACGACAGTGCGATGTTTTATCCATTCATAATAGCACTTCCGTCAAATCGTGTTGCATCCATTTTTCTTCTTTATGAATCTTTCCAATTGCATTTAAACGTTTTCCAACTGCTGTGTAACTGACTCATAACTTATTGGAGAGTTCTTTCTGCGTTTAAGATGAGTTTTCGTCCAATAATGCTGGCAATTCACTATCTTTTTTCGGTTGTCCAGAACGTTTTTTGTTATTAAGATCAGTATCTCAACTTCTAAACCTCTGAAACCACTCTTTACATGTTGTAATTACATGATGGAGCCTATTCGCTATAACATTCTTGAAGCAATCGATAAATTTTTTTTTTTTTTCAAATCCAAAAAAATATTTATAACGATTCATTTTTCTGTTCAGACGTCGCTGTTTTGAAAATTCCTCGATGGTTCTGCCTCCTCAACTCTGTTCCCATAGCGCACGGTCTAATATATAAGTCTATGGCTATTCTCTCTCCCTTTCTCCCACTACCTGGAACGACTGGTTGTCCAACCCACGGTCATATATACAGGTCTCGAAACTCCAATGATGGGGGTAGGCCGCTTATTTGCCAAGATTGAAATTCATATTGTGGCCACACAACACCGTGTTCTGCAATCGGATAAAGTAGACCGTGCATGCGCAGTACCACAGTTCGCCAATACTTATACTAAATTAAAAAGCGCGAAAAAATAAAAAATAAATATAAAATAAAGTAATCTTAACGCAATACAATTTATTAGTTAGTACTTATCTATCGAAGCAGCAAGTTATAATAAATTATATCTAGTCATAATGAACATTTACAGTTAATAATGTTTACAAAATAATCAATCCTTAATTTTTAAATGTTTTAATAAGGAAGAAATAAGCATAATGTGGAGCTACGCTCAGATTATAGATATCTAATCCATGATAAATACATTAAATAATTATTGTTTATGTTCAATGAACAATATAGAGCATAATTTTTATAAGTTATAATAATAGTATCAATTCAAATAGAGTAAAGTTTATTGTAAATATATTTTTTACAGCACATCAGAGCATTTTCGTCTTGAAAAAAATTCTCAAGTTATTATTAAATAACCAACAGCTGATTATGACGATTGGTGACAGGGTTAAGATTTTAAGAGTGGTCCATACCTCTGACGGAAGTTAAAATCGATTAAAGCGCCCGATTTTTATTATACTGCGGAATTTTCTGGAACTTCAGAAGTACTCAAAATCCTGTTCTGTTTTAGCGATTGTTCCAGTATTAGCCTTAATGGCCCAACTTATGTATGCAAATTATAAATGATCCATGCAAAATTTATATTTTATTATATTCTTATGAAATAAGTAGCGAAGTGATTGTTGAGCGGAGTGATCGTGAGTGATCGTTTTGTCACAAGAAGTTATATATATATATATATATTTACAAATATAATATATATCCTCATGTTACTAATTTCTAACCAAAGCACTTACTCGACTACATCGGCCGCCAACGATTATATATATATATATATATATATATATATATATATATATATATATATATGGTAACGGGCACCAAGTAGGTGCTCGTTTTGAACTAGAAAGAGACAGACGACTGGTTATATTCGCTGTCGAATTCTACTTGGAGGTAAGGGAGTGGGGGAAATAAATCAAGCAGTTGATTTTGAAAAGTCAAAGTAAAAGGGTGTAGTCTCTGTTCTCTTATACTTTATTATTTCGAATCGTTGAATTTTTCTTGTTATACCAAATTATATTGTTTACATCGTTGATATTGTTCTTTGGAGACTGTTATCTTTTTTTTATTGTTGGTGATTGAGTATTTTGTTTTCGTTATTGTTTTATTTGTTGTTGTTGGTCAACATATATCAGTGATAATTACTCTGAGATCGAGTAATTTAGACCAATTTTCAATAAGCTGAAAATAAGAGGAGAGCTAACGTCAACGAGCGAAGATAACGGGCCCGCAACGTGAGCTGTTGATGAATTAAATTAGAACATCATCAGGTACAGAAAAACATCATTCGAATTTTTGTGTTCTTGCGTAGACAGATATTCGCGCGGGAATTATTTGTCATTGAAATATATAGCCGAATTTTATTTTATTTGATTTGTTTTGTTGCGCGCGATTGTACTTAATATATAAGTTTATATATCCCGATAAAGTACATAAATAAAATAACCGTTAGATCAGCTTGTGTGTGTTTATAAGAAATTCGAGCGGGAATTACTCACGCACACAAGCACGGACATGAGTGTGATTAGCTTATACGCGTGTGAGTGCGACGATATATTCCGCCCGCGCGTATAAGTAGTTGAGAGAGGTTCGCGCAAATATAATATAAAAGGTTATAGTAGCGACTCCTAGCGCTTGATGATCGTACTATGTTAACACATAGCGCGCGAAATTTGAATTTTAATAAAATTTAAATTATAATTGTTCATGATTAAATCACACTCGATAGACTAATAGGGTTGCGCGTGTACTTAGATAATTAAATAATAATTTATAATTGCATATATAATTCAATAAATATATCTAAATTATTATAATATATTATCAATGTTTTTCCTATTTCTAACCAATAAATTCTAATATTGGCGAATCAGGACCCTGCCGCCTCCGCGGTGAATTACAATAATTGTTGTATTTAATATTAATAATTTTAATATTATTTATTGCTTAATATTAAACAATTACTGTAACTCTTTTTTATCAAGAATCGAAGAATATTTATAGGACTTTTAGAGGTTTAGCAGTATATTCCAAACAATAATTAATTGTTTAAACAATTGAAGAATTGTTTATTGCCAAGGTAAGTGAAACCTTGGTAATAGTAAACAATTAATGATAGGTAAGTCCTATAATAATTGTAACGGTCTTAAGAAGTATAATAAGGTACCAGGACCGTACCTATACCTGTAAGGGCCTCCTTACAATATATATATATATATATATATATATATATATATATACGAGGTCGGACAATTTGTGACGAGCGTCACAAGGCGCCCGCGCCGACTTGTCCAGGAAAAAAAAACGACGCGCGCGCCATTCCGTGAAAACCTCAAGGCGCTCGCGCGCGCCGTCGCGCCTTGTGCTCGGAATTCTCCTTCCCCCTTACCTTCCCGCGCCACGAGCCGCGCATAACCGTCGGCTGGTGGAACAACGAGTAGCTTAACCTATACCACGGCATGGACGAATGCCAAGGTTTGCTCGCGCAACCAGATGAATGTGAAGATGAAGTAAATAAAGGACAAATTTGTGCATAAGAAATAATAAAGTAAGTGAATAGTGGTAATTATGGGTGGTGATAATAATGGATAGTGGTAATGTAAGGACGAAGATATGAATAATAAGGAAGACAAGGTGAAAAAAAACAAAGTAAATGAGATGATAGAGAAAGTGAATCTAAAGACTAAAATAAATAGGTAGGTACAAATGATGAAGACAGTTACATGGATGAAATATACGACCAACACAAATGAAACAAATGGATAAATTAATGGAAAAAAAAGAGAAGCAGATTTGATAAAAAAAAGGGAGAGTAATTATGAAAGGAAAAAGAAAAAAAAAGAAGGAACAATGACAGATCTAATAGATTAATGAAATTCTGAGGTGAGTGGAAAATGATAGACAAAAACATATATAAATAATAATAGAAGGTAAAGGGAAGTAAAGATGAAATGATAAAGCGAGTAAAATAAAGATGAAATTAGAATAAAGAAGACGTTAATAATAGATATAAGATTTAATAAGAATAGATAATGAGAATAGTATAAGATAAATAATAAGAATAACGAAGAAGTTAATAATAGATATATGATTTAATAAGAATATATAATGAGAATAGTATAAGATAAGAAATTAGAATAAAGAAGACGTTAATAATAGATATAAGATTTAATAAGAATAGATAATGAGAATAGTATAAGATAAATAATAAGAATAAAGAAGAAGTTAATAATAGATATAAGATTTAATAAGAATAGATAATGAGAATAGTATAAGATAAACAAGAAGAAAAAAGAGAGTTAGAGAATAATAGACGTAAGTTATATAATAGAAAGAAACTCAATTTAAGATGTAATAAGATATAATAGAAAGATGAATTAAATTTAGGGTAGATAATAAGCGAGATGATAGAAAATCAATCAAATTAAGACAGGTGAGATATAGAAGTGATTTTTTTTTGTATTGTCATTTTGAATCAGCAAAATATTTTTATCATTCAGTCTTAAATTTCTTAAGTTTATTTTTGAGATTATTAATTATCGAGTTAGCGAACAACTTTGTTGTGCAAAATGTTTTTTTTTTCACGGATGATTTTAGTTTGATTGGCACAGTGTATTAATAATTAAAATGTTTATCTTGAAAGAAAAAAAAATATATAAATTTAAATAAATAAATGAAAATTGCTATTATTGTATAATGTGTTCTCAGTAAATGATAATGTAACTGGGGTATAAGCTCGCGTTAATCTACAAACGTAGAAAAATATGTAACGTTCCTATCCCCCTCGGGATAGCCTACGCGGTATCTTCCCAGGGTAGTTTTGAGAGGGGAGGAAGTTTTTCAGGATCGGACGGCGGTTTCAGGAAAATAATATTACACGAACACAGTATAAATTCTTTATAACAAAAAAATAATTTATTTATCTAAAAAAGTCCAATTCCTCTATTTACAGGATTCTGAAACAAATAAATATAAAACAAAAAATAATTAGTAATTTATCGCTAGATCTATATTATTATTACAGTTAATTTTGCGCTCTTTTCCGCAATGCCTCTAATATTTCGGTGCTAGTTACCGCATGAAAACCCGGTGTTGTTTTCCACGCGGGGATTTAATGAACCGAGATAAGTAGATTTTTAAGGAATAAAAGAATAAGGAAAACTTAACTCCGCTGGTCTTTTGAGGAGCGCCTCGCAACCAGGATCAAGAGTTAAGGGGAGAATTTCTAGTCAGGATAAGTAAAGTGCTGGTCTTTTGAGGAGCGTCTCGCAACCAGGATCACGTTTACTTAAGGATAGGTAAAGTTATTAGCCGTCTGTCTTTTGAGGAGCGCCTCGCAACCAGGATCACGTTTACTTAGGAAAGGTAAAATTATTAACGCAACAGAGATCAAGTTAATAATTTTGGAGAGGATTTTTACAAGTCAGGATTAATTTGAGCTCTGGAAAGGTTTTAGCTCCGGGAGGAGTTCGTGTGAAACAACTTCGGGGCAGTTGGTTCACCGGGCGAACTGCCGATTTTGCCTTTTGCAGGTCCTTTTATAATAAAATAATCGGATAATTCCGTCGCCGCTCGTTTAATTTCGGACGAGGCGCCGAATTATAATAATTATATTAACAATAATAATAATTATAATAATAACAATAATAATCAACAATAATTATAATAATCAATAATAATTATAATACTCAATAATAATTATAACAATTATTATTTTATATTTCGTTATAATTTGCAGCCAGTGTGCTGCGCACAGTAATAATATACATGTACACAAGTTTAAATATTTATATACATATATTTATACATCATGCGTACATTAAATCATTTGTTTTAGTTAATTTAATTAAATACAGCGGGTGCATTCGTTTTCGGACACCCGTTGTATATGCTGGTATTCGCGCGTTCGCTACATTCGTTGCGGCTCAGGCTGCTTAGTGAGAGCGTGCAGTAGTGTGCGTGCGGCACGTATTAGAGGGGATAGCGGCCGCCGGTCTAATACATTGAACGCGCTCTCTCTTGACGCGCGCAGTGTATCCCCTCTACGGCATACGCTGTACTTAACTTAGTGGTAGAGAGAGAGACTAGATATCGCGTTCTCTCTCTACTCGTTCGAGTTTCGGCAGTTGCGACGGCTACCTTCTCCAGTAGTCGTCGCGACCTTTGCCCGGTTTTCGGTGTTTACGCGAGTTTTAATTTTCTAATTGTAGAAATAATATATTTAATATATTATTTCTAATAATATTCCTAATTATTTCTTTTGGTGTTTATACATCTAAGTCCGTGTATGTATGTAAAATACATCCACTAAATTAGATGTAACACCATCATAAGTATTTGAATTTTAACATGTAAAATAAATTCTTTGTTCGGAATGAATTTGCGCGGCCATGTTTTTGGCCGTCGCAAATTTTTCATAAACCTCATTGCATTTTTCATTATAACAATACATCGACCAATACAATTAATATCAGAATCACTCAAAATGGATGTATAACTATTGATGAATGTAAAGTGTGATTATTCAGAATTTGTATGCGTCACGATGAAGGAAAGATATAGAAATGCCTACTAGGAAATAATTTTATATTATTTCATTTAATAGAGACATTCATTATAAAATATTTGATTGTGCATAAAGAACTTGTTTGTGACATAACACGTAACTGTTTGCTGTAATCTTTCTCTACATCCGTCCAAATTTACGTTTTTTTATATTCGACTAGTCGATTGCATACGGCATTGGAGATTTACTAATCTAAACAGTCCCATATGTCAAAAATGATCGACACTAACTTATTATACTAGAAAATTATACAGCATTACGAATGGTGTAATGATGATGCCGTTATGATGTTGTTATTATTATTTAATATTATTATTTACTAATACTATTATTATGGTTACTTATTATTTTTTTACTTTTATTATTATTATGATTATTGTATTAAATAATATTATTACTATGACTATTACTCTAACTATAAAAATTGCTAATGAAATTTGTAGAGCAAAGCGCAGCAAACGGTTCGTCAAATTCGAGTAAAAATTTCGTTGTTTTAAAGCGTATGAAGCACTAGTAGTGATAATTTCATAACACTAAAAATTTTGAATCAAAAAAAAAAAAGGAATGAAAGAGGAATGTAAGCGAGAAAATTAATGTTTTTTTTTTCATTCTGGACACTGTTACAAAAGGCACAAATGATAATTGATTCTCTTTGTAAACGCGTATTCGGCACGTCACGACCGCGGTCGGCCCTCGCCGACAGCCGCCGAACTTTTCCCCCCCTTTTTCCCTCCTTCTTCCCTGCAAGCAGCGAGACGCGCGGGACTCCGCGCTCAACAGTCGAGTCGAGAAGAAGTAAGAAAAAGCAAGAGAAGAAAGTGAGAGAGAAGTGTCGGAAAGTAAGGAGAACAAAGTGAGAGAGAAGTGTCGGAAAGTAAGGAGAACAAAGTGAGAGAGAAGTGTCGGAAAGTAAGGAGAAGAAAGCGAGAGATAAGTATTTGAAGTAAAGAAGGGAGTGAGAGAAGTAGTAAAGAAAGTAAGGGAGCAGAAATAAGAGAAAAAGCAGAACAGAGGTAGAGTAGGAGGTACGGAGAGAAAGAGAGAGAGTGAAGCAAGAAGAAGGAAAACGGGAGAGCCGAGGAAGCTGAGCCGACGAGGAGGGCAGCCACAAGGACCGATCCGGTGAGCTCGGGTGTCGACAGCAGGACGGGCGTCAGCGGACCGCGAGTATCCTGGTGAGCGGAGCCTTCACCGCGTGTGTTTCCCTGCCCCCCTCCCCATCCCTCGACATCCTTCCTCGGGTTCGGTGGGCGCGTCGGGGCGCGGATCGCGGTCGTGGGGCGTCCGAGCACGCGGACAGGGCGAAAATTAGTTGTGAAAGTGTGGGAAACAAATTGAATGAATAAACGGGGTGAAGTAAGACTGGAGTGGACGTAGTTTTTTTCTTTCTAAAAATATACTTCCCCTCCCTTTCCAGACCGGCGGGACCCCCTCTGCAGCAAAGGAGGTAAGTGAGTGGAGGACAAGAATTAAATTTGTTTTGTGTGTGCGCGACCTCATCGGAATTGAAATAAATTTCAACTTTCGGAGAGAAGATCGCGGCATTACAATATATATATATATATATATATATATATATATATATATATATATATATACACGAGGTCGGACAATGAAGTAATGCGATAAAATTCATAAATCGTGTATATTTAAACATCGCTGCGATCATCTTCAAAGTAATCCCCTCCCGCATCTATACACTTATTCCAGCGAGTTTTCTAGTTTTCGTAATAATACTGAAACACTTCTTGTGAGTCCTCTCAGAGTACCCTCGTCACAGATTCTTGGATGCCTTCAACGGAGTCAAAATGTCGACCTTTGACGAAGTTTTTCAAATGGAAGAATAGGAAAAAGTCGCAGGGTGATATGGCCGATCAATAGGGCGGTTGTAGTAACGTTGCAATGCCTTTAGACGCCATATCTGAAAGACATTGAATGCACTGTGACATACAGCATTGTCGTGATACACAATCCAAGTCTTCACGATCTCTGGACGCACTCTGAGAATCCTTTTTTGTAATTTTTCGAATACATGGCGCTAAAATACTTGATTTATAGTTTTTCCAGGTCGTACAAACTCTTTGTGAGCCACCCCGTTGCTGTCGAAGAAGCAAACGAACATGGTTTTCACTTTGGACTTGCTCATTCTCTCATTCTTTAGCCTTGGCGTTCCAGGGGACAGCTAATCTTGGCTTTGTCGTTTCATTCCGGGGTCATATTGAAAGAACTTACTTTGATCACCAGTAGTAACTTGATCGAGAAGAGTAGGATCACTTTCAACCTGCTTAAGACAATCTTGATCGATATTCATTCGGTGGGTTTTTTGCTCATCTGAAAGGGTCTTCGGTACCATCTTCGCGCATAGCTTTTTCATGGCAAAATCTTCTGTTAAATTCTTTCTCAGTGTTTCTCGGTTGTTATATGCCGATGCATAAGCCCCTTCAGAGCCTTGCGCGCGTTTACGCCGAATGCATAAACTTACCGTAACCCCCTTTCTTCGCCTAGGTAACTCCGGGCCAATCGGCGCTTACGACCATAAGTTCAAATACATATGTTTATATTTAAGATTGAAGTACATTTGTTTGTATTACTTTATAAGTTTGAAGTACAATGTATTATAAATTAAATTATATTTGTATCAGTTTGTTACACGCGCGCTTAGAGATAAGAAACTAAATGTAAATAGATGTAAATATTAACTTGTTTGCGATTCTCTACGTAAGATATAATTGTAATTTGGGTCGTCATAGATATTAAGTAAATAAAGTTCGTTCCTCGCACGCAAGACTCCTCGCGATTGGGGGGAGTTATTAGATACCGATACATAAGCCCTTTCAGAGCCTTGCGCACGTTTACGCCAAATGCATAAACTTACCGTAACCCCTTTCTTCGCCTGCTAACGGTAGCTCGAGAGAGAGTACTGACCGAGCTGCCGTCACCGTCGCAGTAAACGCTACCGCAGCTGGTCAGCTGCAAGACCGGCAGAGGTCACTACTAGGCCGTACTTCGGCCCAAGCTGACCGCACTCCCTTCCTCCTCCTCATTCCCCGGTGGCCTCTACCTCGTCTGCCCTTCTCAGGGCCATCTCGTACGTAGAAGTCGAGGTAAGCCACCCACTCCCCTCTCTTTCCTCCCTCCACCTACGGGTGGTCTTCTGCCTCGTAGGCCCTTCTCAGAGCCATTCCGTTCGTAGAGGACAAGGCGAACCACCCCACCTCCTCCATCCCGCGCTCCTCCTCCCGTCGACGGGCAGCGTCCGTGTCTGATCCGGAAATCCGGGTCAAACAGACACCGTCCGCGATGTGGACGCCGGGTGGGGCACCGTTCCGGAAGGAGTTACGGGCATAGTGCCCAGTAGCTTCTATTAGGAGTCGTACCCAAGGCCTCTGAGGACCTACAGGCGCGTCGGGACTGGACGAGTCCTCTCCATTTCCCCCTCCACGGGGTCATCCGCGCCCGATCCGGAAATTCGGGTCAGACCGACACCCTCCGCGTTGCGGACTGCGGGCAGGGCACCTCTCCGAATGGAGTTACGGGCATGATACCCAGTAACTCCGAATAAGAGTTGTGCCCAAAGCCTCCAGAGACCCACCGGCGTGTCGATAGACGGGCCAGGGAGATTGTTGGAGGACGAGTTCCTCCGGGGCACTCTTCGAGGTCTGTGCTTGGAGCCCTTTACCCATCTTCCCTCCCTACGGGCCGGCGGTCAAGTCGTCGGTCGGGGCCGCTCAGACCTTAAAAGAGCCGGCCATGAGGGAGACGATTTCACTCTTCATCCGACCAGGACGGAGGCATGAAGACTACCAACCCCTGCTCAGCAACTTCGGACGGACGGCCTCGTCGTAGGCCTAGGAGAGAAAACGAGCGGCAGCGCGCCAAGCGTGTTGCTCTAAATTCCTCTGTTGCATTTTCATGACATGCACTACTCACGCATTATTAGAAAACATTAAATCCCATCACCCACCTAGATCACACCGCCGCTCCAGATTAGCGTTAGATTGCCGTTACACGTGAAATACACATATTGCCGTTCTGAACTCGTTGAACATATTAGAATTATACGTGACTGTAGGAAACCGTAGAGCTAATGTGAACGTATGTTATTCACATATCTGTGAACATCTGCATCTATATTGTGCGTACATTGCCGATATTTTGCATATCGTGCGATTTCCGTTAGGCCCTGGGTCTATTAAATTTAATTTTATATTTTTTTTTTGTGAAATAAATAAACGATTATATTTTATAAAAAACAATTTTTATTTACAATTCAATTTATAATTTATACATATATTAAAATATTGCAATATATAACAATTTGTTACAAATTATTTTTAAATTATTATGGTATCCACTATAATCATGTTAGTTATCTAAATAAAACTCAAATGAAATAACTTCAAAATTTTAGCGAACAATATATTCGTTTTTGTTTTCTGTTTCACAAAATAACATAAAAATAATTTAAAACAATTCTTTAAAAACGTTCAATATAATTCTATAATTATATTTAAAAATGTTACTAAATATAATACACCCAAAAAGTTTAGAAATTATAAAATAAATTATAAATATTTTTTGTTCTACCTATGCTTAGCATCATAAACAATTTAAATTTAACTATTTTTATACTTTATCCTTTCTATCATGTTTTTCATTAAAACTAACAAAATCTCATTAATGTGAAACTTTTAACTTAATTTAACATTCGAACAGTTTACTGAGTATGTTCAATCCTTATTCTTAAACTAATAATTTATTTATTTGCATTTTTTTAGTAAGTAGAAATAAAGCCAGCAGATGGATCATTGATACCCTTTATCTATTTAGGCATCCAATACTATGGAATAAAACTTTCTGCTTGTTCTTGACAAAATGATTCAAAAACTTTTCTGAAAAATAAATGAAATATCAGAATTACTTTCTATTGAAAAATGTTACTATTTATTAATTTAACAAATATTTTGTTTCATTTTATTAAACTAAAAATGAAATTAGCGAACCCGTTTAAACATAAATTATACCATTTTTTTTAGTGTCCAATACCAAAGATAAAATATCTAATAAAACTTATAAAAATTATTTCTGAAGTATTCAAAATACTCTTGCCTATTGGTCATAAATATTTTTAAAATATTTTAATTGTAATAAGATTTTATTATAATTTTTTAATCAACTTTAATTTGTTAATAATTAAATAATAACTTAACAAAAATAAAAATATTTACTTACTTTCATCCATGTTCACTAAATTTTCAGTTTCATTTTCTGTTCCATCTTTTGCCTTTTTTGATAACACAGTATGCACCTTGTCTCCTATCTTTCTTGTTATTATAATTTCTTTATTACCATCTGTATCTTTTACTGTCCGTCATTGTTCTAGGCATCCATCTGATCGCGTTACAATTTGAGTAGAAACAGAATATGCAATAGACCTTTCAATGATATGTGGATTTGATGAAGCGTGCCAAATTTTTGCCAATTGGTCAGTATTTATTCTGAATTATGAAATGAATAATTACGTGCAGAAATTGTAAATATTTTATTGTTTTCATTTCTGTTGTACAATTAATAACTTACTTTCCATGGATATCAGAATATAATTTTTAAGTGTTTGATTTTTGATTTGATCTAGATTTTCTATTAAAAAATCTTCAACTATTTCCAAAGCTGTAATAAAAGGTATATTTAAAAGATTATTAATTTAAAATATGAGTAACTTACAAAACAACCTTAATTTGAATCATCATTGGATTTCAAAACTTCATCACGAGGACCCTTTTAATCAAAATTTTCTGACATTGGCAATGTATTTGAAGAATTATCTACTTTTATAATAAAAATAAAATCATTATTAAATTAACTTTATTAACAATAAAATTATATTATTTATTAAATTGCTTATTTTATAAATAAATAGAACGTTATCTATTATTAATTACCAAGAATTGGAACAGGTACTCAATAATAAAAAATAATATTTTTGAAGTTGTTTCATCTGTAATATTGTTACAATTTAAGCAATGAAAATTATGTTTAAAAAACTGTATAGTTCTGATCTAGATATTAGTTATTTCTTGAAACGCTCTAATGTGCGCAGAGAGGGATGAATTAGATTTAGACGAATAAATAAAGATTTCAAAAATTATAAATAAAGTCTTACTCATAGTTGTACACAGTAGTATACGTTTATTAATATGATAATATTTTTAATCTATGAACATACAAATATGTGATAAATTCATTTTTACTTGTGCAAAGCATTGGAAAAATGAAGAATAGTTTTCTGAAAGGAGTATGACGAGAAATGAATGATGCGCGCAACTTGGCTGTAATCTAAAGCTTTTGAAGAAACTTCCGATTAATTCTCTCACCCTGTTTTGATGAAAAATTATATACATACATGCATACAAACATACATACATATATACATATATACATACATATATATATATACATATATACATATATATATATATATATATATATATATATATATATATATATATATATATATACAGTGTTTCGGAAATCAGTAATCAACCTATGACGATGGGATCGAGAAGGAAAAGTTATATGTAAATATTAAATCAATTTTTGGCTATTGCGAATAGTTTTTGCACTACGTGCTAGTATCCATCAGCGAATCAGGGCGCACAGATTTCGGCCAATGCTCATGAGCCTGGAGAAGGAGAAGCTAAGCGGAATTATTCACGAAGAAAGAAACATAAAATAGTGGGTTACGTCGATGAAACGGCCTAACTAATACGCAGGCCAATGCTGCGGTTATAAAAACCGATCTTTTTTTTTACTTAACTTCTTAAGACTTTCACTTAGAACGTCTTTCTATCCAGTGTTTTCGTACAAACGCGAGGAGCTGGTCTATGTCTCTCCGTTGATCAACAAACATTGAAAAGAGAGACGTTCTAAGCGAAAGTCTTGAGAAATGGTATAAAAAAAAGGTCGATTTTTATAACCGGGATATTGGCTTGCGTGTTAGTTAGGCCGTCCCATCGACAGATCTCACCATTTTGTATTTTTTTCTTCGTCAATAGTTCCACCCAGTTTCTTCTTTTTCAGACCCACGAGCACTGATTGAAATCTGTGCGTCCTGATTCGCTGATGGACACTAGCACGTAGTGCAAAAACTATTCGCATTAGCCCAAAAGTGATTCGAATTTATACATAACTTTTCCTTCTCGATCCTATCGTCATACATTGATCACTTATTTCGGAAATACCGTGTATATATACAATTTTCTTGACTTAGTAAAATAAAACCAAGGCAAAAACTGATGGGTAAGGGTAATAAAACAATAAAAATTATATGCGTGAACCTGCGCAAGTTGAATTCCGGCGTTTTGCAGTGCGGGCGTGCACTGTGCGGTACGTAGACAGTTTTTTTCTTCGCGGCTATAAGGGTTCTCAACTGTGTTGCCGAACTAGTCTTTCGATCTCAACTGCCAACATCTGACGTTAGGCTTTTGGGATTTCTGAGCCAAGCGAGCGCTTCAAAGGCGTACACACGCAGACACGTAGTAAACGGGGGTTACTCATCTCTCCTCTCATCTCTGAGGAGAACACTAGTAGTAAAAACAGATAAAAACGACACAGTAGAAGAGTGGTAAATATAGTAAAAAATTTACATATTAGCTAGAGCAAAGGCGATGTGAGCACTGTAAATATAAAAAGTTAAATGCAAATACAAATGTAAGTAGTGAAAACCTAAATTTTGAGATTTTTTTCGAAAATTTAAAGTAATCGATAGGCATGGGATTGTTGTGCCAGAGAAGTCTATATGTAAATAGATTACTATAATCTGCTATAATCTATACATTCTATACATAATATTATTAAATCTACTATACTATACTATTATTGATCTCAAACACGGTGTGGAAAGCTATGACCCTTTAATATTAAGAGTTAATTAGCATAAAATAGATTTTAGAGGCATACTAACATTATATTTATTTCAAGTCCAACAGATTTCGTTTTATATTGGGTAATAGATATATAGAGGTCTACAATGTATGTGTAAACAAAGCATAATTAAATTTTACAACGGTACTTGTGTTAATTGAGCATCAAATTACTAGTTCTTTGCTCTAGCGATCGAGACATTTTAGGCCCCTAAATCCTTAATTTAATATGATTTATTTTCTTTCTAATTAATTATTCTAGATCATGTTAATTAACATGTAATCATTTTGATTATTAACCCTTTAACGCCCAACTTGACCATTTTTCGACAATATTTTCAGTGGTGTGTAACACTAACTTCAAATGGTTCAAGAAATTCTTGATACCATTTTTAACGTAAAATTGTATGTACTTTCAGAATACGGTATTAAAATTGTCGAATAATTTAACAATAAAAAGTTATAAACAATTTTTTGCAAAAAAACGTGAATTTTTGAAAAAAAAATTCGTCTAACCCAAATTTTCGAATGGAAACAGGGTTCGCTCGCACGTCCAACACGTACATATTTAGTCAATGGCATGTATACTTTATTGTACAACAGTTGCAATACCGAAATTAAAAATGGTGGCCATCCAAACAACCCTTTTTCCATCAAACTTATCAAAAAAGGTTCGTGATTTTTTTTCTCGATCAGGATCGACTTAACGAAAAAAATTTATAGAACAAAAAGTTGTTAGAATTTATCGGAGAAGTCGTGTGAATTTTTTCAGACTTTTCTGAGCGACTTTTGGATTTTTGGATATGGCCATTTTTGATAAATCCAAAAATCGCTCCGAAAATTCTGATTCAAAATTCACAAGTATTCTTTGATTAATTCTAAGCACTTTTTGTCCTATAACGTTTTTTGTAGAGTTGGTCTCTATTGAATTAAAAATTGTTGAACGTTCTTAGCCGCTATTGAATGTAACGTTGCCCTGGTTTCACCACAATCAACATTTATTTATTATTTTTTCTAATCAAAGAACATTATTCTTCATTTTTTATTTTACCTAGATAAACAACTATATCAACAAATTTAAAAAAAAATATATGCTCTATTTCTGATTACTTAGTAATTTTTTAAATTTTACGTTCGTAATAGGTCATAAGTATAAACTAAAAATACATACTATATAACGCGTAAATTAGCTATCTTTTCTTATACCTATTTTATAAATTACTTTCTAAACTACTTATACCTATTTCATATTATACACACTCACGTTTCTTTCATACATATATCAGCTAACGACTTGAAAATGTCGAGTAATCGAGGAAGTCGATATGAAATTTCTGAAAAAGAAAATTACAATAAATATGTATTTATTCCTGGTGAGGATTCGGGACAGTCTGATAATGATGGATCAAATGATGAAGATGAACTTCATGAAAATGTCACGACTAACTCGTCTGTTCCATTTCCTTCTGTTTCTTACACTAAAATATTTGATGATTATAATAATACTCAAAAAAAATTAGAAGAAGCTCATGAATATGTTTGGAAAAAAGAAGAGAAGGTGTACAATCATTCTTCTGAGAATGAGATATTTTTATCCGAACCAGACAGAAAAAAAATTTTCAATTGTTGTCCAGCAGAGATTTTTGAGTTCTTTTTCTCTCTAGAATGAAAAAATTACATTATAGACGCTACGAAAGAGAATAGATATGAGTTATCTCTAACGGATTTGAATACTTTTCTAGGTGTTATAATTTTCTCAACCTATAACAAAAGACCATCTCAATGAGATTATTGGTCGACAAACCCATTTTTAAAAAGTGAAATAGTTTGCAACTCCATAAGTAGAAATAAATTTGAACAAATAAAAAGTTTTTTGAAATGTTCGCAGTTGAAGGATAAAAATGATTTGGACAAAGTTTGGCGTGTTCGAGCAATTGCAGATATATTCAACACGAACATAAAGAAATTCGCCTATTTTTGCACAGCATTTTCGATCGGTGAAATGATGGTTAAATATTTTGGTAGATGTACTCTAAAACAATTTATAAGGGGAAAGCCAACTCGATTTGGTATCAAGCTTTGGGCTCTATGTAGCAGTTTTGGTTACCTTTTTCATTTTAACATTTACTGTGGTAAAAACGAAACAAATGATAGATTAGCAAATTGTACTCTAGGCAGCAGAGTAGTTATTCGAATGCTGGACAATATGTTGAAATCTTTATCTCCGCGTAAATTACAACTGAATCATATTTATTTCGACAATCTTTTTACTTGTCCAGATTTACTGGTTCATCTAAAGAGAATTGGTCTTCAAGCAACAGGGACAGTTAGAGAAAATCGGGTGACGGTAAAAAATATCTTGGATAAAAAAGCTCCTAAAGGTACTTTTGCTGTACAACATGACCAGTCTAGTGGACTGAATTTTATTATTGTGCAAGATTCGAAGCCTGTTTCAATTCTGTCCACTGCAGCAGTTATCAAGCCCCTTGGTGCTGTAAAAAGATATAGTAGCACTGATCAACAGAAGGTGGAAATACCATTTCCGAATGCTTTTAAAATTTATAACCAATTTATGGGCGGAGTAGACATCCACGATCAGTACTGTAATAAAGTATTATCAAGTATCCGATCCAAAAAATGGACGTGGAGTATTTTGTTGCGAATAATTCAAGCAACTATTACAAATGCACTTATTTTGAGGAATACTGTTCGACAAAACGAAAAATGTGGGATAAAAAAATTTGCAGTAGAAATAAGCAAGCATTATCTACAAACAGTTTTATTGACGAAGCATGAGCTTGCAAAAGGAACCAAACGCACGTATTGCTCGGAATGTAAAGTAAGAAGTTCTAAATGTTGTGAGAAATGCAATAATGAATATTTTTGTGAACCATGCTTCAAAAAAAAGCACTATTAGTAGTATCTTCTTTGAGTATTTACTACTAATCAAAAAATTCAGAGTCAAAAATTATTAAAAAAAACAGTAAAAAACAAAACAACAAAAAAACCGATAACATGGGTTTTCAATGAACGTTCACCTCCACGTGGTAAAACCCGGGCAACGTTACATTCAATAGCGGCTAAGAACGTTCAACAATTTTTAATTCAATAGAGACCAACTCTACAAAAAACGTTATAGGACAAAAAGTGCTTAGAATTAATCAAAGAATACTTGTGAATTTTGAATCAGAATTTTCGGAGCGATTTTTGGATTTATCAAAAATGGCCATATCCAAAAATCCAAAAGTCGCTCAGAAAAGTCTGAAAAAATTCACACGACTTCTCCGATAAATTCTAACAACTTTTTGTTCTATAAATTTTTTTCGTTAAGTCGATCCTGATCGAGAAAAAAAATCACGAACCTTTTTTGATAAGTTTGATGGAAAAAGGGTTGTTTGGATGGCCACCATTTTTAATTTCGGTATTGCAACTGTTGTACAATAAAGTATACATGCCATTGACTAAATATGTACGTGTTGGGCGTGCGAGCGGACCCTGTTTCCATTCGAAAATTTGGGTTAGACGAATTTTTTTTTCAAAAATTCACGTTTTTTTGCAAAAAATTGTTTATAACTTTTTATTGTTAAATTATTCGACAATTTTAATACCGTATTCTGAAAGTACATACAATTTTACGTTAAAAATGGTAACAAGAATTTCTTGAACCATTTGAAGTTAGTGTTACACACCACTGAAAATATTGTCGAAAAATGGTCAAGTTGGGCGTTAAAGGGTTAAATTAAATTCACTTTAATTTTATAAAAGTTTTATAAACATTTTATAAAAATTGTTAAAAACCTTTTAGATCTATCAGCATTATTAAGTTTTAATCGAATTTAAGCTACATTAACAGTTTCAAATGTTTTATTTACACTGTTATTAAAAATTTTATTTATATTTTGGTTTTTTGAATAATATTGTAAAGTTTTATTTCATTTTGAAATCATGAATAGTAGAATATAGTTATTTAACATTACCACGATTTCAGAAGAGATTAATAAAAATAAGATAACTGTGCATTGAATAGTTTTTTTCCTTCGTTATAAAATTAATAATATCTAATATAATTTTTTTGTAAAACTCAAAAATAAAACTCGATTATATTCATTTTTAAAACAATATATATATATATATATATATATATATATATATATATATATATATACAATATGATTTACGTTCATAGAAATTAATTTATTATTAATAAATAATATAAAACGATATATAATATATACAATTAATGGTACTTAGTATAGTTTCCATTAATTTCTTATAAATTTACATTAGGGATATAATAATTACATATGTATTATAATAAATAATTGGTAATTTCAATGGTATTTTTTAAAATGAATGGCACTTTATTACAAATACACACACATATACGCGCGCGCGCGCGCGCCCACAAATGTTTTTTGTAAATTGTAAGTTTTATACAAATTAGAAAAACTCTGTATAAGGTGCTTTAGAAAGTAGACATATACTAGGTAAACACAATTCACAACAGCGGAAAAAACACGTATTTAAATTTGTAAGAAGAAAAAACAAATTGAATTACAAACTAAAAATGTATTAGAGTAATTGTCTAATTTGTAAAGCTATATACAAATTTCTTAATATATAATCTCGTTTTCGTCTATTATTTTTTTAACAAAAATTATATTATATAAATTAATTTTTTTAGAAAAATTCACAAATAGCTTATAGAGAATTCTGCAAAAATAGGCTTTTATATGGGTATATTAAATTTGTGATAATAAAAATTGTACACATACTAAGTTCACTTTACAACTATGTCAATAGACATAATACTTTCTACAATTTACAGGGCTCAAAATTACATTTAAAAACGACATAATCAAGTAAATATAATTAAGCAATAATACCCAACGGTAAGAGTTTATAACACAAAATGTGCTTTCGAAGTCATTTATATGCTGTTTAGTATACATACTAAACAAAGATTTGTTTTTGTCCCTTGAGCATCAGTTTTCATAATGTTTTTCTTCATAATTTCTCGTTTTTTTAAGTATATTTTTTGTAATCAAAAGTTGTTTTGTGATAGCTTTTTCTACATTCTTCTTATTTTTGTTTGATGTTGATAGATGTTGAAACGTATCTTCAAGCGCTCTCCTAGTTTTCATTAATCTTCTTTTTAATGCAATGTTCTCTTGTTTTAACGACTGTACTTCATCGAGACCTAAAAAAATAATTAATTGTTCTCATCACATTATTTTTTAAATATATACCTTTTTGAGTAACAAAAGTGAATTTATAGTGTAGTATAATGGTTTTTAATTAATCCAGTAGGGAAAATTTTTTTATTCAGTAGATATTTAAACATAAAATAAAACGTCTATCGTGGTAAACTTTTTTTTTTATTATGTTTAACCGTAAATTATATTGTACTGTTCTTATAATTTCCAATAGAATAGTTCAATTTAATAATAAACCATCGAACACTATACAATTTACTTCAATCCTAATAAAATTAAGGATGGAATGATTTGCAATACATTGCCAAGCATAGTATATTGAACTATGATGAACAGTATTAAGCATTATTAGATATAAGATGTAATACTAGTGATTATGAAAAATTTTGTTACTGTAATCGATGATATATATATATATGGAATGATTAATGTAAGATTTAAATTCAATCCGTTTTAGATAACTCCAACTTCAAAATCACAACTTTAACCTAATGATTCGGTTGTCGTAATGTAAAATATCGTTCAGCACTAGAGTACAACTTATAGTCCAGGAGCCAGCGACATATTTTATTGACCAATTTATCCTCAGCCGAAAATTAGTTTAAATGATTCTATTGAATGTACTGAAAAGTGGAGCGTTCGTCCGCTGCGACACCTAATCTGGATGTGGCAACACTAGGCGCCCTAATTTTGTGAAAATGTTAAAATAATGATAAAAACCAAATTTTATTTATGAGTTTAAAAAAAAATTGTTCAAACAAAAGTTGTAGATCCTAGTCAAATGAATTTTATATATGTTATATCCATTTTTGCTGTAAAGCTAATAATTATCGAGAAAAACGCAATTAATAATAAGCGTTTTCAGCTTTTATAATCATACAAAGTTACAGATGATACATGACTCAAGTACTTTTTAATTTGTAATTTTGCTCGTAAAATTCTAGTTTTAAGGGGGCATCTCTAGTCTTTTTGCATAAATTTTCAAAAATTTTTTCTTGCAGCAAACTTTATTATCACACTGCAATTTTTTTATATTAAAAAAATACATATTGAAGTCTGCAAAAAATTTTTTTTTTTCATTTTTCATTCAATATGGCCCAGATATGGCTGCCACAACGAAGCTTGCTTTTTTTTGGCCGACATCATATCTTGACACAGGAAGCTCTGAAATGAAAAATTCAAAAAGCATATTAAAGTATAAGAAAGTGGCTATAGCCCGTAATAAAATCAAGAAGTTTAAGTAAAATAAAAACAAAATGGCGGGCTTTTCTAATTTTCGGCTTATTTTTTGAGGTTATGTTGTTTAAAAAAGTGCTCAAATGTAATCGAATATTCATAATTCTAGTATGGGCTATAGCCACTTTCTTATACTTTAAAATGCTTTTTGAATTTTTCATTTCAGAGCTTCCTGTGTCAAGATATGATGTCAGCCAAAAAAAAGCAAGCTTCGTTGTGGCAGCCATATCTGGGCCATATTGGATGAAAAATGAAAAAAAAATTTTTTTGCAGACTTCAATATGTTTTTTTTTAATATAAAAAAAATTGTAGTGTGATAATAAAGTTTACTGCAAGAAAATTTTTTTGAAAATTTATGCAAAAAGATTAGAGATGACCCCTTAAAGCAAAAACATATGGAATGTAAAAAATTAATTGTAGGGAGGTCTCCAAATTTTACTTAAAACAATATTTAACAAACTCTCTACTGTTTTATATATCGTTATTTATGTCTTTTTTTTGTTATTTAACGTCGCTTGATTTATGCTTCAAAATAACGGTGCTAATCAGCGAGGAAATCTACGATTGGTTTCTAAACAAAGCACATGTTATTGAACTGTATCTAAATTCAAAATTATTTCATAAAACCTGGTTTTTATCAATTTTTTAACATTTTTATAAAGTTTGGGTGCCTGGCGTTGCCAGATACATATTAATTGACGCAGCGAACGATCACTACGCTTTAGAGAACATTGAAACCAATCATTTAAACTAATTTTCGGCCGAGGATAAATATACAACATAAAAATGTCGCTGGCTCCCGGGCTATTAACTGATATCAACTCCCCTCGTCTTACTCGAGTATAAACTCACGAAATAAATAATCTGTAGTATTGAATTTGAATGTATATATCAATAAGTAGTTTTCTAAATAATATTTAAAACATTGTTTTCTTCAAAACACATTTAATTCTTTCACTAAATTATCTAATTGATTATGAAATTTGTTGTATTGTTAGAACCTAAATATAATTGTTGAAAAGATTGAAACTTAATTCGAATTTTTCGCGAGGTGATGAAAGGAGTATAATCGCATTGGTGAATAAACGTCTTTATTCTGAAAAAGTATATATATAATGATATTTACAATAACTTAATTATAAAATTACACAGGCTGAAGACAGAGTCGGACAAACGTATTTAAGAGTGCTCCTCACGATTGTCGGAAGTCCGAATCGATTGTTGTGCCCCATAGAGAAAAAATTTTGCGCCAAGTTGGAGAACTAAAATCAATGTTCTGCACTACCGACATTTCAGGAAGGTATCCACGATAAAAATTGTACGAATAGCACCCTTTCATACATATGCATATATATATATATATACTACATCTATGTAGCGCTTGATGTTATACACGAAAAATCATTCGTTATCAAAGCTTCTTATTGCAGGATTATACGAAGGGAGGTCAATAAGTCCTTAGAAAATCTAAGAAATGGCGCTCCTAACATCGCAATTGGTCTGTTTCTAGTAAGCATCATTCCTCACTAGGTATCTGGCAAAGCTGTAGCCATATTCATCTAGTCGTTTCGTTTTTATCGTCAGTTGAAGTAAATAACTTTTATTTGCTTAAGAAAATGGAAAAAAGTGAGTTTAGAGCGGTGAAAAAACATTTCTATTTAAAAGTTTTAACAGCAAAAGAAATAAAAGCTGAGTTGCATTCAGTTCATGGCACATCTGCTCCTCTTTTTGCAACAGCTTACAATTGAATAAATGAATTTAAACGTAGTCATACGTCAACAGAAGATGAACATTTTCAGGACGTCTCGTAGACATGAGTACTCCGGAAATAATCGATAAAATCCACCATATGGTGTTAAGTGACCGAAGAATAAAATTGCGTAGATTTCTACGTAGATTAATCACTGTAGATGAAATATGGATACACCACTACACTCCCGAGACAAAAGAACAGTCTAAACAATGGATTATTAAAGGCGAACGGGCTGCAAAGAAGGTAAAAATGGTGAAATCAGCTAGAAAGATTATGGCTACTGTGTTTTGGCATGCACGTGGTATTATCCTTATTAACTATTTGGAAAAGGGACTGACGATTACTGGAATGTATTATGCGTCATTACTAAGTCAGCTACACAAGAAAATAAAAGAAAATTGTCCTCATTTGAAGAAAAAAAGTCTTCTTTGTCCAGGATAATGCACGAGTGCATATGTGCACAGTTTCGAAGGCTAAAATTCAGGAATTGAAGTTTGAATTGATAGACCACCCATTTTACTCTACATCTACACATTACCAGATCTGGCTTAGATTGACTTCTTCTTATTTCAAAATTTAGAAAAATGGCTCAGCAGACAACGGTTTACGTCAAATGAGGACGTCATCACTCACACAAATGCTTATTTTAAGGAACTACACAATCATACTTTTCTGAAGGCTCAAAAAAATTGGAAATACATCTGTCAAATAGTATTGAACTAGAAGGAGATTATGTTTAAAAAGAAAAAAAAATTACCCCTAAAAAATTGTTTTTCTATCTTTTTCTAAAGACTTATTGACCTACCCTCGTATTTCATTGCTTACTCTTTCGCGAGAAGTTGCGAGTAAAATGTAGCATTTAACAGTTCGACAATAATTTGCCAATATGTACATATGGCAATGTTGTAATGCATTTTTATCATTTTTAATATCAGGTATGTGAATAAGTCTTTCCCGTTTTTTTTTCAAATTTTGAGCCTTTATTGTGAAAAAATGGTTACAAATGAATTATTGAAAGTATTGACCATCGCTAGCTACAACTTTTTCCCATCTTTCTGGCAACATACGAATCCCGTTGCGAAAAAATTCGACCGGTTTGGCCTCTATCCAGTCATCCACCCATTTTTTGGCTTCCTCGTAGGAATGGAAGTGCTGGTCAGCCAGGCCATGCGTCATCGATCTGAAGAGATGGTAATCAGACGGAGCAACGTCTGGACTATACGGCGGGTGGGGTAGGACTTCCCATTTGAGCGTTTCTAAGTATGTTTTCACCGGCGGTGCAACATGTGGGCGAGCATTGTCATGTTGCAAAATAACTTTGTCGTGCCTGTCGGAGTATTGTGGCCGTTTTTCTCGCAGTGCGCGGCTCAAACGCATCAATTGTCGTCGATAGACCTCGCCTGTCATCCTTTCATTCGGTTTCAGAAGCTCATAGTAAACCACACCTAGCTGGTCCCACCATATACAGAGCATGAGCTTGGCGCCATGAATATTGGCTTGGCCGTCGATGATGATGCATGGCCGGGTAGTCCCCATGATTTTCTTCGCTTCGGATTATTGTAACGTATCCACTTTTCATCGCCAGTCACGATACGATGCAGAAAACCCTTTCTTTTATGTCGCTGAAGCAGCTGTTCGCAAGTGAAAAAACGCCGTTCGACGTCTCTCAGCTTCAGTTCGTACGGCACCCAATTTCCTTGCTTTTGGATCATTCCCATGGCTTTCAAACGCTTGGAAATGGTTGTTCGGTCAACTCCCAATGCTTCAGCAAGTTCTTCTTGCGTTTGACAAGAATCTTCATCAAGCAAAGTCGCCAATTCTCGATCTTCAAAGATTTGCGACCGCCCGAAACGCTCCTTGTCTTCCACGTCGAAATCACCGCTTTTGAAGCGTCGAAACCATCCGCGAACACTTGAATCATCGACACAACCTTCTCCATAAGCCTCCTGAAGCAATCGATGCGTCTCGGCAGCAGATTTCTTCAAATTGAACCAATAAAGTGAAACTTCCCGCAAATGACGTCGACTCGGCTCAAATTTCGGCATTTTCACGATATCAAAAATTTATGATGCGAAAAAATTTTAACTAATGTGTTAGTATGGAATTGTTGACATATGAATAAGCTTTGATTATGACATATGTAACCATTGAATACTCGCACAGTATTGGTGGCGCCATCTCTTACAAAAAACGGGAAAGACTTATTCACACTCCTAATATCATTATGTAATCTATATGTTATACACCAGCTCATTAATTTCTAAAAAATTCTGCAAGAATATTTTGAATGTAGAAAACTATTCAGAGCTTATAAAATTTTAATATAAACCTTATCACTTATTTTTATCAGTTATCACTTATTTTATCACTTATCACTTATTTGATCACTTATTTTTATCACTTATATTTTAATAGTAACCTTATCACAGTAAAAAAAATAATTTTTCTTATTTATCACTTAGCATCGGGAAATACAATTTCCATTAAAAAATGTGCAATAAAAAAAGTATGTGTAATTGTAAAAGTAGAAAAATTTTACAAACATTAGTAAAATCTACAATATTTATTTCATATATTTTGTTCAAAACAAAAGATTAAATTCTTCGTGCAACAAGTTTTTTGTGTGGCATTTCTAATGAACGACTGAGTTTAAATCTGTATTATTATTTAAAAAATTTTATTTTTATAATAATAATAATCAATAAAATTATTCCAAAATTCAGTTGTTTATATATTCGTTCAAAAAATAGAATTGTTGTTAGATTATTTTAGCCTCCAATAAATAATAAAGCAAAAAATACTTGAAACTAAATATTGGACCGTATCGTAAAAGGATTAAACATATATGTCCGCTGGGTCTTATTACGATCTGCGTCTTTGCTGCCCTGCGTGGCAAATGATTTATGAGTTTATTGTTTAGATGCCTGATATTTTTATATAGGTTTTAAGCTTCTCACAAGGGCTTGCAGAGTTGCAGCTTGCAGAGTCTTGCGTTGTCCTTTCGTTTGAACAGACATCTTTTCTGTCCTCGTTTGAAATAAAGTTCATGTTAAAAGATTATTTCGTGTATCTTTATTTTAACATTCCACGTACTATATTGATAAAATTCAATAGGTTATCGGCCCAGATTTCGCGAATAAACTTTCCGTTATTTTGTGGATAGTGTATTCAAGTAATAAAATAAAACTGTGTCAAATACACAAGAAAAAAAAGTTTTTCTATTAAGTGAAAAGTGGAATCGGTTAAAACAAAGAGGAATATTAAGTTTTTTAACAGTGAAAAATATGGTGTGTGGAAATTTAGAATCCGCTCTCTTCTATCTGAACTTGATCTATTGCACGTACTTCATGAGCAAGTCCCTGCAGTGATGGAAGAAGAGTGGAAAAAGTCTGAACACATTGCAAAAGTTTTGCAGTCTTGATATGGTTTTCCAATATGGCAGAGATAATCACCTTATAAAGGATCGCAGATTCTATACGAAAAATTAACAGCAATATTCAGGAGATGATAAAACTTGGCAGTTGCACTTAAAAGAGGTATCCTGAATATTACCAGCAAGGAAAGATTAAAGGTGTCCTGGAGGACGTCTTATGTTGTTCGGAGATGCCGCAAAATTTACTATCTGTCAGCAAGATGCAAAAAGCACAGATGAGTATTCACTTCAATCCAAATAGGGTTGAAGTTACTAAAAATGATAAAATAATTTTTGTCGCTAAGCCCATAAATAATTTGATTCATATAGAATTCATTATTAATAAATTATATAATAATACGATGGTCGTTAGTATTAAATTTATTAATAATATTCTACTAAATGATCATATTTGTGAAGCTTGTAGTTTTGGCAAACAAGCAAGATTACCTTTCCGGAAAAGAAAAAATAAAAATCATATAATAAAACCACTTTTTATTAGTCATTCTGACTTTTGCGGACCAATTACTCCTTCGACAATAGATGATAAAAATTATTTTGTATTGTTTGTAGATGAATTTACGCACTATTCCGTTACATATTTAATAGCATTCAAGTCAGATGTATTTTCTGTTTTTAAAAACTTTATATAAAAAAAATAGTCAAACTCATTTTAATTTAAGAATAGTCAATTTATATTGTGATAATTGTAGAAAGTATTTATCGTATGAAATGAAGGACTATTGCAAAGATAATGGAATCAGATATCATTTAACAGTTCCTCATACTCTATTATTAAATGGAGAAAGAACGATTAGAACAATTACTGAAAAATTATGTAGCTTGATAAGTGGGGTAAACTGAACAAAGTAATTTGGGAAGAAGCAGTTTTAACTGCTACGTATTTAATAAATCGAACCCCTACTAATGCTTTAAAACAGTATAAAATATCATATGAAATATGGCAAGGTAAAAAGCCTCAAGTAAAATATTTAAAAGTTTTCGGTAGTACAATAAATGTGCATAATAAAATAAGATAGACAAAATTTTAAATTTTGAAGATAAATCTTGGAAAGGTATTTTAGTTGGTTACATTTTAATTTTAATTTTACTATAAAATATGGGATGTAGAATCAGAAAAATTTACTGTAGCAAGGGATGTAATAGCTAATGAAATAAATTTTTTGAATTTGAGACCAGAAATGAGGCTTGAAGGAATTGTAATCAAAAATTCCAAGAAAACTGATGAACGTGATGTTCGTAACAAATCAGTAGAGTCTCAGTAATCTGATAATGAAAAATCAGAAAAATTTCTGGAAGACCAATCTGAGAAAAATGAATCAGATGAACCAAATTCGAAAATAGACAGAAATTTAAATGAAAATTTGAACAAGTCTAATAAATCTATAATAGAAATAGATAATTGCAATCAGTCAGAATTTCAAAAATGATAAATATAATACAATGAAAATAATTACAACTCTAAGGAGTAATAGAGTCAAAGATAAACTAAGAATTTCTTATGAGAAAATAAATTATGTTTTGTGTGCACAATCAGTAAATTGTGAAATTTCCAATAATTTCAATGATATTCAAAATTATATCCATAAAGAAAAATGGGAAAAAGCAATTAAAGATGAATTAAATTCATATTATTATAATAAAACTTGGATACTAGTATCAAAGCTACAAAACAAAAATATTATAGATTGCAAATGGGTATTCGCTATTAAAAATGATGAACATGGAAATCCATCTAAATATAAAGCGCGTATTGTTGCTCGTTGTATCAATCAAAAATATTTAATTGATTATAACGAGATTTTTGCTCCTGTAGAAAAAATTACAAGTTTTAGATTAATTATAGCGTTTGCAAATCAATATAATTTACTTGTTCACCATATGGATGTAAAAACTGCATTTTTAAATGGTTGATTGCAGAAAGAAATTTACATGAAAATTCTTGAAAGAATTAAATACAAAACAAATCGATTTTGTAAATTAAATAAAGCTATATATGGATTGAAACAAGCAGTAAGGTGTTGGCTTGAAACTTTTGATAAAACATTAATAGCAAATGGTTTGAAAAATTCATTAGTTAATCGTTGCATATACATTTCAATAAAGGAGAAACATCTAAGAATATATATGTTGTACTCTACGTAGATGACTTAGTAATCGTTACAGCCGATATTCACACATTGCATAATTTTAAAAATTATTTAATGCATCAATTCAGAATGACAGATTTAAAAGAAATTAAACTATTTCTTGGAATAAAAATTATAATATGATGTAATTACGATGTCTATAATGAAATAATGAAATAATGAAATAATGACGTACGTATTCTTAATTAGAGTTCATATATAAACACGATTTGAAGTAAATTTAATACGAGTGATTGTGATGCTGTAAGCACATCACTTGAAAATAATATAAATTATATTGATTTAAATTCAGATAACAAATACGACGCCCCTTGCAAAATCTTATCAGATGCTTGATTTATATAATGGTTTGTACGCGTCCAGATTGGAGTACAACAATAAATATTCTAAGTAGATATTCAAATAAAAAAAAATACAGAACCATGGAAATGCTTAAAGAGAGTTTGAAGATATTTGAAAGGTTCGATGAATTTAAAATTAGCTTATAAAAAAGGCAACAGTGAAAATATTTTAAGTAGTTATCTTGAATCTTATTGGGGTGGTCATAAAGGTACTGTTATAAAAAGCACTACAGGCTACTTATTTCAGTTATTTGAAAAATACACGATTTGCTGGAATACTAAAAGACAAACATCTGTAGCAGCTTCTTCAACAGAAGCAGAATATATGGCTTTACTTGAAGGTGTTAAAGTAGCATTGCGGTTAAAGTCTTTAATAAATATAGAAATACAAATCATGAAACCGATTGTAATTTAAGAAGACAAGAACGGTTGTATAAGTATAGCGAATAACCCAATAATCATAATCGATAAAAACCTATAGATATTAAATATCATTTTCCAGAGAGTAAATAAAGGTAAATATAATAATATGAAACATATTTCCACAGTGGAGCAGATTGCTGATTTACTAACAAAACCATTGTCAACTGTAAATTCCTTCAACTCAGTAAAGGAATGAGCATGGAGAAATAATAAAATATAATTCATATTGTTTTCATAAAAATATTTATTACTAATAATTGAGACGTTTTCATAAAAATATTTATTACTATTAATTGAAACGGTTTGTATAGGTTTTGCTGGGTTTCCCTATTCCTTATAACAAATGTTGGACCGTGTGTAATTTCCCAGAACAAACAAGCAAAGAATATAGACTGAAAGAAACTATCGTACGAGGGTGGATTCAAAATTTTCCGGTCTGACCAAGAGATGGCGCCACTGAGCTTACCTTGGGTTGGCGTTCTATAGAACCATCCTTAGATAGCTTGTAGCTATAGTTTCAGTCTAATCGCCGTTTTAGTTTAGGTTTGAGCGCACGCTGAAGAAGACGTCTCTGTGTTTTTCATAAAAATGGAAAAGCTGGAAAATCGTGCTGTCATCAAATACTTTTATTTGAAGGGGTTAACGCCGAAGGAAATTAAAGAAGAGATGGACTCAACACTGGGGACATCCTCCTCATCATATTCAACCGTTAAGCAGTGGGTTTCCGAGTTTAAAAAGGGTCGTGTCAGCACCTCTGATGAGCCTCGCTCAGGACGCCCCATTGAGGTCACAACTCCAGATATGATCGAAAAATGCATCAAATATTGCTGAAAGACCGCAGATTAAAAGTGCGTGAGATAGCTGAGACCTGTAAGATGTCATATAAACGTATACAAACATTTGTATATGGAAAAGCTCTGTGCAAGATGGGTGCCGCGTTTGCTAACAGTCGACCAAAAATCAATTCGAAAAAACATTTCTACCGCCAGTTTGGCGTTGCATAAGCGTAATCCAGGCGAATTTTTGCGTCGATTCGTAACCGTTGACGAATCTTGGGTCCACCACTACACGCCTGAAACCAAACAACAGTCTAAACAGTGGATTAGACCAGGGGAATCAACTCCAAAGAAGGTAAAAACAATTTTTTCGGCGAACTATGTTATGGCTACTGTTTTTTGGGATGCAAAAGGTATTGTATACATTGATTACCTTGAAAAGGGTAAAACTATCACACGTCAATATTACGCAGACTTATTGCAATGTTTGAGCCACGAAGTGCAAATTAAACGACCTCATCTGGCGAAGAAAAAATTCTTATTTCATCACGATAACGCACCAGCGCAAACGTCAATCGTTGTGATGGATAAAATCAACGATCTAAAGTTTGAATGGATGACGCACTCTCCCTACTCTCCAGACATAGCCCCGAGTGACTATTATCTGATTCCTAACCTCAAAAAATGGCTTGGCGGCAAGAGATTTGCGGATAACAAAGAAGTAATCGAAGTTGTAAATGGGTATTTTGAGGAGCTTGACGAATCAGTCTCTAGAGATGGCATTACTAGACTGGAACACCGCTATGGGAAATGTATCAGCCCTGGGGGAGATTGTGTTGAGAAATAAAAAAAAGTTCTAAAAAACGTTGTTTTTCTTGGTCATTCCGGAAACTTATCAATCCACTCTCGTATATCTAATATTAAGTTTTATTTTATTATATATTGTATATAATTTTATTATATATAATTTTATTTATTCAAGTAATTTTTGAAGGGCGTGTGAGATTATTTTAGCCTTCTATAAATAATAAAGCAAAAAATACTTGAAACTAAATATTGGACCGTATCGTAAAAGGATGTAAACATATGAGTGCACTGTGTCTTGCGATCTGCGTCTTTGCTGCCTTGCGTGGTAAATGATTTATGAGTTTATTGTTTAGATGCCTGATGTTTTTTATAGGTTTTAAGCTTCTCACAAAGGCATGCAGAGTTTTCAATTTCGATAATTGTAGTTAGTCTTGTGTCGTCCTTTCGTTTGAACAGATATCTTTACTTTCCTCATTTAAAATAAAGCTCATGTTAAAAGATTATTTTAATATTCTACCTACTACATTGAAAAACTTCAATAATTATAATACTCGAAACAAATCGATAGAGAAAGTTAAAAGACAGCACAACATTGAAGTTTATAGGATTAATAATTATTGTTACCAACGATTCAGAATAAAGTTTAGCTAAATCATAAACAATATATAGTACATTCATGGCCAAGACTGCGAATCAGAGCGTAACCTTCGGATCGACTCTTTGAGAACCGATTAGGTAAAAATTAGTTTTCAGCGTATTCTTTAAAGAAATAAAAATCATGAAATTATACAATTATTTCTATATATACTATTCAAAATTAATATAGGTTTGTCACTGAACCCTCGCAGAGCTTTCTCCGTCACTTTTCTACATTCAAAGTAGTTTTCTTCTTCTCTTTACAAATGAGTAGTACGTTATTTATAGATGATAACAAGCGAATAACAATCTTTTTTTGATTTTCTATTTCATTACTCACTTTCTAGTCATTTAAAATCTATGCTTCACTATAAAAACGTCACATTTTTGGCTTAAAAACATAATATCTATGTAAACAATTATGCATCCCTGAATATATATTCCTATGGATAATTTTATCTTCTCATAATATTTCTGGAGAAACAATCAACAATTTCATCTTGGGGTTCCCTAAAGCATCGGCAGTGGTGTGGCAGTACGGGATGGCGTGGGCAAGTGTGTCAGTTGGGCATCGAATTTTTTGTTATTTAAATCAATTTTTATTACTGAAATATGCATGCAATTGTTAATAAGGATGTAAATTTGTTGTAAACCACACAATTTTAATGAAATATATTATTTTAATTCAGTTTTTAATAAATTAAATGTATGTGCTCAAAATTTCGTTGATAGCTATCCTTAAAAACACCAAATTGAACAAGAAAATAACATTTTTAAGATATGAAATTAATTCCGTTAGAAAGCTGAGAATTTATCCTATCGAGTCCTATGTGTTTCACTAATATTGTTTCAAAGTACGCAATTATTGACAATTTGGAAGAAATCGTCGAGCGGGGTATATTGTGCATACGCGCTGAATGCGCCGATATCGAGTGTACACGCATGCGGTTTTTTATGACATGGATAGCGGACTATTCAGATACTTAGTACTATTAACATTTACAATGATATTTTTGTTATTTTTCGTCTTCAAGTAGTTAATATTTTAATTTAGAAATTTTTTTTTGTTTAAATAACAATATACAATATATATTAATATATGAATATATAAGTATACAATGAAAATGTTTAAATAATTTTAGTTATTTTTCCGTTGGGATAATAAATATTTTCAGACAAAAATTATGTTTCTTTTCATTGAATTACTCCTTGTCCATCATGCCCACTTACCAAACCAACTGTGCCCCGACAATAATAATAATTTATTGTTTTGAAACAATAAATTGTTACTAAAAATTAAAATTTTATAAAACAAATTTTTAATTATTCAATTGTGAAGCTGTGTTTCTTTTAATCTAAAAAATTATATATAAGTTTTTAAAATGTGAATGAAAGAAAGGGTGTCCAACATGTCCCACATTCCCTTGTTGAGTTAGTTCTCTCACCCTATTTGTCAGATAACTTTTATACTTATATTTTTTCACAAGGGCTTACGAATATCCCAAAAATTATACACGGAAATCAAATATTTATTTCCAAATTCATGAAAATTCTAGAAAAATCGTGGTTTTCGAATTTATTTTATCAGGTATGTGAATAAGTCTTTCCCGTTTTTTTTCAAATTTTGAGCCTTTATTGTGAAAAAATGGTTACAAATGAATTATTGAAAGTATTGGCCATCGCTAGCTACAACTTTTTCCCATCTTTCTGGCAACATACGAATCCCGTTGCGAAAAAATTCGACCGGTTTGGCCTCTATCCAGTCATCCACCCATTTTTTGGCTTCCTCGTAGGAATGGAAGTGCTGGTCAGCCAGGCCATGCGTCATCGATCTGAATAGATGGTAATCAGACGGAGCAACGTCTGGACTATACGGCGGGTGGGGTAGGACTTCCCATTTGAGCGTTTCTAAGTATGTTTTCACCGGCGGTGCAACATGTGGGCGAGCATTGTCATGTTGCAAAATAACTTTGTCGTGCCTGTCGGAGTATTGTGGCCGTTTTTCTCGCAGTGCGCGGCTCAAACGCATCAATTATCGTCGATAGACCTCGCCTGTGATCCTTTCATTCGGTTTCAGAAGCTCATAGTAAACCACACCTAGCTGGTCCCACCATATACAGAGCACGAGCTTGGCGCCATGAATATTTGGCTTGGCTGTCGATGATGATGCATGGCCGGGTAGTCCCCATGATTTTCTTCGCTTCGGATTATCGTAACGTATCCACTTTTCATCGCCAGTCACGATACGATGCAGAAAACCCTTTCTTTTATGTCGCTGAAGCAGCTGTTCGCAAGTGAAAAAACGCCGTTCGACGTCTCTCAGCTTCAGTTCGTACGGCACCCAATTTCCTTGCTTTTGGATCATTCCCATGGCTTTCAAACGCTTGGAAATGGTTGTTCGGTCAACTCCCAATGCTTCAGCAAGTTCTTCTTGCGTTTGACAAGAATCTTCATCAAGCAAAGTCGCCAATTCTCGATCTTCAAAGATTTGCGGCCGCCCGGAACGCTCCTAGTCTTCCACGTCGAAATCACCGCTTTTGAAGCGTCGAAACCATCCGCGAACACTTGAATCATCGACACAACCTTCTCCATAAGCCTCCTGAAGCAATCGATGCGTCTCGGCAGCAGATTTCTTCAAATTGAACCAATAAAGTGAAACTTCCCGCAAATGACGTCGACTCGGTTCAAATTTCGGCATTTTCACGATATCAAAAATTTATGATGCGAAAAAATTTTAACTAATGTGTTAGTATGGAATTGTTGACATATGAATAAGCTTTGATTATGACATATGTAACCATTGAATACTCGCACAGTATTGGTGGCACCATCTCTTACAAAAAACGGGAAAGACTTATTTACACTCCTAATAGCAAATTCGTGATTTAAAACGCTGCCTACTCGCCGCTTGTGAAACTGACTGCTAAGACTGTTTACTATTTACAGAGATAATAAGGAGAGATTTCCGATGACATATACGAAAGGCTCGACGATTTTCGAGCGCCAGGAGCGTGCGCCCTCAACAGGCTCAACTGCTACACTAACGCGCCAACGCGACGTCACAGCTACGTCAGCATAAATTAATGCGCGCATTTGCCTACGTCACCAGCTGTGACGTAGGCATTAAATATATATAGATATAGTTATACGCTTTTGTCCAATGCGACGTTGTCGTTTTCGTTTATATCATTACAGAGGCTAAGCCAAAACATCTAATATGCGCACGAGTATCAAAAAGCAATTCAGACCCAATTCCGATGCCAGATTTATCATGCAGACGAATTTTTGATTCTGCAGAAAATCAAGACTTTCCTTTCTTCCATTGTAGAAATTTCAAAAATTTAATTTTAATTTTTAATGCTTATATTATATTGTAGTAAATAACGCGTAGGAACAAAAAAAGAAAATCCATTAATTGTCTCAAATAATAAAAATATAAATAATAATATTAATCAAAAATACTCTGTATTATTACTTATTGGTATGATATACATATTGATAAACAATTCGTGTAATTCCGATTTAACACAAGGATTAATCTAAATCATAGAGTCATTTTCTGTATAAATTAATACCGAAATTATTCTGTTTGTTTATTGATAATATTACAGTGATTGTGGACATAACCTCAAATATGATGAAATTATCTATTGAAGAAATTGTTAAAAAAAATTATCTGAATTACTTATGTATATTATAGAGTAATTGCAATAATTTATTTTATTCTGAAAATTATAGTATACGTTGACATTAAAATCTACGTTATACTCGTATTTTTTAAAAATATGTTTAAGCTCATGTCATTACTTATAATTATTTAAAATGCTTATACATTTTTTATTGATAATGCATATTGTAGAAAATACAAAACTTTAAATTCTATCCTATTGTAAAACGTTGTAGAATGTAAATCTTATATCTTGTAGTTATAATTTAGATAACGTATAACTTTTAAACTTAGTATTTTAACTAAGTTAAAAACCTTCTATAATTTTATTTTATTTTAGCATTTAATAGCAAGAATTTCATTTTCTATTTTTGATTTATATTATTATTTATATGTTTAATGTTGGAGACAATCAATGGATTTTCTCTTTTTGTTCCTATCGCGTTATTTACTACGATATAATATAATATAATATAATAAATCGTTTATAATCATAAATGTACATTATTTAATATATATATATATATATACATCATTGAAACAGAGATGTTTCGAACAACTTGTCAGATTTATATAAAAAACTGATAAAAATTCTGGATAGATAGATTAAGTATAGATTTTGAGTCGCTTGATTACTAATATTATAGTGATTGATAGCAATAAAAGGATTTGGAACGATTTTGAATAAAAAAATATAGATCATATCAAAATATAATACTTATTTTCCATGCAATTTTTCTCTAAAAGAAAAAAAACGGCAATAAATTAATAGAATAAAACTTATGATTTATATAAAATTGTTTGATAGATAGATCTCTTAAAAATAAAATTTTTTATGTACAGCTGGTTCCGTTAACTGTGTTAGAAGCTACGATATTTAGAAACAATGTTCGGAGATCTTTTTGGATCTGCGAGGATCGCCGGGCCACTTTGGGGTACAAAAATCTGACATTTTTGTGCATGATTTACATACATCATTTACATGAGTGTACAGTCTTATAGCAAATACTGTTGCGGCTATTTATTTGCTGACTTGTTTACTGTTTTTAGAAACATCTCTGTATTAAATTTTATATATTAAAGAATATACATTTATGATTATAAACGATTTATTATATGTTCTTTAAAATATTATACTATAATTTTCAGAATAAAATAAATTACTGCAATTACTCTATAATATACATAAGTAATTCAGATAATTTTTTTTAACAATTTCTTCAATAGATAATTTCATCATATGTGAGGTTATGTCCACAATCACTGCAATATTATCAATAAACAAACAGAATAATTTCGGTATTAATTTATACAGAAAATGACTCTATGATTTAGATCAATCCTTGTGTTAAATTGGAATTACACTAATTGTTTAAAATGTCAATAAGTAACAATATAGAGTAGATTAAAATAAATATAAATGAAAAGTATGCTGTTTGAATGTGAAGGAAACTAGGAATCATGTATGTGATTTATGAATTATATTTAATATGTAGTATCAGAGACATAGGTTGATCAACTACGTTAACATTAAAATCTACGTCAAACTCGTATTTTTTAAAAATATGTTTCAGCTCGTGTCATAACGTATAGTAATTTAAAATACTTATACATTTTTGGATTGATAATGCATATTGCAGCAAATACAAAACTTCAAATTCTATCCTATTGTAAAATGTTGTAGAATGTAAATCTTATATCTTGTAGTTATAATTTAGATAACGTATAACTTTTAAACTTAGTTTTTTAACTAAGTTAAAAAACTTCTATACTTTTATTTTATTTTATTTTAGCATTTAATAGCAAAAATTTCATTTTCTATTTTTGATTTATATTATTATTTATATATTTAATATTGCAGACAATCAATGGATTTTCTCTTTTTGTTCCTATCGCGTTATTTACTACAATATAATATAAGCATTAAATATTAAAATTACATTTTTTAAACTAATTAAGGAATATCCATTTTAGCACAAAATCATAAGTCTCAATTTGAAATTTCTTCTGCAAAAGAAATTTCTTTTTTCTATTTGGAAAGTCTTGATTTTCTACAGAATCAAAAATTCGTCTGCATGATAAATCTGGCATCGGAATTGGGTCTGAATTGCTTTTTGATACTCGTGCGCATATTAGATGTTTTGGCTTAGCCTCTGTAATGATATAAACGAAAACGACAACGTCGCATTGGACAAAAGCGTATAACTATATCTATATATATTTAATGCCTACGTCACAGCTGGTGACGTAGGCAAATGCGCGCATTAATTTATGTTGACGTAGCTGTGACGTCGCGTTGGCGCGTTAGTGTAGCAGTTGAGCCTGTTGAGGGCGCACGCTCCCGGCGCTCGAAAATCGTCGAGCCTTTCGTATATGTCATCGGCAATCTCTCCTTATTATCTCTGCTATTTATTCATGAAAGTAACACTTTTTTCAATTTAAAAAAAATGTCCTTCCGAAGATAATATAGAATCTATATATCAAATTTCAGAGCAATCGGTTCAGTAATTTTTTTTGTTTATCGTGTACAAACCAAAACACGGTTGTCTTTATAAATTTGTATGATATGATATGATATGATATATGATATGGTATGATATATGATATGATATGTTGTATGATATGATATGATATATGATATGATATGATATCATATCGTATCATATGATTTTCACTGAACAATAATAAGTGACTTTATAATTTTCTTTCTTTTACATACTATCTGTATTAACTTGTATATTCCTATTTTTTTAATCAAATGGTATTTTGACCAATTTTTGGTGATTGCAAGTAGTGAATTTTTCAAAAGATAACACAACACCCTTGAATAAGATTTAATGATTGAAAATTACGTTACATAATGATACATTTTGGTATTTGTAATGAATATTTATTATGTTTGATCCCCCGTCTCGGCTTCGCCCGAGATAATAATTTAACCGATTTATTCAACAGTTCCATAATATCTATGTAAAAGATGCTCTAAATATTAATCTATATTCCTATAGATAATTTACCTATCTTACATGCGGTTCTACGAAGAAATATTGTACTGTCATGTTTGGGCGGTAGAATACGTTTCGCAATGGCTTCTAAAGGGAGTTTGGTGTTCGGACAATAGAATATGAAACCTCCCGTAGACGTTATCCCGGGATACCTGGACATCAGATTTTATCATTCGAACACGAAACTCCCTGTAGAGGTTAACCCAGTAGACCTGAACATCGTATTTTATCGACCAACCATTAAACTCCCCGCAGAAGTCATCCAGGGACACCTGGATATCGCATTCTACCGTTCAAAGACAATACTCCTCGTAGAAGTCATCCCGACACCTTTAGCTATCGTATTTTATTGACCAAGTATGAAACAAACAAATACACACATACGCGCGCATATATTTATTTTAGTAATTAAATTAAATAAGTACCTAATCAAATAGAATAACCGATGAGTAAGTCATAAAATTTGGTATACAGCAAGATTTATATATAACAATGATTCAGTTAAACTTTAGGATCATAGGGATGGTTATTTAACGAGATATTAACAAATTCAAATTTGTTCTAAAATTTATAATTTATATATAATATCGATTTCCTGATTACTAGTTTAAAAAATAAAAGAAAATCTTTAAAAAACAATGTTCTTCGCTCATCCCTGCTACTATTCTTACGTCTGTCACTACTGGAACTCTATATATACATATATCGATATAATTATATTTGTTTTATTCAGCAACTTAGCAACACGTACATATTTATTCTCTTTAATGCTACGATTACTATTAATGTGCGAATGTGTTAAATTGTGTTACGAAATATTAATTAAAATCGAAAAAATTAAGAAAAGCCCAAGTGCTTTTTATTGAAAATAGACGAAAAAAATGTAACAAATGTGAGGTTACATGTAGTGTTGCTTCTGATGAACGATTTGCAACGAATATAGGCATTTAATATTCAAATATCGCGCTTTAAGAAAATTAGACAACATTGTCATATCAATACCATATCAATTACTACAGAGACAAATGAGAACTAATTTTTCTGTTGTATGAATATGTTTTTGTTTTGCTATAAAAAATTGATAATGTAATTACATATATTATTATGTATCCTTTTATCACAGCCAGAAAATCTGACTACGTCAATGATTTGATTTTTATTGTCGTTATATAATATTTTTCGTATTTATATATTTCGGAATTTCGAAAACTTGACATAACGTTTTTATAAAACATAATAAACAACTACAAGTTCTAATTCTAAATTAAATATTTTATATAAGGCTAATATATGTCATAATTTTGTTAAATTAACTGATATCGTATGTATACAAATTATAAATATTATACTTTTATAATGATTGTAATTTCAGAATTATGAAAAAAGTAAAAAATCTTCAAGAAAAACATATTTGTAGGATTATCACGTATAATATAAAAAGATTAAATTTGTTTCAGAGAAAACAATTTGTCATTTTAATTTTGTTAGAAAAAATCCATATCTATTTATGTTAAGTAATTCTTCTATATATGTTTATTTTAGTTGATTACGATGATTGAAATGTGAAATGTATTTTCTAGTAGAAAGCACATGAAAAATTAAGAATTTAACTAAGAACTAATTAAGCTATAATTCTGTGACTTTCAAAAACAATAAAACTTATTATTTAAGTATCAAAATATAATATATTCATTATCAATATTATTTTTAGCGAATAAATTGTTTTACAATATGCCACAAAATTATTACTGTAAGCTATCACATAATATAATTATAGAAGATTTTAAACTTTATGGCAGCAACCATGCAACCGTGCACCGCATTCTTGAAGTGAGAATTATAGAATCCATAATAGCATCACGAGTGCATAGTTATAGTAAAACATGATGTGAAAATTATTAGGCAATATTCGGCAACATTGAATTGCCATAAGCTCTGAATTAATCAATTAATTTTAATACATACTATAATATAAAAGCCCACCTATAAAATAGAAAAAACTAACAATTAAATAAAGTATTTCTATTTTACATAATCATTTGTATCCGATTAATCTTTAAATTTTATTTGAAAAATTTAGTTCGCTTACCTTCTGCAGATAATGGGCTATTGACATCGGTGTCTCGGAGTTCTTCATTATTGTTACAATTACCATCATCACTGAGTAAATTCGTCATTGATTCAGTTATCTTCAACGTATCCTTTAAGGGTCTTGTGGAAGTCACAGCAGCATCACTTTCAATACCAAGATCTGGAGAGCAGCTTGATTTACTACGTCTGCTGGAAGTAGGGTAATTTACAGACATCCAATATTGCGAGCTCTTTATAAAAGAAAAAAAATCAATGAATTGCTAAAATTAATAAAATTATTTAGTAGAAAGCTAAAGTTCTTAAATTATTAATTCTAACATTGTAAGCATGATATTCGTTAACATCATCGCACGTTCGTTTCGTTGAAATATCTGTTGGAATCGAAGAAATACCACTTGAGCTTGGTGCTGAATCACTAGCTTCGCAAATAACTACATGCCGTCGAAGTTCCTTATTAGCAGCCTCAAGCTCATGCAGTCTAGCTCGATGCGATTCGTTGCTTTGATTTAAATCGGTTACCTGAATAAATTCACAATATTTGTAAATTTTTATACCAAAATTCTCTTAAGATAGTAAATATGTAAAATCATACATACTTCTTTATTAAATTTATCCTGCAATGTTCGAACTGTAAGATCATATCGACTTTCAGATTTTCGTAGTTCTTGTTCTAATCTAAGTTTGTCGTTTGTTAGTTTCGTATTTTCAACTAATATTTGACTGTGCGTAAGTGTAAGGTGATCTAAATCTCTTGTAAGCCTCAAAATCATTGTTCTAGACTCTTCGCTTTCATCATCTAACTTCTTTATTTTTGTCTTTAGCTGTATAATATAAATTTTGAAAATAAATTAATTTAATATTAAAATTAAAAATTAATTTAGAAATAATTTATAAATACCAGTTCATTTTCCTTATTGAATGTGGACAGCATTTCCTTTGTGTTTTTATCTGTATTTTCTTTGTACTGTAAAAGTTCCGCCTTTTGTTTACTAACTTCACGAGTCATGTTTTCTAAATCTAATATATTTTTGTCTAATTGTACTTTATGAATACTATTTTGCCTGGTTTCTTTTTTTAATGAGTGACATTCATGTATTTTTTTTTTTAATGTATTTTGCAATTTTTCACAATAACTTTGTGACTTTATTAGCTTGAGAAGTAGTAATGAAAATCTGCTATTGATTGCCTAAAAAAATGTAATGTTTAAATTAAAAAAAAAACAATAAAAAATTTGTATACCATATTTTTATGCAAATTAAACATACTTCATCGACAGTTTCTGACAATTCATTTTTTAAAGCATTTAATTCAGAGTATAAAAAGCTATTTATATCTTTCAATTCATGAATTTGATGATTAGCATCATAATCATTGATATCGTATTGGTAAGTTCTATGATAAGTGTTATAATCGACAGAATCTTCAGAATCGCTGAATGTGCTTGCAAGCTTCGTGGACCTCATCCTGACTACAGACTTCTGTTTGACGTCCAGTAATCCCATTCTCTCTAATGATACCACCCTGTCGGGTTCTGAAAATGTTTCCGAGTCGGATGGAGTAGATAATTGGTTCTTAGAATCCATATAATTTTCAGATTTATTCTTTTTAACAGAGCCTTCGATTTGACTATCTTTGCTAGGGCTTTCTACCCTATTTGCATCGTCCATTGCCATGCCTTCTAAAGCATGTAAAAAGTTATCTGATAGAATCTTGGAATTCATGAGCACATCAAACATGATCTTCTTCTGCTTGCAGTTCTCGACGTCAGTCGTTTGATCCGTACTCTTGAGGACTTCTTTCATAAATGTGACCATGTCTTTTAAGTGTGTTCTTAAAATTTCACAGTATTCTTTATCCTTTTCCGTTGTAGAATCGCACGTTATGATTTCAGTATCGTTCATTGGCTTTGATACAAGTTTGAGCCATTTCAAATAATCAACCTCTTTTTCTAATTCGCCCTTCTGAGCAATCAGTTTATGTATGTAATTGGTAATAGTGGTAACATCGACAGGCTTATCCGAATTGACATAATTAAGTTGTACAATGTCATTCATGAATGTCACCTGAATACCAATGTCATTGAGTTCCTTTATCAGAGCATTTAATTGGCAGGCTGCACTCTCATCCAAATCATACAATTTGTTGCGGCCTTTTTCTTGACATTGAGAAGCCGTCATGTAATTATGCAACTTTGCGATTTCTTTATTCTTGCTCCACAATTCAGTGTTGACAAGCTGCTGTAGATTTTGTGTCTTTATTTGTAAATCTTTACTCAAACGATCGATGTCTTGACTTTTTTTATCCAGTTCTAAATTTTTCCTTACTAGCTCCTCCCTAAGAGTCTCTATTTCAGAAGCATTTGGTAAATTTGTTGACATACTTACTCGATCGTACGCTTCCTTTAACTTATAGAGTTCGTCGGTTTTTTCTTTCAACTCATCATTTATAGAATTCTTTTCGCATTCAATACATTCTATCTTTAGATCTTTGTCATGCAATCGATCACGCAGCTCCTGAAATTTTAAAATCATTAGAAACATTTTTGTAGTATTAAAAAAATATGCAATTTAACAAATCAGTTATATGGATTTATTTTTTGTACTGTAGGAAATACTGAAATAATATGACTAAAATAAAAACATCTTATAATAAATGTATGTATTAAATTAGAACGAGTGTAAAAATAAAAATATTTATAAGAAATTCAGTAAAATATTTAAATTAAAACGATTTTCACATTTTTAATATCGCATTATTGTAAAGGCGCTAGAGTTTCAATGAAATTCGTTTACAATGAGCTATTTACGATGTACGCGATTCATGTCGAGGTTTATAGGCTAGTCAACCGGATGCTTTCTAAGAATCTTTCACGATTTACAAAATAACGAATTTTTACCGAAATTGCGCTATTTAAATTTCATATAATGCGAAAGATTAATTATTCAAATTATGATTCGAAGAATTTGTGACTCAAACTAAACTGGAAAAATTCTAATAGATTTTCAGGTGGTTCACTTTACCTCAGATTCGATTTCTATCTGCTTTTCTAAGAGATTCTTTTCAGCTCTGATCGCGTCAATTTGGTCTCGAAGATCGTTGATCTTGCTTTCCATTTGCTCAAATCGTTGCTGCACACAAAAATTTTTTGTCGATTCATCAGTAAAACACAAACACGTAATTTTTTGTAACAACATTAATTTTATTCAAGAAGTAGTAAAAAATTTTACAAAGATATAATTTTAAAGCATGTAAATTTTACAGCCAAAAATAATAGGAATATAAAACAGAAAGAAAAAAAATATCAAATGTACTTATATATATATATATATATATATATATATATATATATATATATATATATATATATATATATATATATATATATATATATAGTTAAAATATAAAACTTGTGATCAATTTTCTGTCAAGTTTTCGTTTTCATTGGACAACATCTTGGAGGTACAAGAGTGACAAGGATTGGCTCCTAGAAAAGATTAGACCGTTTAAATTCTTAGGTCATTAAAAAAGAAAATTACGTTATTCTTAATCAAAACATTATTGTATACGAATTTGTGGATTAATTTTTTGTGACATACTACCTGAAGAATAATAATTTAAATTTAAATTTTGTTAAAAGAGATTAATTTTCAAAGAATATTTGAATTGTTATGACCTGTTTTTTTATTTATTTTTAATTATTTATTTATTTTTTGATTTCTTTTTTTAAGTAAAATTCATTTTCTTAGTACATACTTGTAAAACTGATATTATTAATTTGTGCTTAAAGGAAAACAAAACAAGCAAATATAGTTTTAAGAAATAAAATATAAGTTAATATAATTATTACAAGTGGCTAAGATCAAATTTTCAGATATTTGTCCATTTAAAAAGTAATATTTTTACTAGAAAAATAAAAAATATATAGCTTAAGTAAACTATAAACTTATATGATCCGAAACTATTTTATTTAAAGGACAAAGAAATAAAAAAAATTCATAATAATTATACCTACAGATTTTAAGGAACATCTAACCTACCTCCATTCGCTCAAAAACGCATAAGCAAGAAAGCATCATGATATTTTCCCTTCTAATTATTCAATATATAACTTAAGACTCAAAATTTATACCAACTAACCTACCTTAGTGCGAATGAACTATCAATTCTTTGTTTGATACAAAAGTATAAAAAAAGAAGAAAAGTTTAACAAATATAGTTGCTATCGTATTAGTCGTGATCAATAGCGATGCGATGACTTGATAACTTCTAGCACATTGGCATATGTCTAATATGCAAGAACAATATTAACGCGATCGCGGACACCTGTCGTCATATTATTTAACATCAATCGCACAGAGTTGATTAGCATCAAATTTTCTTTTTATTTTGTCGTCGCTGGAGAGTCCGCACATTTGGTTTTAATCCGAATGTCGATATCGATTTCTTTTTTATATACATACATACATACGTACATACATATATACATACATATATATATATATATATATATATATATATATATATATATATATATATATATATATATATATATAATTACATTTAATTTTCAATTCTGCAAATTATGCTTCGTTATTATCGTTTAGAAAAAAAAGGCTTAAATATTGGGTGTGCACACGCGCACGTCGAAGTGAATTTACGCAAGGGAGAAAACCGCACTCTGAGGCAAAGGAGCTGGCTCGTAAAGATGTTGCGACGAGCGTCGCCTCCTCTCTATTATTAGAGCAACCTCTATATAATCTTTTGAGTGCAGCGTCTCTCCTGTATCCAGTATAAATAGCGCACATGGCACAATATAGAATCAAGATAATTTATATCAGTCTTCAGATCACCGATACTATTACTTAAATTGTATATTCTCGTATTGTCTTTGAGCATTGCATTTCGGAGCGCTATCCATTAATGTTTTTTCAACTTTAGGAAGTCTTTTTGAAACAAAGAGAAGGCGGTGAAATAGAGGATAAAATATGTTCCAACATTTTACGGATAGGTATTGATATCAAGGCTTTTGGAACTCGGACGAAAGGGAACCGTTCTTGGATAAAACAACCAATCTAATTGTTGTATCTTCGTGGATTTTTTTTCCACTGAACTGATCGAGGAACCAATTAATTATAGATATAGTAGAAAAAAATTAATGCATAAAAGATTATTTATTTAATCAATTTCAAAAGTTTGATTTAATAAAACCAATTTTAACAACGATATACAATCGTGAGTAATAAATAATAAATAAATAAATATATCATCAGCTCACAGCATCTTCAAAGGTAAGCAAATCACAGAAGTTTGATGATTCATGTAGTATAAAAAAAAAATATGCAGAATGAAAGAGTCATCGTGTCTGAAATGAAGAAAGAACATAGCTTAACTACATTTGTACCAATTTTCATCTACAACAATGTTAAGCTTGTGCGCTTCAGGCAACTACATCCAGTGTTAGTTTCATATCATTTAACTTTTGAAAATTACAAATCAAAATAACATGCAAATTGGTCAAAATAGTAATAAATACCTGTCCGTTGTGATCACGTTCTGGGCCATCCACCAATTCATTACCGAGATTTCTTCGCGCCGAGAAATTAACGCTATTTCTAGAGTTTTTTGAATGTTCATGTTGCAGCCTGCTAATTTCAACTTCCAATTCCATAATTCTTCTATTCTTTTTCTTTTGTTTATCTTCTAGCTGACCATGCTTTCTCATAAAGCCTTGAATCATTTGAATAGCCTTTCTATGATCCGTCTCTAACTTTTTCAACTTTTGATCTGTAATTTCAGCAGATTTCTCTACATTGTATAATTTTATTGATAACTGCTTTTTCGCTTCCTCACATTTTTTAATTTCTCGCTCTTTTTCTTCTATATCCTGAATTTCAAAAAATAAATTGTGTTGTATTAATAATTAAAACAAGTATAATTAAAGTGGTAAAAGAAATATTTGAAGATATGTAAAACTCGCCTTCTTAAAATCATAAATATCTCTTCTTTCCAGATTGTTATACTCGTTTATTATCCTACTTCGTTCTGTACTGGGTTCAAAATCTAAAGTAGCACTACAACTTTTTATAGGACTGGATATATTAAACGTTTTACGTAAATTTTGTGATTCCTCTATGATTGTTGATGAGCTAGCAGGTGACGTACACCTCTTTGCATAATTATTTTCAAACTGAAAGAGGTATAATTAAATTCTCAGAATACAATAAGTATTAATATAATCTTTTAATAAATTACCTGTGTTAAAAGAGAACGATTTTTATTATTGAGATCTGTAAGAGCGTCATCTCTTGTTTTAATCGATAACCTTAATTGATCTATTTGCTTTTTCCGTTTTTCTGCTATTGCAATAACTTCTTCGTAAGTTCTACATTTCTCATCCAATAGAGCACTTTTCTCACAAATTATTTTGTCTTTCTCTATAGCATCAGTTCGCAACTGTTGTAATGAACTGTCTTTTTTCAAAATGTGTTCGTTTAATTCCTTAACCTTTTCTTTTAAAATCTCTATATCCTGTTCCTTCTTTACAGATAATTTTTCCTTTGAAAGAACTTCCATTTCCAAACGATTCCTAAATTCATCTCTCTCCGATTCGAGTTCTTTAGCCCAGTTTCTTTCCTCTTCCAAACTAGCCGTTAATTGTTTTAACTGTAAAATGCAAAATAATTAATAAGTTGAGACATGGTCTTTAAAAACTAAATTAGATAAAGATAGTCTAAATAATATAAAATAATTTTTACTTCAGATTCCAAAGAAGATTTAATTTCTTCCACCTGATTTAATTTATCTCTGTACTCTAAGGCTTTTTCTGGTGTGATTCCAAATGTTTCTTCATAATATGTGGCATCAGTCAACCTTCCTCTGCACTCTTGTAATTCTGAAATCGTTTCAATAGTTAATAATTTAAAATATTATACTGTTAAGATTGACGACGCGAAGCGTAATTGATATAAAGTTAAAACCTTTTTCAATTCGTTCTGCTTTTACAAGTTCTTGTTCAAGAGTTTGTTGATATTGCACTTGATTTCGTGCAGAAACTTGTTTCTGCTCTTCAATCAATTCAATAGCTTTCGCTGCCTGGCTAAGAAGTCCCTGCTTCTCAATGAGCTCCTTTCTTAAAGATTCATTTTCAACCTTCAAAATAAACGTATGGTTGAAATAAATATAATAATCACAATTATCTCTTCAAAGTATAAAAAATGTATTTTTATAGATTTTTACAGTATTTATTTATTTCAAGTTTTTAATATTAATTTAAAGCATATCTATAATAAACACATTTTGTTCTTTCAATTACTATATATATATATATCCCATAAAAAAGAGAACATTCAAATAAATGATTAAAACTTTTTGATGACTCCATTTGTTAAATTTAAATACACTTTTAAAAAACAGTATTTTTTAATTAAATCACTATATATGAGGTAAAATGTATTTTATATTAAAATTCCTTTTAAATATATATCTATTATATGTTTTGCGTTTATGATTACTTGCGTCACAATTGACAAATTGTACACTAATTTTTTGTAAATCATTAAGTTCATGCATCTGAATCAAATCAAGTTCACTAATGTATTTACCTTAAGTTCAATATTCTTCTTTATGGCATCTTCGTCGGCAGAAGTAATGCCCATCTGTTCTTCCAAAAAGTAGATTCGCAACTTAAGATTGAAGTTTTCTTTCTTGAGAGCACCCAACTGATCCTCGCATTCTTTCATCGTTCTGCCTGGTCCCGTGATGCCGGATCCACCACCCATCCCCCCTCCTACAGGGGATGGCTTTCCTGATGATTTAGCATTGACACCTGGAAAAACAAGGATAGCGTTATTGAGACACGTGTTTCAGCTGTAAAAAATAAACTAAACAATTGAGGAGTAATAAATTCTGAATTGTATACTCAACTTTTTTTTAATTAGTTTTTACGCGATTGACTTTTATTGACTTAATATACAACCAATCGAAAATAATTGTCATAGATAACTAAATTTGAAAAATATAATCTACTAAGAAAATCTGTTTAAAATCTTAAGGAATATTATAAAAAATAATCGGAGATTTTATTTGGCATACCATTACAATTACAACATGAATGTATCAGCAATTGTAATTTTCTCAAACCTCGAAAATTATTCGTGATTTGTTTAAAATATTTAAACGTGTATAGAAAATTCATGTTGCTATTCTATGCTCGGGGTTTGAATAGAATTCTCAATTTAATAAGATATTAATTTTTTATATCAAACCACTAAGCTAGTTTAGTTATGTTTTCATAAATATTTTTTTATTATTTTTACGATTTTTGTATAATTAAACTTTTAAAATTTGTAAATAAATGTTGATATTATAAACATTTAAAATTAATTAATAAGCTGTATTTTTCTCAGTTGTTGTAGAAATGTATATATTCGATACAGATTCATTATAAATTAGATTCTAGACGGTGAATATTATCAATGGAAACAAACCAAAAAAATGTTTTTATTAAACTTTAATTAAAAATATATCGTAATTTGTCTTAAAAAATTTTGATCTCTTAGATTAAGAAATTCGCATTTGAAAAAGCCTTATACCCGACTACGAATTTTTGTCTTATCGAAATTAACGTAAAGGTGTAAAAATTAGAACTTGTTCTTAATGCTATTTCATTTCATAAACATAAACAAATTGAAAACATTTTCTGTCTAACAAATTATAAAAAATATACAAATATAATATTTATAATAAACAATATAACATAGAATGATGAATTTATTCGGTGAAATATAAAAATTTACTACTTTTAATAACATTAATAAAAACTGATAATTGCTTAAATTATGGCAAAATCTGATTAATATTCTACTTTAATTTACAATATTCCTGCAAACAATTAAAGTTCTTAAAAATTTTTACAAATAATATAAAATAGAAAGTTCTTATCAAGAATTGCTCTTTTCACAAATAATAAAAAAAGTTTGAATTAAGTAAACTATTGAGCTTATTAATCGAGCTAAAAGTATACTGTTTAATATAAGAAAACAGTTAATTTAAACAAATTTTAGTTAATCGTCCCTATTAGTTACATCAGTTCAATCATACTACTAAAAGATTCAAACAGAACTTATAGAAACTAAACTATTTCGAAAATTTTACAGTTCAAATGTAAAAAATAAAATTTTAAAAACATGTGCATTTCGACACCATTTGATGAATTTATTTAAATCTTTACAACAATGTAGAATATGCGTAACATAAAGATCATGATTAACTAAAATTTGTCTTAATTTATATTTACATATAATATTCTGTCAAACAGAGCACGATTTACTCAATCGATATAAAAAAGCAGTTATCAGCCCGTTAAGTATAAAATTAAAAAAAGCTAAAATTTTACTTTCAATTAAAAAATCATTATTTAAAATATAATTTAATTTAAAATTTGAAAACCTTATTTTGTATGAGCAAACTAGTATTTAAACGAAAATGTGTATTACATAAATAAAATATATATTATTTATATAATAGTAAAAAATTTATTAAATATAAATATACAGAAAAATCTCCATTTATTATTTAATTCATCAAAATAATATTTGCTCATAGGTACGGCAGCTAAAATGTTCTAAATTAATAGTCATACTTGTGTGGCTACAAATATATATATATATATATAATTTGAATTATTAAAACTAATGAGCAATGCCCCAAGGTAGTTTTAATCGTTTCTTTTTCGCTTATACTCTGATTTGGCACCAAAGACGAAACAAGCGAGATAATTCGAATCCACTATATAGAGTTGAATACTGTGCACACGACGTTGGCACGTTTAAAGGTAAATGTATAATATAAAATAACGATGATAAAAAAGACCTTGAGGAGCAATTTATTTCGACGATGTGTTGTACCCTATATAAAGTTTACCTGTGTTATTGAAACTCTACCGTCACCTATTTTATATATGATGTACAATTATATATAGAATCGATCAAAACTTCTCAGAATGTAAGAATAAAGCAATAAACGGTTCTCCCGAAGTGGGCCCATACTAAAATCAGTATTAAAAATCCTCTACATAAAACAAATTCTCTGCTATATAAACAGTTATATAAGCAAGATCTTGTTCATTGAATTTCTTCCTTGTACATTTTTGTTTGTACAAAACCCTTTATTCACGGACTGATCAGATGAATGCAGTAATTTTGCGAATCGAACATAACAATTTTTTGTTCGAAATGGAGCGATCGTCTCCTACCGATCATAATCAGTGCCTTAATGGATACGGGCGTCTGGTGCTCGGAAAGAAGAATCTGCTCTGAAACCTGAACTATGTCAGGAAAGACGAATCTGTTCTGGAGTCTGGAGCTCCCGCAGCTCATCCCAGGGCGGTCCGCCGTTGCTGTTGCCGCTGGGTTACAAGGAAGCTTGCCCGCAGCATCGCGTGTGAGTCACAAACACCGACTGATGCACGGGCAACTCTCGTAAGCCAGAGCTGGTTAAATCTCGATTCACACGCGCCCACGCATGCATACAAGCAAGCTCTCGATCAGCTCAACTGCACTGAAGTGTTGAAAATAATGCGCATGATTGTACGCATGTGTGCATGCACATACGCTCGTCGTATTTTCGAAGTGTATCTATATAGGTATATTCTCGCACCTTTATAAATCACTCTCGACTAAACTGACCCAATGCCAGACTACAAATGTGAGACAAGCAAAAAAAATTACTGGTAAAATTGCCTTAAATAGCGCTTTCCAAAAATATAAATAACTTTAACAATACTCTCGTAATTTTTTTAGTAATAAATTAAAATGCTGAATATTCCAAATTTAAAACATTGAGATTTTTTAAACTATTAAAAATGTTGATGTGAAACTAATTACATCTCGTTCATATATATTGTACCTAATTGTACCTCTATTTAAAAGTTCATGAAATACAATTTTTTTTTAAAAAATCATTAAACGTAATTGTTCAATACGCTTACACATTGATTCATCCGCGCCATACGATCTAGAGATTTTTGTTTTGTTTTATCGGACAAACAACATGTGGGTCAGGTCAGGTCAAATCTTTTTGTGCAATTAAAAAATATGTCGTGATTATTAGAACAGCCAAACCACCGCCGATGCTGAAGGGAGCACGAGATGGATTTGTAAAAATATCTTTGTTCCACATTATTTAAGAATAGATTGTCTTTTTTATTTTAACATAAATCTGGTAATTATGTTAAAATGAAAGATTTATACATTCTTTGAAACATTTATATATTCTTTTTATATATGCTACTGTGTACAATATGAGTGAGACTTTATTTATAACTTTTGAAATCTTTATTTATTTTTCTAAATCTAATTCATACCCTTGAAATAACCCCCCCCCCGGATGAAATGCAACTATGCCAAAGTTTTTTTCAATTTTCAAAACATTTTTTATACTCGTATTCTGGACTAGCCATCAGTTCCTTCTTCGATTCGGTATTTATTTCTTCTATCGAATCAAAACCGTGTTCCCGAAGTGATCTTCTGAGTTTGCTAAACAGCCAGAAGTCACAGGATGATAAATCAAGTAAGTACGGTTGTTCCGGAACAACATTGGTTGAATTTTTGGCGAAATCTTCACGTAAAATCAATACAGTATGAGCTGGTGCATTATCGTGATGCAAAAACCAAGAGTTGTTTTTCCATAAATGTGGCCTTCTGAGTCGAATAGCTTCACGCACACGACGCATAACACTCAAATCATACTCTTTGTTAATAGCTTGGCCGGTTGGAAGGAATTCATAATGTATTACACCACGATAATCGAAAAAATCAGTGAGCATAACCTTGATTTTTGAGCAAGGTGATGCTCACCTACTGAAGCAAAGGCTCAGCAAAGGCCTTCTGCAACATTCTGAACGTTTCGGCGGCCGATATTTCATTCTTATTTCAGTTCATGCTTCTTCTTTGATAAATAATTTCAGACATTATAAAAATCGAAGAGACAACTTTTCTTTGTTCACAAAATACAAGTGTAACTATATGACAAATGAAGATAATTTGGTGAAATTTGGCATAGATAACTCTGACAGTACTACCAACTTAAAAATAAAAACATTTGTCCGAATCGATAAACGTGGGAAGTTTGAATTGAAAATTCTTACTCATATTTGTACACAGTAGTATGTCCCGCCTTTATATTAATACAAGTATACTTTTAAAAAAGTTTAAATAATTTTATTTATTTTATCGTTGAGATAAAAAATATTTCCACATCATGATTATGCTTCTTTTTTTTTCATTGAATTACTCTGTGCCCATCATGCCCCGCTACAAAACCAACTGTGCTCCGCCATGCCCAAACATGCCCCGCTTTTTTAATTTCATATTTTTTATTGTTTTAAAAAAATAATTGCTACTAAAAATTGTAATTTTATAAAACAAATCTTTAGTTACTCATCTTTCAAACTGTGTTTTTTATCTAAAAAATTATATAGAATTTTTTGAAACATGAGTAAAAAAAGGGTGTCCAACGTGTGCCGCCTTCCCTTTTATATATATACAATAATTGTTGCAGTCGAGGTTGCACAGGCTTGGATTTTCAAGCGAGGATGAGTCATACGCATGGGGATAACGAGATAAGCAAGAAAATGTTTACTCCGATAACCCTTTAATTCTTTTACTGAAATCACTGGCAAACTATTTTTTCAGCTGTTTTTTTAATAAGTATTTGAAGTTCTAGGTCACTCTAATTTGTTCTATAATGGAACACCAGATGCTTAATGAACAATAAATTTCTCGGCTCAAAATTTAGATCACCACTTTAATACTTTTTTAAATAAAAGAGAACGATAGAATATTTATTATGAATGAGTGAATCGCTTTTCTCAAATGATGCAGATAAGAAAACTTGTTTAGAAATATAAGTTACAAATTTCAAGTTTATATGAGCGTATTGCAGGCATAGGCTTGTCAAAAAATCAATTTAACTGTATATTCTAACAAATGACCTAGATCACAATTGCTCATTACAAATTTAATTTTAGATTTTGGAAATTTCAAATGGTGGATTAAATATTAAACATAAAATAAACTAATATAAATATAAATAAAACAAAATAATTTCGAGCTGATGCCTCCTTGAGTTTCTGCCCACATCTACGTCCTTATAGTTCTCAATCATGATAAAAAAGAATTCGCTTCAGCAGTACAATCTTTGTCCGACTGAAATCATAATTAGCGGTTTTAAACATCTATGCAAATATTTTATCTCCCATATTTAATCGGCTGCCGTGAATTATGAAAATCAGATTTTAAAATGTCAATTTTAAAAATCTAGAAGCTTAAAACTCCTTACAACTACTGATGTACTAGATGGTCTTTTATACTTTTAATTGTTTTACGTGTTGACTAGGTGTAAATTTATAATATGATTGTCAAGATACACAGATATTGTAAAATTTATATAATGAATGCCTTAAAAATTGCAAGAAGAATATACGTGTCGAAAAAATACGTACCATAACTAAATTTAGTCTATAAATTTTTCTGATTGTTTTATATACAAGTATCCCGTACCCTGAATTTTCTCGTTTAAGGCATAACTTCTCAAAAATTACAAATACAATTCATTACTATAAAATTAAACACTATTATTTTAGAAACTAATGAAAAAACTTGTATTCATATCTACTATACTAATATAATAACAATCAGACTGTTCTTATTTATAATCGTCTTCGTAGAAACTAAAATGAAAAATACTATTAAAAAAATTAAGTTAAATTAAAAATTAAAAATAAAAATAAAATAAATTAATCTATATACTATGTTAATAAAGGACAACTTGGCTGCCCCACCATCTAAATTTACCTTCGATGATTTCGGTTCAGCGTTAGTTCAGCTTCAGAGATTAAACTAAAATAAACATTCAGCATACTCATGTATATATATATATATATATATATATATATATATATATATATATATATATATATATATCTATATCCCCACCTCATTAAAATATTTATATAATATTTATAGAACCCCTATCACATTTCGAACTTTAAATGTAAAACATAATTTTATATTAATAAAGGCAAGTTTGAGTACTACAGCCTTCGGATGATCATGCTATCTTTGGTATTGGGTGGTGAGATTTTCAAATAATTATTGGATCAATATTAAATCGTTATATTACTTTTATTTATGTTTAATAGAATAGTATTCCGTTATACTACGTTTCAAAAAAAAGTTTTATGTAAAAAACTTTTATTATACTAAAGTTATTATGCAGTGAATTTTTTACCCTGTTTTCATTATGTTTTTAGTTATTTAATTTTGTCCATCCGGTGAATACGCACTAGATTTACGTAATTTCCAGTATTCAAAAACTAAATTATATCTATTCTGCTATTATCACGTGGTGCAACAGTGCTACAAAACGGAGTTTGGAGGTTAGGTTAGAGAATTTTATACAATATAATCCTATGATTTAATCAAATACTAATGAAGATAGATTTTTATACGAGAACACTTATGGGCGCATTTGTCATTAAAAAGTGTAGTTTGTCTTAATCCATAAGATGGCACTACAATTATAATTGCACGGATAAATATCAACTGCAATCTGATGTAGTTACGTTTTGCCAGCAATCAGGCACGGTACTGAGTATTGCTATTTATTGGTATAGCGAAAGCAAGAATAAGTTTTCCTTGTAATTGGATGGATAAATAATCAGTAATGAAAATGTATATATTAATTTCATTCCAATATAAAAAATTTTAGAAAAGAAACTCATGAATATAAGATTAATAAAATAAAATGTTCTAAATTTATTAATTAAAATTATCGCAAAGAAAGATGTGAAATTGATTAAAAAATAATCGCTGTACTTAAAAGATTAAGATCTATTAAAATATATAACAAAGACAAATATACCGATAAAAAAGTTTTAACAAAAGTAAAATAGTTAGGCGAGTTTGATGAATCTTGGCATAGTAAGAATCTTAAATACATTTTCTCATGTATTTTATAAAAAAATTATATAAAATATTTTAAAAAATTCAGTAATATGTTAAGACAAAATTGCATACAATAACGTCTTAAAACAATGGATCATTAAAACTACTGGCTAAGTGCATTTTATATGCATCTCTATATATAACAGCATGTATAGTTTATACAAATATATCTAAAACTCAAAAAAAAAAAAAAAAAAAAAATAGTTTTAACGGAAATGCAGCCTAATAAAGTAATGAGACCATTTACCAATAGACGAGTTTATTTTCACATCATTTGGTCCACGCGTGGACTCATAAAAAAAGTTAATTATCTTGAATCATCTATGTTTTTAGGTGGAACATTCTTCTGCTATTTTTTCTATAATTCATTATTATTACAAAAAAAATAGGTATAAACTTGCCAGGCCCGTTTCCACAAACCTTATACTGTGTTTTTATAATTAATTTTTGCATAAAAAAATTTTACGGTCTATACCGTAAACTTAATAAATGAAGTTTTATTGGTCAATAACTTTCAATTTTGTAACTTAATACGTTTTGAATAGCCAAAATTTAAATACATATAATTTATAATTTATTATGATTGAATTATAGATAACAATTATATATAACAAGATATTATTTATTTATTAGAATAGATTATATAATATTTTTTGAAGGATTGTGATTTAAGAGTTTAATTTTCGCCTTCGAAGAAATAGGAAAATACTATTTTGTTAAAAGATTCCGAAAAATTCGGTTAACAGGAATCCAACTTGGACCATTGTAAAACTTCAATTTGGCCAGTAAAGTCAGGCACTTAACCATAGTAAACAATCAGATACCCTTATTGCCTGAGTCTAAGCTACTTTATATATATATATATATATATATATATATATATATATATATATATACTAGCATCCCTCGTCTCGGCTTCGCCCGAAATAATAATTTAACCGAGATAATACCTAAGTAAAAAGTACTCTTATATATACAAATCTATATTTCTATAAATAACTGACCGTAATTTACCTATCGTCGCTTCTGTATAAAAAGCTGCTTCAATGTAGCGTCCACTTCAAAAAGTTAATATTTTGCCGACCATTTTATACTATGTGTGTGCGTGTGTGTGTGCGTGTGTGTGCGTGTGCGTGTGCGCGCGCGCGTGTGTGTGTGTGTGTGTGTGTGCATATTAAATACGGCTTCGATGGAGAAAATTGTACTGCCGAGTTCGAGCGGTAGAAACAGACGTGCAAGTGTCTTGAGACGACGATTACAGAGAGTATCATGTTCGGACTATAGGAAATGTCTCAGGACGACTGCTATAGAGGGTTTTGTGTTGGGGAGGTAGAATACAATATCCAGGTATCCCGAGACGACTCTGTTGTTTTGTTAAACGAAAAAATAAAACTAATAATCGATTAATAATAATAAGTGTTATATATGCTTAATTATAATAAGGAGAATGAGATAATGGTAAAAGAAATAAGAATAAAAAACACATACAATTATTAAAACAAATATAATTACTTTATTCTAAAATAAAGGCATAAAAAACCTCCGCTGTATAAGTGGAGGAAAAAGCCGACCTTTAACAAACAATATATTAAATTGAATGATCATTCAAGACTTAATCTAAGGCTTACCCTAAAGACATGTATTGTGCACAGTTTTGCCGGAATTCGATGCGCCGAGACTTCAAACCTCGTCAGGCTGAAAGTTCGTACTCTGAAGTGCAATCTCCCATATGAAGATCGAAGTATCTCTCGAGGCGACAGGGATCTATAATTGAGAGACACAGTGTGTCTCAGGGCGACAGGGGCCAATTCGGGACACGGAGCCGCTAGGGGCGAAAATAGGCGACGAGGCCTTTCACAATTGAATTTGCCGCTCAGAGCAACACTTCACTTCAGAGCAGAAAGACACTCGTCGCGACGCACGAATTCATTTAGCAATAACGACGATAATACAATGAACACACAATATAATCGCAAAATATAAGAAAACGCGTTTAAAATGCTATATATGGATTGAAACGATGGAAGTGCACCTCGTTCGACTAACGCTCGCGACAATCTAACCACTCGCCCACCGTTCGATTTTTAAGAGGGCTCTCCGCGCTCGGCTACAAATAAACAAAGTCCCCCTTTTTCTTAATACGTATCAAATATATATTCACACGACCATGCCTATAGGCATATACATATTCACACACATACATACTACATTTATACACAGACACAAATATACATATAATACATATACTATTCGTAATAAGAGATAAATTACGATTACCGCGAACATTCCGCCCGCCTTGGTCCGAACAAATTAAAATCGGACGAACAAATATTGTCTTTCTTTTAATTCACTATCTCCGTTTACTCAGCAGCTTCTTCGTTCTTGTTTTCTCCTTCCAAGGATAATGGAGACAGTCGTGCAATATGCCGTCGAAGGATGGTTGTCTACGTTTTCAAGGTCACGACTCTCACAAAACCATCAGGTCCAGGATGCACCTCGAGGATCCTACCTAAAGGCCATTTTGATGGTGGATAATGATCGTCTCTGATAAGGACGAGCTCACCTACCGCAAAATTCTTCGTTGGATCCTTCCATTTTCCTCGTTCTTGAAGATTCTGCACGTACTCGACAGACCAACGTTTCCAGAATTGCAGTCTAATGCATTGCATAAGTTGATACCGGCTTAGTCGATTTTGAGGCACCATTGGAAATTCTTCATTTGGCACAACGCGTAAAAATTCTCCAACGAGGAAATGCGCTGGTGTAAGAGCATCGATGTCGTCTATATCGGAGCTCATTGGACAAATTGGTCTAGAATTAAGACAAGCCTCTATTTCTGCCAGTACTGTTGAAAGTTCTTCAAATGTCAAAGTATGGTCGCGAAGAATTCTTCTCAAATGGTGTTTCACTGACTTTATACCAGCTTCCCAGAGGCCGCCATAGTGCGGTGTGTTAGGTGGAATAAATGTCCATTGAGTGCCGTCATTTGCCAGTTCACTAGCTATCTCTTTATAAAATTTAGATGTCGCATTAAACATATATTTCAGCTCCTTATCAGCTCTGTGAAATGCCGTAGCATTATCGCTACATAAAGTTCCTCGTTTGCTGGTGAAACGTCGATACGCTGCAATAAAACTGGCTGTTGTAAGATCGCTTACAATCTCTAAATGTATTGCATGACTTGCAAAACAGATAAAGAGTGCTATATAACCTTTATAGGCACGTAGTCCACGGCCCTTTGTCGTACGTAATGCAATTAATCCTGCGTAATCCAGTCTTGTACAAGTAAAAGGACGTGGTGGCGTTACACGAGAGGCCAGAAGATCGCCCATAAGTTGGTTCGCTAAACGTGGCTTTACGCGCTGGCACGTCACGCACTTACGAATTATAGATTTTACTAAAGGAGCTCTACTTAATATCCATACATTTTGTAATAATATACTATTAGTCAATGTAGGTCCACCATTGTAACGCTAATAAGTCTGCATTTCGCACAAATAGTCGACTTAAAGCACATCGTTGCGGCAAAATAGGGGGATGCTTGGAATTATGCGTAAAATCAGAATTCGAAAGACGACCTCCAACACGTAGAATTCTATTTTTTTCATCGATAAATGGGTTTAATTTGCGCAAATGACTACTTTTGGGTAATAATTTACTTTCTTTTAATATGTCGAATTCGGAGGCAAACGTATTTAATTGAGACAGTTTTATAATTTTTAAACGTGCTTGGGACAGTTTAAATGATGCAAGAAACGATGGCAATTTATCCGAATCACTGTTATTAGAGCGTATTTTATATAAGGGGCGCAAGCAATAAGCTACAACACGGATTAATCGAGTTAATGATGAAAACCTCGAAAATATTTCGACCGTATTTTGAGTCTGAATGTGCAAAACTTTTGCCGGTAGTGAAAATACCAGAAACTGCTCAACCGGCTGCGAGAGCCAGGCTGGACCGTGCCACCATAAATAATTGTCTGCTAATTTAGTTGGTGTACAGCCGCGACTAGGCAAGTCAGCTGGATTTTCTTTTGTGGAAACATACTTCCACATAGCAGCCGGTAATTCCGTTTGTATGTAGGAGACTCTGTTTGCCACAAAAGTTTTCCAGTGACAAGGATGTTTTCGAAGCCATGTAAGAATGACTTGACTATCAGACCAAGCAAAGACAGGCATTGATTCAAACACTTTTAAGTTTTTAATGTATCGAATAAGCTTAACAAGTAAAACAGCGCGGCAGAGTTCAAGGTTAGGGATACTTATCGTCTTTACCGGCGCAACTTTAGATTTAGTTGCTAACATTGTAACTCGAGTACGGTCAGCCTCTTCTATTCTAATGTAAACAAATGCAACATATGCCCGCGATGACTCATTAGCGAACCCATGTATTGGATACGAGCAATTCGATGTAGTTCCTAGCCAAGGCTTGATTGAAAGAAATTTTATATCAACTAAAGAATTACAAAATTGAAGCCATTTTTCGCGTAATTCTACCGGTAGTATCGAATCCCATTCACATTTATTTAACCACAAGTCCTGCATCAAAAATTTTGCATTAATCATTATAGGAGCAAGCCAGCCAAGCGGATCGTACAACCGAGCAATAGTTGATAGCACAAATCTTTTCGTGGGAGCATTTGTATATTTTAAATTTTGTAAATCAAAACTAAACGAGTCTAACTTAGGATTCCACTTAAGTCCTAACGTTTTCACTGATTCATTCGAATTTATATCCGTACTAATTTCATTATTTATAACATGAATCTGCAAAGGTAAAAGTGCGTCGTCATTCGCCGCCCACTTGTCTAAATTAATACCCGCAGAATCTAAGATGTCGATAAGGTCATTCTGTTTTTTAATTGCGAGAGAAAGTTCATCCGCACCGGCGAATATATCGTCAACATAAGTATTATGTTCAAGACATCGCGTGCCTACTGGATAATGAATTCGTTCGTCATTAGCTAATTGTAGCAGGATACAGATCGCTAGAAACGGGGCACATGATGTTCCATACGTTACCGTAGTTAATTTATAATCCACCGGGATATCATGTGCATTAGGTGCCTAGACGATTCTTCGCAAATCTTCATCTTCTGAATGCACTCGTATTTATCTGAACATTTTGATAATGTCGGCAGTGAAAGCAAACTTATATTTACGCCAATTTAAAAGTATTAACGATATATCTCTTTGTAGTGCAGGCCCTGAATTTAGATATTTATTTAAAGAGTGTTGTTCGCTTGTACGTCTGGACGCATCAAAAACCACACGGAGCTTCCATTTTTCGACCGACTCGTGCACTACAGCATGGTGCGGCAGATACCAAACACGCACATTATTTATTTCGTTTTCGGGAACGCGCGTCATATGGCCCAAGCGCTCATATTCGGTCATAAATTCCTTATAAGCGCGAGCTAATTTTTCTTCGCGCGTTAGCCGATAGTGAATTTGAGATAAAGATTTGAAAGCTATATAGCAAGATTCAGCAGCTACTTGAGGTAATTCGGATTTCAGCGGCAATCGCACAATATATCGGCCCTCTGTACTGCGCATGTGCATTTCTCTAAATTGTTTTTCGCAGATTTCGTCTTCCGCTTTTCGTTTTTGTTTAGCCGGAGGTACTTCCTCCAAATTCCAGAAAATTTGCAATTCCGTATTTTAATCATCATTAGACATGCAGTGTAGTATTGTTTCTGAAGTTATATGAGAGGCTGCCGCCCGCCGTGACGCAACAGTTTGTGTAGGGCCGGATATTACCCATCCCAATTCTGTATCCTGTGCAATTAACGTTGAGAATCGATATAAGCCTACTTTTAATAATTTTCCATATACATCCGCTCCGAGAATAATATTGATTTTATTAGGAATATTAAAATTTGGATCAGCTAAATTAAATTTAGAAAATTTATCAAAATCAAAGTTTACTGTTCTACGCGCAGGTAATTGAGAAGTAAGTTTTGAAAGTACTAAAGCTTCTATATCGAGGTGGAAAGCTGAATTCGTCAGTGATTGTATTGTAAAATTTACAAGAGACCGGGCCGTATTATTTATATTTGCAATCAAGTAATCCAGTAAGTGGAATATCAACTCTACGTTTCAGTAATTGGAGAAGTTGCGCAATGAATTCTGTTACTAAAGACGTTTCAGACCCTTGATCTAAAAGAGCGCGAACTGTTTGTTTACCATCTGAACCTATAATAGTAACTTGTGCTGTAACAAGTATAACTAAACAATACGGTCTGCTTACACTGGCGGTATGTGTGTTCACGCCCGTAGCACTAGATGCATTTTTCTTATCGTCCGATTTCTTACAGTTATCAAACTTCGATTTATTTATTCGTTTATGTTGATTGGGTCAGAAATGTAAAAGCGAATGATGTTTTCCGCCACATGAAAAACAAAATTTAGGAGATGAACAATCACGGAACTTGTGCGCTCCTAAACAATTAAATCATAGTTGTAGTCGGAGAACATAAGCTCCCCGATCAAAGGCAGATTTCGAAAGAAATTGTGCACATTTAAAAATCTTATAGTCTCCTGTACACACTGAGCATTTTATTGTATTAAATGTTCCCCTTTCTGGCGTAGTTAGACAGGTTTTTCACGAATACGGTATTACGGTTTTTTGAGGCAAAGGAATTCATTTTTCGGCTCTAGATTCTGAAACCATAGTTAGTGCTTGAATACGTTTTTCTAAAAATTCCGATAATTCTGAAAATTTTGGAAACTTATCAAAAACAGGAAAATTATCGTCCATGTTCTCTACGGTATTTTGATCTTTAGAGCTCATCTCAGATTACCAAACCTTCCGAGTTTCCGGGTCTAATTTATTGTCGAGTACATAAACAAGCCATACATCCAACTGTTCAACTGGCATTTTAAGATTTTTTAAAACTCGTATTATACGCTGTGATTCGTCAGCAAATTTACGTATGTCGACCGAAGATTCTCTTTTTATATTAGGTAAATTTGTGAGTGTATTTAAATGATTATACACGGTTAAGCTGGGATTATAAAAACGTGCTTTTAACACCTTCCATGTAGATGCGTACTTAGCATTTGTTGTGGCAATGACCTTTACTAAATCTGCTGCAGTGTCTTTCAAACAAGATTTTAAATACTGCAGTTTTGTTGCGTTTGAAATCCGCGGAATATTATGAAAAATGGATAAGAATAGGTCGTGGAAGCTCTCCCAATCTTCATATCGGCAAGAAAACGTCGGCAGTTCGAGTTTAGGTAGCTTAGCTGGTCAAGGTTCGATATCAGATCTACTTTGATCATTTTCTCGATTGACAGATACGGTATCATCCAGATTCTCAAAACTTGAAAGCAACGATAAGAATTCGTCGAAAGTATTTTCGTATATAATTTGCATGCGCGTAAATACTCTATCAGTTATATAAATGTCTGAAGCCGAATCAGGTTTTGTAACTAGCTGCGCGTGTGTATTTCGTGGTTCGCTCCAAACAATTTTTATTGCATCAATGCGAGATTGTACAATATTTTTGCTAAGACCCGATATACCTGAACTTCGTTTACTATCAACTAAACACGATACTCCCCGTAGAAATGGTCCCGTCATACCTGGACATCGTCTTCTACCGTCCGAACACAAAACTCCTCGTAGAAGTCGTTCCAAGACACCTGAAAATCGCATTCTATCATCCGAACATGAAACTCCCCTAGAAGTTGTCCCGACATACCTAAACATCGTTTCCTACCAACTAAATACGGTAGTCCCAGTAGAAGTCGGCTCGAGAAAGCTAGCATCGTTTCCTAACGACTAAACACAATACTCCCCGTAGAAGTCGTTCGGAAAGACCTAGATATCGTATTTTACTGTCCCAACAGGAATCTTTCCATAGAAGTTGATTTCCTCATACCTGGATCTCGTTTTTCATCAACTAAATACAATATTTCCTATACAAATCGCTCAGAGACACCTGGACATCACATTCTATCATCCGAACACACAACTGCCCATATAAATCGTCTTGAGGCAACGGAATATCGTAATGAACCGCCCGTACACGCCAATGCAATATTACTCAGTAGAAACCGTATTTAAAATAGGTATATATAACACGTACAATATAATATACATCCAATATATATATATATATATATATATATATATATATATATATATATATGTATATACACTTTTTATATTTCCGTCTTTTCTAGTAAATACCGTGAATATATTCGTAGTAATGTTAACTGAAATTCAAGGAAAATATTGGTATGCGCATAGCATATTTTTTAAATAGGCAATGGATATTGCCTTTTTATGTAGAAGTGACGATATATTTTATTTATATATACATAGTTTCAAGGTTGTTGGTAATGAACGCTATTTTTCCATCATTTCTTTTGTTCGAACTAAAAAAAACATAGTCACTTTTTACAATTCTGAAGTTAATAATAGAATGTATAAAAATAAAAATATAATTTGTTGTCACAAACTATATTCAGTATGATTTGGCATACAGAACCATTTTATGAGAGAAGGAGAAAAAGACAAAGAGATAGTGACAGAGAGAGAGAGGGAGAGAGAGAGAGAGAGAGAGAGAGAGAGAGAGAGAGAGAAAGTATTTTTCACGCGAGAAAAATTCAAAAATATACAAAAATCAAAAGATATCCATATGGTGTGAAAGTAGTGTCAGATTAACCTAAAGAACAAAAAAGGTAATACCGACTAACGTCACATCTTCTTTAGGATACGAATCCCAAAGTTGCATATGAACATTCACTTGAGCTGGCCTGGTATTAATATTTTAAGCCGACTGCATTGGGTTGATGTTCGTGATTCAAGACGCCACATAGTGGCCGCTGGTGAAACTGACCACCAATACTGTTAACTTAATTTATTGTTAAAAGTAAAATGATTTTCAATAAAAAAACATAGTATGTCCTTTCCAAGATAATATAGAATATATATGTCAAATTTCAGAACAATCGGTTCAGTAGTTTTTCCGGTTATCGCGTACATACAAAAACACGCTTTATCATTATAAATTAGTATCATATCATATTATATCATATCATACCATATGATACGATATGATATGATATGATATGATATGACTAGTATGATATAATTGTTTTAATATCATAAATTAAAAATTCTAGAACTTTTAGAAACAATTTTTAATTCATATGTAAGCGAAAATTTGACTTTTACACAAATTGAAAATAATAATTTTTTGATTGATTAAGTATATATATGCTTTAATCCTGCATATAAATTTCTATATAAACTTCTTAGTAGGACATTTGACTATATCGGTGAACTATTTTTTAATTTAATTATAGAATAATTTTTGTGTTAATATTTGGAACTTTCGGAAAGTATATTATATAAATTTTTTATGAAATACATGAAAAGATGTATTTAAAATTCTTACTAAGCTAAGAACATATCAACTTATATATTAAGAATACATCAACTCGCTACATATATCCTACATATACACTACATATTTCAAAAATATATCAACTCGCTTAACTATTTTAGTTTTGTTAGAAGTTGTTTTTTTGCAGATTTATTGTAGGATTAAAGTCATGGAATGGGAAGAAAAAAGGAATGTATAAAAGGATATATTTATTTGTAAAAAACATTTAATTTTAGACAATACTTGTCTAGTAATAATAACTAAAAATTATATGTAAATAATAAAATGAATATACTATATAACGATGATGTTGATGATGATGATAATGATAAAATATTAGAATTAATAATTCTAATTATAATGTTTATACTTTGAATAATATATAAATAATGATCGCAAAGAGTGAATTGCATATTTTTGATTCATGCACAATATAAATCTTATGTAAATGATATTTGTACACCAATACTAATAATATAAACTCATTGTTCAAATTTTTTAAGTTGAAGCAAAATGTAAAAATGTAACGGAACTTAAAAAAATTAATTACTTCATTTAAAACCGAAGAATTTCAGCTGTGAAGCTAACTTTGATGAAATACCGGTTTTTTTCACATCATCTGCTGCATCATTTTTTTATTCTAAATAGCATGTCTAATAGCCATCATACCAACTGTAAAAAAATATTAAGTTTTTATTATTTAATAAAAGATTAACTTTTTAGCAATTTTATATTGCTTATAAATAACGTTATTTACAATGTACTTACTTTGTGCATGATCCTTTGATATTATGCATTTAAACTCTACACGTAAACTGAATTGGTAAATTTTTTTTTCCTTATATTGGTACAACCTTTCTTAATGTCCGTGTGGAATTTGAGCGCCATATTTCCATTAGTGCGTGCTTACCAGCGGTTTGTTTACGACGCAAAAAGTTTGTTTGGCGATATTGACTATGGACTCATGGTGCATTCCCCGAAGCGGATTTTTGAGTTCCGGAAAGAGGAAAAAGTCATAACGAGCCCAATCTGGCGAATACGGTGGCTGAGCGATAACTTCCATTTCGTGTTTGGCCAAAAAATCAGACACAATCATACTGAAATGTACCAGCGCATGATCGTGGTGAAAAAACCACGAATCGTCTGCCTATAAATCCGGTCATTTATAAGCAGTTGTTTCACGTAGACGCCTCAAAATGACCAAGTGGTACTCCTTATTGATCGTTTGACCTCCTAGAATGAATTCAAGATGATAGTATGATAATAAGTAATAAGATGATGATAATAACCCAATAATAATCGAAAAAAAAACGATAAGCATCACCTTGAATTTCGATCGACTTTGACGTGGTTTTTTCGGTTTCGGCTCATTTTTGAAGCGCCATTCACTAGATGGTTGGGCAGTTTCAATGTCATATTCATAAACCCATGTCTCGTCACCAGTAATGATGCGTTTGATAAATGTAGGGTCCTCAGCTACGTTTTGAAGCATCTCTTTTGCGACCTCTACTCGACCTTGATTTTAAAAAAGATTCAGATGTTTTAGAACGAGTCCAGCATTGACACGCTTCATATTCAAAACATTAACCAAAACATGTTGAGTCGATGCATAGGAGGTGTTGAGAGCCTCTGCTATCTCTCTGATGCCGACACGACGATTTTGGAGCACCATTTCCTCAACTTTTTCGATCTTATCGTCGTTAACAGAGGTGCATGGGCGACTTGCATGAGACCAGTTTTCGACGACTTCACGACCTTCACTGAATGCTTTGTACCACCCAAATACTTGCTTTTGCGATAAAGTAGACTCCCCAAATCTCTTCTACAACATTTTCAACGATTCCGTAGCCGTAATTTCATTGGAAACACAACATTTCAAGCAAACTACTTGTTGATCAACTTTTTTTCTATAGTCAATATCGCCAGATAAACTTTTTGCGTTATAAACAAACAGATAGTAGCGCGTGCTCATCACGATTTAGCTTCAATGTGTATGTGCGTATGTATGGGCCCAATCTGTCTCAATATTGGATCCACGTTTTGGAGAAGACAATCCTGCTTACAGAATAGGTTCAGATTAGAGACACGATTTGACAGGCAAATTGTGTTTGTAAACTGGATCTATTCTGGAAGCAGAATTGGCTTGTGCAAATATAAGGTTATGATTGCAAAATTATGTTTTTTTGCAACAGATGGCAGTGTGTATCCATATATTAAAACATGGATAATTTATATATATTTTGTTGATGTTTGCATTGCATTAATGCAATTATCACGTGTTATAACGCATATATGCGTTTACGGAAACATCGATAAATTTATATATTATATTTTATATAAGAGGTATAAAAATATATTATAATATATATGTATATATTGTAACGCATATAGGAATTTCTTCATATATGTGTTAGAAGGAAAATTGGAGGGAAAAATAAAAGAAAGGAAGGAGATGGAGATATAAGTATATTATAATATATATGTTGTAAAAGCAAGCTAATAGATATACCTGTGCTCGAGAAGTTTTCCAAAAAACTAGAAATATAAAGATTGTTGGAGATTCCACATTGAAATAATTAGTGAACTTTTGGCATTGTTCGTTCGAACTCATATTTACGTTCCAAGACAGGCTGGTATTCTCTTTGACGAAAACTCGGGAGAGTTTTCATTGTAAAGAAAGAGAGTTTTTGGAGACCAAGTTTTTCAACGTTGGGAGGTAAATTTTCGGCGTTGCTTTGCAATGTTGGTGAATCTTCTTAATACTTATATTAATTTGTAATCAGTTGAATAACAATTTTTATCGATTTAATTCAATATAGAGCGATTTACTTAGTAATTTCAACTGCAAAAAAACTTTTAACAAAAGTAAAATAGTTATGTGAGTTTGGTGTATTCTTAGCATAGTAATTTTAAATACATATTCTCATGTATTTTATAAAAAATTTATATAATATTATGCTTTCCGAAAGTTCCAAATATTAACACAAAAATTATTCTACTTTTAACAAAAGTAAATTAATTAGGCGAGTTTGTTGTATTCTTAACAAAGTAATTTTAAATACATTTACACAAATATATCTAAAACTCTAAAAAAATTCATAGTAAATAAATTATTTCATAGGAAACGCAGCGTAAAAAAGTAATGAAGTCAGTTACAAATAGCGGAGTTTATTTTCACGTCATTTTGTTCACGTGTGGACTCATAAAAAAATGTTTTTAGGTAAACATTCTTCTATTTTTTCTGATTACTATATTTCTGCTTTTTATGAGTCTACGCTTGGACAAAATGATGTGAACATACAATATATCTAAATTCTGAAACAAATAAATAAATCAATAGTTTATCGAAAATACAGCTTAAAACGGTAACGAGATCATTTAGAAATCCGAATCGATTTTCACATCATTTTGTACATTCGAGACAAATGGCATATCTCACGGATTTTTTCAAAAATGTTAAGAAAAGTACAATAAGCAGACGAATAATAGATATTAAAATTAATATGTAATCGGTATCAAATTATCATTGTCAGAGGGCAAAAAAAATATGAGTATTTTAATATTACAGGAGAAGGTTCAAAATTCGTTACTAAAAATTCATAAAAATATATTTTAAAATAAATACTATTCATGCGTTGATTCATAAAAAAAGAGTTAATTGTCTTGAATCATCGATGTTTTTAGGTGAACATTCTTCTGCTATTTTTTCTGATAATAAATTCTTATTAAAAAAAGCAGATATGAACAGGAAACAGGTATTCCAGGATAACAAGGTAAGTCAGAGGAAAAATAATAGTAAAAAACCTACGGTCCACCGAAATTGTTTTTAAGACGTTTGGGGTTGTTTACGCCTCTGTTAACGGTTGCTTTTACCGGGCATTTATTAAATAAATACCCCGTTAATATATATATATATATATATATATATATATATATATATATATATTTATAATAAGTTCTAATATAATTATAATTAACTTTGTGTATATGTGCACCTCGGGTACGGATTGCAGATTGCATGAAGATGGACATGAGAAATTGTGTTTTCAATTTTATACCCATAAAAAGGTATGTATTTGCATTTGTATCTTAATAAAGTATTAATAATTCATACCTTCGAGTAATTTTAAAATTTTATATAAAGTTAATTATGTAAATGTGGAGTCTAATAATATGGGAATTATAAATAAGGGTTGTCAGGCTGTCATAATTATTATATTAATTTGTTTTTTAATATATATATATATATATATATATATATATATATATATATATATATATTAGTACGCGAAGTGTGTATACTAATTATAGGCGACATACAGATATGATATATCACGATTATATCTGATTACTTAGGCATTAGTTAATTATTTGTTATAATTATTACTTATTAATCAGATTTTTGTCCTGGTATGTAATGGAGAGCAAAATAGTCGATATCACTTTAAAATAATCACCGATCCTTCTGAGATGACTCTTTTTTTTGAAACATAAATGGATGATTTAATGCGAAATTTCTTTGGTCGTTTTAATGGGTTTGGAAATGATAAAAATGTTTTTGGATCTTTTCGAAGTAAGTTGCTCCATATTAATGTTACTTAATTTTAAAATCTGTAAAAATATCTCGTTGAATATTAAAATATTAATTCATTAAATTAAATAAATAGAAATACGTAATAAAATAATGAATGAAGACTTAAACAATGACCATGTAAAATAATTTTTTTGCAATTTTTATTATAAGTTAGAGAATTTATCATTTTTATAATAACTTAAATTGTTGTATGATTAGAAACAACATAAGTATCTTATTGTACAATATAAAAAGTATTAAATATTTTATTTTCTTTTGCTAAATTTTCATCAGAAAAGACTTATGTAATTTTATTTTCATAATACTGTGAATAAAAAGAATTTCTTTAAAAAATGGTATTGCGTATATTAAATTTAATTTACAAAGATTTTTTACAATGTTTTTTTTATTTTTAATGCAAGAATCTTTTTCAAATTTTATTATATATTATATATAATGTAATATATATAAAATATTTACAAATTTTATCTTATATTATATATAATATATTATATATAAAATATATACAAATTTTATTATATATTATATATTAATACATTCTATTTTGAATTAAGTTAATTTAATAATGAACTCATTTTTATTATAAAAGTAGATGATTATTCAAATACATTGCCGAAAGAATTAAAAGAAATTTTCGGAAATATAACATTCAAATTTTTTTAAAAATAGCAATAATTTAAGTAAGTTGTTTAATAATTGCAACGATTAGTATGATCTATGTTGAAAATCTGGAGTTGTTTACAAAATTAATTGAATGGATTGTAATAAATACTACATTGAAGAAACAGGTAGATATTAAATAAAGAGAATTTATGAACATAAATATAGTTTATATAGTTTACATATTACTTCCGGTTTAAAGGAGCATTGTTTAAAGTTTTTACATTCTTTTCATTTTGTGCATGTGAATATTTTAGAGCATGGTATTAATAATAAGTATAAAACGAAGAGTCTTGAAAGTATTCACATCTATAAGAATCAAAATAATGTGAATTTAATGTTAAGAGTCTAGTAAATTAGATAACATTTATCATTCCTTATTAAATTGGTTTGTAAAATTTTGTGTAGAGGAAAATTTTATATTAGATTTACTAAATTTGGTAGTGAGGATAAGGTATATATGGATTAGAATATAAGGATTAGTTTAGTCCCTTATGAGGAGCCGTAGCGAGCTCGAAATGTTGGACTATTACAGCAAGTTTTCAATTAGGTAAGGGTTGTGGGGACAGTCAGATTGCACTTTACTAACATAAAATTTTTTTCAGCTAATATTTTTATTTTCAGATTCGTCTACGGGGGTGATTTTACACAAGGACAGTCTGACTGTCATTATAATTTTTAATTTTTATTGTTTATTTTTTGCTTATTGTTTATTGTTTATTGTTTGTTATTGTTTATTGTTTATTTATTGTTTGTTTATTGTTTGTTTATTGTTTATTTTATTGATGTATTAATATTAATCTAAATATATATTGATATTATTAAGTATTATTTTCGATTTATTTAACTGGACTGCAAGACCAGTGAAAATATTTATTAATTTACATTGCCGAGTTTGGTTTGTACCTTCATTGCGATCAGACATGTTTACGAGTGCTGACGAGTGTTTACATGTTAATTTTGACTACAATAGTATATTAAGTGTGTATTGCAAAGTGCCTTAATATTTACAAGTTTCTTATGGAGTTACAGACTGGGAAGCAAGTGCTTCTTAGCCGGAGGCACTTGCATAGCCCACTCACTTCAATAAAAAACATGAATCCAACATCTCAAAAAACACAAAACTATGTCTCATATTCTCAAATCGCCCATCAAGCACGATTTCGCACACGTGAACAAGCCATATTATTAGATGCAGTTGAAGGATTCACAGTTCAAGAGCATACAGTTGCAATTAGTAAATTAATTGATCCTAATAATATAAGATTTGTATCACGTATTTCATACGGACGGGTATACCTATATTTGAGCAGTAAAGAGCATGTTTATAAACTCACTGGTAATCTTACGAAGGTAAACATAGGATCTCATGAACTTGAAATACGGCCTCTTCCATGCAAGGCAAAGAGAATAATTATATCTAATGTTCGTCCAGTCATACCATACTGTATAATATTAGAAGAACTCGGAAAATTAAATATGCAACCAGTCTCGCAAATAACATTTAAACGGACCGGTATTAGTGAACCAGGACTTTCACACATATTAAATTTTCGAAGACAGATGTATATCAAACCTGAAGATATTTCTAATATTCCAGATGCAATGTCTATTACTTATGATAACACGGTCTATTGGATATATTTAACAAACGAGAAAATTACATGCTTCTTATGTTAACAAGAAGGACACCTTACGAAATTTTGTAAAAATATAGACTGAAATACAAATCCCCCAGCTTCTAGTAATTAAGAAAACTCAAATTATAGTTTATAATCAATTCATACTAAATACTTAGAAAACCAAAATATACAGGAAATACAATTAGACACACCTACACAGCTTGATTAAATTTTTAAGACGCCATCTCCAATACCGAGTACGTACAAGTACTGCATCTACGAAGAAAGAACCTACTGATATAACGAAAAAACAAAATCAAAACGAATCTGAAAAAAAATACATCTAAAAAATACTTAAAGAAGGTCCAACATTGGAGAAAGTAGCAAAAATTAACAAATCGATTACAATGAATTTAAAAATTCTTTACTAGAATCCACAGAGTATAATTCCTCGACTGAACGAAATATTGCATATTCTTCAAGATCATAACATTTTTGCTTGTGTTGAATCATAGCTTACAGCTGAGAGAAAAGTGCAAGTACCAGGCTTTACAACTTATAGAAAAGACAGACATCACGGATGTGGTGGAGGTGTGCTGATACTCATTCGAAAAAATATTGTTTTTAAAGATATTCCTGAAATTAAAAGCCCTCATGAATCGTTAGAAATTTGTAGCATAAATATAAGAAATACGAATACTAGTTTTAATTTAATAATTTATTACAAAACGCCAGGTATTACGCTCGAGCAAATTCATTCGAATGCAATTATACAAAATAATTATAATAACAATAATTGTATGTTAATGGATGATTTTAAGGCTCATAGTGTTATGTGGAATTCAAGATATACTGATGTTAACGGTAAGAGACTAGAATCAGCTCGAGAAGCAGGTAATTTATTCTTGCATAATAATCACATAATTACATATTGCAAAGAGCCCCGTAATATAAGCTCAAATATTGAATATTTTCTTCCTTAAATGTTGCTGAAAAAATACAATGTACTGTTTAGGATGAGATCTGGGGTTCTGACCATTTTTCGATTTTTGTTAATGTTCATACGCAAGAAATCGTATATTTTAAGAAAATATTTAAGCTTAAAACAAAGCGTACAGATTGGAATACAATTTATTGAAAAACTTAATTTTTTGACTTAATGACTCCATGCGATAAGTATGAATTTTTTGTTGAAAAAATTATTGAATCATTCTCATATACCAACCTCAAGAATCAAACTATCAATCGAGAGAAAAAAATTTTAAATATGGTACCATGGTGGGACTCAAAATGCGAAAATAAAAGGCTCTGATCTGCATTTTATAAAAAATGGAAAATCACTCTTAACTTAGAAGATTTAATCGAGTATAAAAGAAAGTGCAGTTTGATATCTTAACTGGATCTTCTTAGATAAATCTTAGATAAATCTTCACAAAAAAGAAAAAAGACTGTTTCAAAGAGTTTACTAGTATAATAATGAAATTTCGCACTGATCCAGAATATGTATGGATAAAATGTAAAATCTTGAAAAACAAGTGGATTAAATTAATTCCACAACATACTCCAAGCAATGCACTTTGTTGTCTTTGAGTCCACCGTGGGTTGAAAATAATCCTAATTGGTTACCTGTAAATGAACAAAATACATTTTTTGATATTTATTTCAATTTCAATGAACTAAACTTAGCACGTAACACAAAAAATATTAACTCAACCCCTGGTATGGATGGGATAGACTTTGAAATACTCAAAAGATTACCCATAAAATTCAAACTGCTTCTTTTAGACATATACAATCTCATGTATGCGCACTGTGAATTTCCGAATGTCTGGAAAAACTCTTTCATACATTTTATAAAGAAACTCGGAGGCGGGAAACGGCCAATAGCATTTCCTCTTGTCTCCCCAAACTACTTAAAACGCTCATAAAAAATAGATTGCAATGGTGGCTTGAAAATAAAAATATTTTACCGAACTTTCAAAGCGGTTTTCGCAAAGGAAAATCATGTTCTAATAGTATAGTTATTCTAGCTGTTACAGTAAGAGAAGCCTTTGCAGAGAAGAAACATACTTTAGCTTTAGATTTTCTTAGATATACAAGGAGCGCTTGACAATGTAAACATTGATATTCTTCTTTGTAAGCTAGCAACTATTGTCTGTTCCACAAAAATACTTCATTTTATTCGATTTATTATGCGCAAACGTTTTATCTAGACAGATAATTCACAAGATTATTGTAATGAAGTATATAAAGGAGTATCTCAAGGTGGCGTATTGAGCCTACTACTTTATATATTATATGTCTCATGTATTTCAAATGGATTACAAAAAGGCGTCCAGGTATCACAATTTTCAAATGGCTTAGCTCTGTACATTAAATGTAAATCGTCAAACCGAGGTAAAAAAAATCATAAATAAAGCTACTGCAATCATTGAAAATAATTTAAATAGTCTCGGCCGGGAAGATACATCTTCTAAAACAAAATTCTTACATTTTAATTATAAAGTTATAGTACCTGGGTTTACCGAGATCAAGGTTGACGGGCACCCAATTAAATCATCTGAAACTGCATGTTTTTTAGGAATCATTTTTTATTATAAGTTAACATATATTCCTCAATTTAATTTAGTTTATAATAAATATTCAAAAACATAATAAAATTTCTGTATGGTAGATGGTGGGGAGCTGATCCGATAATACTAGCTATATTGTAGAAAAGTTGCGCACGCTTAATTGTTGATTATTGCTGTTTTGTATATTATCCGACATGCCAAAATCTCCAAGAAAAAATAAAGCGCATTCAATATCAAGCGATTTGAATTTGTTTAGGTTATCGGGAAACCATGTCTACAAATATATTACTTGGAGAATCAAAATTAGTGCAAATCAAAGACAAAACGAAACAATTATGCGCAAAATTTATAACAAAAGTTTTTTCTAATAAAAGCTCACTTAGCAGTAAAAATATATTACGATACTACAATATTATTAAAAAACTCCACATGAAACAAGAAAGTATTCTCTATCAGACCATAACACAAACGCACGAACTTTTTGAAAGTATGTACAAAGAAGAAAATTACAATATGTACTGCCACGAGTACAGCACCGTTATCTCATCTATTCTAATAGATGAAAAACTGAATGAATCACTTAAAACCTCTGCAAACCCAATTCAACTGTTTAAAAATATTCTTAACAATAGCGCAGCTATAGCGATATACACCGATGGTGCTAAAATAAAATTCTGTAAATATGTTGGTTGCGCATGCGTATGTCCGGACCTAAATATCCGATTATCTAAAAATATAGACCGAAATTCTTCTGTTTATACAGCAAAATGTATTGCTCTGGAGTTGGCTCTTGACTTAGTATTAGAACAAAGAAATTATAGCTTCTTCATTGTCTCAGATTCGTTAAGTGCACTTCAATCTCTGCATTCTACTAATTTTGACATAAAAACTAACCTTTATATTTTAAATATAAAAAAAATATAGAGAACTGCAACAAGCGAGCTCATCATCAAATCAAGTTCAATTTATATGGATTCCATCACACATTGGAATCTTAGGAAATGACGAAGCTGACTACTTGACAAAAAATGCGTCGAGTTACAATCATTTAAAAACTACACACTTCTTAATATCATATACTAATCTCTATGAAATGTATAAAGGTAAGCTAAAGAAAACGCTGTTCACAAAATAAAAACGCAAAGCTTAACGAAAGGCACACAATTTTTTAAAAAATACTTCCAGAATAGCAAAAAACCTCGGTTTTTTAAACAGAAAAAGTTCACACGAGAATTTATTGTTATAATGAACAAAATAAGGTCGAATTATTATAATGTAGTCGCATCTGTTACTCGTTTAAATATTATTAATAATTCACAATGTATAGGTAATTCAAGCGATGAATATGTAAATCATGTATTACGGCAATGCAAATTGTATAACAAAGAAAGGGCTAAATTTATGAAATATCTGCACAAACTTAAAATATACTTTCCAATTTCAATGGAAGCCCTTGTTCGCGAACCAAATATTGCAGCCTAACAGCGAATTTTCGAATTTTTAAAGGCCATAGACTTAAAACTATAATAACCAAAATATAATATGTATGTAGTAATAATAAATATGTAATTAGATGCAAAATGTACATAACTTTTATAGCTGAAATAGATCTTCTGTAAGATCTGCCAGATTAATAAATGAAAAAAAAAAATACATTGCCAATGACAGAAAATTTTGATAAAAATGGTTTTCGTGATGAAATTTCGAAACCCAATAATTATTCGAACTCAAGGTTCTTTTGTAAGTACTTCATATTTTAAATTAATAATCTTTTAAATATACCTTTTAATAAAACTAAAAATAATTAAAGATTTTTTAAATAGAAAATTTAGTGTAAAATGTCTTTGCGAGGAATTATTAAAGCCTACAGAAATTCCATCAAATACTCAAAAATTAGATTCTGATATCAATGGAGAGTAAGTAACTGATTGTACAGTACTAATAAAAACCATTTTACTATATCTGAACGTAATTATTCATTTTATAATTCAGAATAAATTCTGACCAATGGGCAAAAATTTGGCAAGCTTCATCCAAGCCACATAGCATTGAAAGGTCTATTGCATGTTCTATTTCTACTCAAATTGTAAAGAGACCAGATGGAAATATTGAACATCGACAAACAGAAAAAGATAAAGATGGTAATAAAGAAATTCCAATAACCAGAAAGATAGGAGACAAGGTGCATATTGTAATATCAAAAAAGTCAAAAGATGGAATAGAAATTAAAACTAATGAAGGAACAAGAACAAGAGGAAGAGATAGAATATTCAAAAGAAATGTTCTAAAATCATAGTATCATACTTGACATCATATCATATCATATCATACTTCATACTAATTTATAAAGACAAAGCGTGTTTTTGTTTGTACACGATAACCAAAAAAAATTACTGAACCGCTTATTCTGTAATTTGACATAGAGATTCTATATTATCTTAAGAAGGACATAGGCTATGTTTTTTATTGAAAATCATTTTACTTTCATCAATAAATTAAGATAACGTTTTTAGCAGTGAGTTTCACCAACGGCCAGTAGCTGGTGCCTTGAAACTTGAATATAAACACAAAATAGTCCGCTTAAAGTATTAATACCAGACCAGCTCAATTGAATCGCTATATCCAACTTTCGGATTCGTATCCTTAAAACGGTGTGACATTAGTCGGCATTATCCTTTTTGTTCTCCAGGTTAAGCTGATAGTACTCCAACAACTTATGGATATCATTTTATTTATGTAAATGTTATTTTCTCCTATGTGGGAAAATCACTCTCTCTCTCTCTCTCTCTCTCTCTCTCTCTCTCTCTCTCTCTCTCTCTCTCTCTCTCTCTCTCTCTCTTTCTCCATCTTTGATAATATGGTTTGATGCAAAATCATACTAAACATAATTACGATTTTTTATTTTATATTATTCGGTAGTAATTCTTTATCAGGAAGCTGAAACTATGTATGTGTATATATATATATATATATATATATATATATATATATATATATATATTCCACGTCGTCTCCGATCATTTTCCAATACCGTTTTCCGGTATTTTGGGGGCACAATATTTAAGCAACGTTCGAGTAACAACTAAGCTACGAGATGAAATGACTAGAGTTTCTTCATACACATGACCAACCGATTGAATTTGTGTCACCAAAAATGCTTGGCAAAAGTTCAGCCGCGGAAATGGAAGAAGGAGGAATTGACCATACGGTAGACTCGTTACTAGCCAACGCATCAACCAATAGTCAGAGCGACGAGAGCGAAATAAACGGTGAACAGCAAAGGCTGAACGAAGAATTGTTATACATAGATAATGAAGCAAATGAATTTTTAAATATTTACTTGGATAATGAGAGTATATCCACAAAGACGCTTTATTCACTTACACAAGAACTAATATTTGAAGAACTGAATATCTCCTCAAAGGGAGTAAATAATGAACCCACCGTTTTCCCCACGGAAAGCTTAACTTCCATACAGACCGCATCTATAAGAAATATAATACGCACAGATCACCTTAATGAAACCGAAAAAGAATATGTACAGCATTTAGTCGAAAAAAATCGCGATATCTTCTTTCTACCCGGAGATTCATTGCCTGGAACAGATACTATAATTAACAGAATAAAAACCACAGATGAAGAACCAGTCAATGCCCGACAATACAAATTTTCTCACTCGCTCAAAGAAGAAATAGATAGACAGGTGAATGATTTATTAAACCAAAGGGTGATAGAGAACTCCGATTCCCCATTTAATAGCCCAATTTGGATTGTAAAAAAGAAAGCAGACTCACAAGGTCGACCAAGATGGCGAATGGTGCTCGACTACAGAGCTTTGAATGAAAAAACAGTAAGCGATGCATATCCACTGCCGAATATCACTGAGATATTTGACCAAGTAGGAGGTGCAAAATATTACTCCGTACGAGACGTTGCATCAGGGTTTCACCAAATTAATATGGACCCGAAAGATGCACATAAAACACCTTTTAGTACGCCATTTGGACACTATCAATTCGTTCGTATGCCTTTTGGATTGAATAATGCACCCGCCACTTTTCAAAGGTTAATGGATACCTTATTAAGAGGACTAAAAGGCAGAGAATTGTTTGTGTACCTGGACGACATTGTAATATATGCAAATACACTGCACAGTGGAAGTTAAGATAGACCACGGTGATAACTGTTACACCGAGCTGAGAGTTGTAAGACAAAACACAACCCTCTTTCTCACACCAAAAACACACATCCTGAAAACTCGAGGGACTAGAGTTCCCTGTAACCAAGTGCTACCATCATACTACCGTATTGATGGCGTAAAGATCTAGAAAAACTAAAGGAACGAAGTATGTTTCCAGTAGAAACAGCTGCATTATTGAATAACGCAGCACACGAAATGCACGAATCTGGAGTGACGAGCGGCAACACGATATCGCACTTCTTAAACGAAGACACCATGGATAATTCAGTAAATTCTGCTTGGAAAACATTATGGAATAAATTTATCATCTTTGGATCTGCAAGCGCAGGGATAATAGCAGTCCTGGTGATCATATACGTGATAAAATCGTTCATAAGGATTGTACTCAACAGATACGCCCTTCATCGCGTATACGGTTGGTCCATATACCTATTATCAGCCATTTGGAGAACCGTCGCACACTTCTTCATATCGCTTAAGCAATCACCGGCGAAACAAGAGGCAGGAAACAGTTACGAAATAATCGCTCAACCAGAGCCAGAGCCAGAACTCAAACCAGAACTAGTACTAACCACTATCGACGAGACAAAAGAAAAACAAACGTTTTTTTCTGCAAATAAATTCTCAACTCACGCAACTTTTCCAGAATTAGACGAAACAATAAAAGTAAATTTCTTATTTCCATAATTTCCAGATATCGAATTTCGCATACAAATTCTAACACGTATTAATGTAAGTAGAGTAAGGTGCGATACAAAAAATCATCTGAACCCCACGCATCTTCGAACGTGGTTTTCCTATGGAGATTTTTCCCACTGGGTTTTCTTTCCTTAGGTTTTCCCTCGTTCACAGACATACTGCTCCGGGCAAATGCGAAGATCGAATGGGGAGGAAAAATGTCATATGTACACTACTTAACGCCGCATTGCCCTAACAGAGGCGACCGATTGTTTTCATACTTCTAACAACCGTCTTACGCAAGGGGTGTAACATCGAGCCACTAATTAGAATAAAATATTATTAATTTTAATAACCAAACGAAAAAATAAAAAAAAGAGCATAACATAGATGTAAACATTAATATATATATATATATATATATATATATATATTTATATATGTACACACATATATACACATACGAATACATATATATGTATATAAATTAAGGTTTTGTAGAATGAAGTAAAAGTAAAATGTTAGATTATTTTAGCCTTCTATAAATAATAAAGCAAAAAATACTTGAAACTAAATATTGGATAATATCATAAAGGGATGTAAACATATGTGTCCACTGGGTCTTATTACGATCTGCGTCTTTGCTGCCCTGCGCGGCAAATGCTTTATGAGTTTATTGCTTAGATGCCTGATGTGTTTTTATAAGTTTTAAGTTTCTCACAAGGGCTTGCAGAGTTTTCAATTTCGAGTACTGCAGTTTAGTCTTGCGTTGTCCTTTCGTTTGAACAGACGTCTTTTCTTTCCTCGTTTGAAATAAAGTTCATGTTAAAAGATTATTTCGCGTATCTTTATTTTAACATTCCACCTACTATATTTTATAAAAATTGAATATAAAAGATATAAGAAGAAATAATAAAGTAAAATAAAAATAAAACAAATAAATATATATATATATATATATATATATATATATATATAAAGTTTTGTAGAATAAAAATCGAAGCTAAAATGACTAAATTTCGTCTAGCATGTCATCATCTTATTTGAGCGAGGAAAACAATTTCGTAAAACCTGCCGAAATAAGGCGTTGACTTGCGCAAGTTCATACGTCAGAAGCGTATGTTCTTCCGACGGTCTTTTAAGGTAGCGCAATATGTACATTAGCGATGCGCTAGTGTACAATTTTTTAATGTTTAATTTACGCTAAAAACATTACTTGTAACAATCAAATGACATTGTAAATAAAATAAATAATTCGTATAAAAATAGTAGCGCATGTTTCGAACAAAAATCATCAAAATACACTAATATTAAGGCTAGAAGTAAGAAAAATAAATAAAGCAATAAAAAATAAGCTGTAAAAACGAGGAGCAGAGAGAGGGATTGCGGATGATTATGCATTCAGTCTCAGTCCAGTAAGCAGTGCTAGTCCAGTAGAAGTCTCAGTAGAAGAAGCAGCCAGTCAGGAAGTCGTATCAGCATCTATCTCTCTCTCTCTCTCTCTCTCTCTCTCTCTCTCTCTCTCTCTCTCTCTAAGTAAGTAATAAACATAATTATAATTTAATTACTATTTTTCGTTTTCTTCTTTCTCTCCTCTGTCTCATTCGTTTCCATAATCCGGGGAAGTGGCTGATCCTCCTATATGGTAGGACTGTACATGACCCTCTCTTTTTTTTACACACGGATATACACAAACACACAGTTTCTTTGTTAGGGAATTAGGTCGGCAGGCCGAGACGAATGCGGTTTTCCTTTTGACAGAAAGGGAACTCGTATTCAAGTAGAGCCTTGGACTTTGGTCTATTTAATCAAGCTTAGGAAACACTCTAAGGTATAATAACCGAGAATACCTATCACTGTATTACTGTTATTTAATTCTTTAATAATCCCCAGCTAGTGGAGGAAACTCGAAACAAGCCAAGCTACATTCAAAGGCACACATACGTATATTAAGAAAAAATACGGGTGAACTTTGAACAAAGCTAATGTACACCAAAGGGCATATATGCCCAGACGTCACAGTACTCATACATATACTTGACTATGTAAACATTGATTTTAATACTTTCTTTTGTTCAAATTAGAAATAATTGAATCTAATTCTGAAATGTCATTTTATGAGTATAATAATATGTGTGACTGTAAAGTCTTACTATGAAAAATATCATTTATATAAATACAATACATTATAAAAAAGAGCTGTGGAATGATTAAAATGTCCAATTTCCTATAGCTGCGCTATTTTGTACTTTTGTATCAAGTCATTTTAAAAAGATATGAATATATTTTTCAGATTTTTACTCTTACAGCCCGTCAAGTAAGAGCATGGTCGTGTTAATTTATAAAAAAATTTATTTGATGAAACTTTCATATTTATATATACATTTTACATGTTACAAACGATGATGTAATTCGGTCAATGATATGCCCAGTCACCACCGGCGTCGATAATTGCTTGACATCTCCGAGGCGTGCTTTGTACTAATTCGACGGCGTATTCTAGTCGCAACGATCTCCAGATCCGACGAATTTGGTACTACAACTGCTTCAAAATGTGTGTGCGTCTTCCATGAAGTTTCTGTTTATTATATGCCAACACATTTTTAACAGGGTTTACATCAGGCGACTGCGACGGCCAATCCAATGTAACGATGCCAGATTGCGTTTTCCACTCAATACAGAGCTTGCTGCTGTGTTTAGGATCGTTGTCCTCCTGCAGAATCCAATCTTCATTTTTTCCGATGAACCATCGTTCGGCAGATGGCAGTAAAGCCTTTTTTTAAATGTTTATCATTTTCTTGGCATTTACGATATTATGTAGGTTGTCGATAAAGAGATGCAAAGTGCCGAATCCCTGTTTGGAGAAGCAGCCCCAAAGATGCACCTTTACTCCGTGTTATACGGTCCGCTAAACAAGCCTATTGGTAGAAGTTGACCAGGCTCGTGTGGGCACACAACGTGACCATATAGAACATTCATCAGTAAAAATATTTTCAAAATCTCTATCAATATTCTCATGCGTGCAAGCCAGTCGCTTTTTCCTATGTTTTTCAGGAAACAGAGGCTTTTTCATTGTGTTGCACCATTTCAGGCCATGAGTACGAAGATGGATTCGGATAGTTTCGTAGGATATATCTAAACCTTTTACCGCTAATTTTGCTTGTCCTTTCTGCAGTGTTAAAGCAGGATTTCGCGAAAACTGATTCTTTCTTCATCTTATTTGTCCATTTTTCCTATCAACCCACATTCTGGTAATTCATCGACATTTTTAGCCTTTTTATATCGCTGTATTCACCTCTGTAAAAATGCCTTTCACTTTCTCATATATTTAGCAGCCGCTGATTCTGACATTTTGGGACCTTTTGGGTGGACGCAAAGGAACACAGCCCCGTAGCACGACGCATACTTAACACTCATCGTTTTTTCCGTGATCCTCGTGATTCAAAAGATCAACGACAACTGAATCTTTGATAACGTTGCATCAAGGAAAAAGCTTCCCTCTATCAGATCGAAAAGGAATTACAAGAAAATCTTTTATTACCTGTCAGTAAAGTCGACCACGCTCTTACTTGACTGACTGTATATCTTCTTTTAACGCCTTATTTTTTATTATTTATATTTTCACAATCGTTAGAATACATAACAATTCTAAGCTATGTACTTTTAGCCCAAATGTACCATCCGTGCTTCGTAAACTATACTGATGCTCATATCGTCGCTTCCGTATAAAAAGATGCTATCTCAGCGTCAGCTTCAAAAATGTTCTATCTGAGCGTCTGGTTCAAGAAAGTGCTATTTGAGCACCTACTTCAAAAAGGTTCTATTTAAGCGCCCGCTTCAAAAAGATGCTATTTCGCAAATCATTTTTTTACTTCAATTTCAGACACCAATACTTACAGCTTCGCGGTATTTAATTTAAAATACGAACATAAATTATTTATATATATATATATATATATATATATATATATATATATATATAGAAAAAATATATAGACGATTTCTACGAGTAATCTCATATTTACGTGTTCGGAGGCTAGAATACGATATCTCCAGATGTCTGGCAATGACTGTTACGAGGAATATCGAGTTCAGACGGTGAAATACGATGTTTAAGTGTCTAGAAAAGACATCTAAGGGGAGTTTCGTGTTCGGATGGCGGAATACGGTGTCCAGGTGTCTGGGGATAATTTCTACGGGGAATATTGCGTTCCGATAGTGGAATATGATGTCGAGGGGTTTGGGGATGACTTGAATAAAGAGTTTCGTTTTCGGACAGTAGAATACGATGTCCAGACATCTCTAGTTAGAGTTCTACAGAGTCCTGGACATCGCTCACTTTAACATCGTATTCCACCGTCCGAACGCAAAACTCCCAGTAGAAGTTATCGCCAGACACCTGGATATCGTATTATACCATATAAATGCAAAAACCCCCGAAAATGTCGTCCCCAAACACCTGGACACCGTTTCCACCGTCCGAACACGAAACTCTTCGTAGAGGTCGTCAATAAATTTTTTCGATGTGTGTGTGTGTGTGTGTGTGTGTGTGTGTGTGTGTGTGTGTGTGTGTGTGTGTGTGTGTGTGTGTGTGTGTGTGTGTGTGTGTGTGTGTGTGTGTGTAAACGTGTGTGTATATATTTATATATACGCGTATATATAAATAAATAATGTCTGTTTGTATTTTAAATTAAATACCGCGAATCTGTAGATATTGGTTCCAAATGAAATTGAAGCGAAAAAATTATCTGCGAGATGCACCTAAAGCGAGCGCTGAGATAGCACCTTTCTATACGGAAGCGGCGATATATTCTTTGTTTTAGGGATCTATCCATTTGTCTAATGTAATATTTGTCACAATCTTTACAATTGATGTTGTATACTGCTCTTACTTTTAAACATTTATCATACTTATTTTTACAATTATTAAATAAGTTACTTATTTTTTTATTAGGAGTGTGAATAAGTCTTTCCCGTTTTTTGTAAGAGATGACGCCACCAATACTGTGCGAGTATTCAATGGTTACATATGTCATAATCAAAGCTTATTCATATGTCAACAATTCCATACTAACACATTAGTTAAAATTTTTTCGCATCATAAATTTTTGATATCGTGAAAATGTCGAAATTTGAGCCGAGTCGACGTCACTTGCGGGAAGTTTCACTTTATTCGTTCAATTTGAAGAAATCTGCTGCCGAGACGCATCGATTGCTTCAGGAGGCTTATGGAGAAGGTTGTGTCGATGATTCAAGTGTTCGCGGATGGTTTCGACGCTTCAAAAGCGGTGATTTCGACGTGGAAGACAAGGAGCGTTCCGGGTGGCCGCAAATCTTTGAAGATCGAGAATTGGCGACTTTACTTGATGAAGATTCTTGTCAAACGCAAGAAGAACTTGCTGAAGCATTGGGAGTTGACCGAACAACCATTTCCAAGCGTTTGAAAGCCATGGGAATGATCCAAAAGCAAGGAAATTGGGTGCCGTACGAATTGAAGCTGAGAGACGTCGAACGGCGTTTTTTCACTTGCAAACAGCTGCTTCAGCGACATAAAAGAAAGGGTTTTCTGCATCGTATCGTGACTGGCGATGAAAAGTGGATACGTTACGATAATCCGAAGCGAAGAAAATCATGGGGACTACCCGGCCATGCATCATCATCGACGGCCAAGCCAAATATTCATGGCGCCAAGCTCATGCTCTGTATATGGTGGGACCAGCTAGGTGTGGTTTACTATGAGCTTCTGAAACCGAATGAAAGGATCACAGGCGAGGTCTATCGACGACAATTGATGCGTTTGAGCCGCGCACTGCGAGAAAAACGGCCACAATACTCTGACAGGCACGACAAAGTTATTTTGCAACATGACAATGCTCGCCCACATGTTGCACCGCCGGTGAAAACATACTTAGAAACGTTCAAATGGGAAGTCCTACCCCATCCGCCGTATAGTCCAGACGTTGCTCCGTCTGATTACCATCTCTTCAGATCGATGACGCATGGCCTGGCTGACCAGCACTTCCATTCCTACGAGGAAGCCAAAAAATGGGTGGATGAATGGATAGAGGCCAAACCGGTCGAATTTTTTCGCAACGGGATTCGTATGTTGCCAGAAAGATGGGAAAAAGTTGTAGCTAGCGATGGCCAATACTTTCAATAATTCATTTGTAACCATTTTTTCACAATAAAGGCTCAAAATTTGAAAAAAAACGGGAAAGACTTATTCACATACCTGATATAATTTGTTAAAGAAACTTAGTTATTATGTTTTTTTTAAAAGTACTTCTAATTTTTCTAATAAACATTTTACATATGGTAACATTAGGATTTTAGTATTATTATTTTTATCTTTCATATTATATTCTCTAAATTGTTATAAATTTAATTCATTCTCTCCACAATCATTTTTTCTATAAGGTCTACTAGATAATCATTATTACTAAATACCTCTTTAACTAATTTTAAACGATCTTTGTCTAAAATCTTTTTGTAATAATGTACCTATCGTTTTTCCGAATTGATGGTGAGATAAAAATTAAAAGTCTATCTGATCACGTAGGTTTTCTATATCAATTTAATTTTACTCCGTTTTTACTAGTTGTAACAGCACAATAATAATAATGCCCAAAATAATTAATTTATTGTTTAACTCTATTTTTTGTACATTTAATTCTTATAATATTAAACCATAACAATTTAATTATCTAAAATAATAATGTAATAATTTTATGAAGATTTTATCAATAGTAACATTGATAATATCTTCATAAAATGATTTCACTATTACTTTAGATAAATAAATCGTTATTGTTTAATATTAAGAGTATGCGACTTGACGCAAAAGAGAGCAATTGAAGTATTAATGCTTGAAAATCTATCTTTTAACATGACGCCATATTCTTAAAATTAACAGATACATAAAAAATTATATTAATACATAAATAAAGGAGACATTTTCCTTTTTATTAATTTTTTGAAAACTACGATAAAATGAGACAAAATGAAAATATATTCTATTGTTAAAAAAGTATTATTTAATGTTTTGCAAATATGCGAATATCTACAAAACTAGGACAATAAAAATAAACATAATACATCAGGAAATTTGTCCTATTATTGTTCTTAAAATTAATAATTTTGTTTTATATAATTAATTGAAAACTAAATAGAGGCGATTTTAAAATTATTTTACTTTGATCTCTTACGCAATTTCAATTTATTGAGGAGTTAGCTTAAGATAAGCGATATCACTCATATAGTCAAGGTCGTTTATTTGCCATCTTGCCCTCCCTACTGAGAAATTACATAATATCAGTACCGTAGATCATAGAATCTTATAATGTTGATTTCCTAAAAAATTCATTACACTCAAAGACTAAAATCTCAGATTCATGTTTAAATAACATAGTATTAATTGATGACACCGAAAATAATTCAATTTTTTTTAATATATATAAATAAAATTTAAGTGTGTTCTTTTAATGATAATTCACAAAAAATAGCAACCTATTATAAAATTTTTATACAATAATAAATAATTTCTTTTGTATTTGGATACAGCGCCAACGCTGTAGCTTAGTTGATCGCTTAGATGTTGTTTCATATTCTACAAAGCAAGTGGAAGATAAGAGACTCACTTTTAATTTTTAAGTAACACTTATTTGTTTCAAAATAATAGAAAATATGAAATAACAAATCGGGGCGTATTTGAGTATGGCGGGGTACAGTTGGTTCAGTAATTCGGCACAATGGGTAAATTAATTACGAGAAAAATAAACGAGATCTGATTTCTACTTCTAAAAATTTATTATTCCAGAAATAAAAATAAATAAAATTATATAAATATTTAAAGTCTATACTTCAATTAATATGACATACTTTAAATTTAAACGATAAAAACTAATTTCCAAACGTCATTATTAACAAATTTAAGTAATAATAACATTTTTTAAATGAGAATAAACATTTATTTATGAGAATTATCGGAAGCTTTTTCAAAAATAAAAAATTTTAGTAAGCTTTTTCGCATTCACATATCGCGAGTGAAGGTAATATAAACAGTGCAGTGCAAACTAAAAAAAAGCGAATCTTACAAACATATACAAGGTAAACCGCTACCCATGTCATAAAACAGCATATGCGCGTGTGTTCGACTTGGGCGCCTTCAGTGCGTATGCCCTCCGCCAGTGGGTACGGTGTAACATAACTCGTTCATCAATTTTTTCCAATTTATCCATAATTGCAGATTTTGAAACTGTTTTAGAAAATAAAAAATATCTAAATCTGTAGGAGAAACTGTAAACTTTATAGTTATTCTTAAGCATTTTTATATATCATAGTAATCAAAACTAATTTTAAACAATAAAAAATTGAATGGCAAACCGACCTGTCTGCCCATGCATACATCGCTTCCCTGACGCGCTAGACCAGACAAGGCTGTATGAAAACGAAAATTTCGAAATAATTACTTAATTGATGTTTTTGAAAAAATAAAATTTTTATATTAAATTTCTTTTATCCTTCACATATTAGGAGACGAACTTAGTCTCCGACCTTCTTTAACGGAAAAAGGACATTTCTGATGGAAAATAGATACACGTTAGCTTAATCAAAATAGTTTCCGTCATTTTCTACTACTTTTTCCCATTTTTATGGCAATATGGCGATACCGTGGCCAAAGAATGATGGCAGTTTCGAAGCGATCAAACGATTCACAAATTCTCGGACTTCTTGAACATGTCGGAAGTGCGTATCAACGAGGTCGTCTGCATCGATTTGAATAGGTGGTAATTAGAAGGCGCTATGTCTGGCGAGTACGCTGGGTGCGGCAACACTTCCCATTCGAGCTCCGACAGGGTATTTTTAACGGCTTTCGCAACATGTAGCCGAGCGTTGTCATGCAAGAGGATGACTGCGACTATTGCTCGCGATTACTGATCTATGTGCGATCAATTTCTATTACAAATCATTCAGTTAGCATTTGTATACCTCGGCAGTGACGGTTTTAGTTGAGTTTTCGTCCAATAACGCTTGCAATTCACTATCTTTAAACTTTTTCAATTGTCCAGAACGTTCTTTGTCATTAATATCAGTATCTACGCTTTATAACCGCTAAGCCACTCTTTACATGTTGTAAGCGATGGAGCTTGTTTGCCATAACATTCTTGAAGCAATCGAAAAAGTTCTGCTAAATTTTTTTTCAAATCAAAAGGACATGTTTAAAAAACGATTTATCACGATTCATTTTTTATTAATCAAAAAATTATAATGTTTACACAAATGATGGCACCTGTTAACTGATTTTATTAGCAAATGCCAAAACTAAAAAATAAGTACTAGATCCGACAAATCTGACTTTTCGTACTACTTATATGTCCATCTAAACGCGAAGGTCAGAATAAGTTTATGCGAAAGCTATGATTGTCATTTGCATATGAAAAGAACGCTTTTAACAAACAGCGCAATAATAACAGATCGCATGCCAGAGTAACAGTTTAATGTCTTGACGATGAAAGTTTTAATTTATTTGATGAATGAGATATTGATGGAATTTTATTTAACTGTCGCAATGAAGTTTGTTTGAAAAACAGTAAAAAAATATACGATAGTATCAATAATATCAATCAAATAAAAAATTAATTCAAATTAAAAGATTTAATGCAAACATATTCTATGTTCTTCTAAAAGAATAATTTAAAGATAGATTTCGATTGTATAATACAATTTTCATATTTTCATTAAAAAAAGATTTAAAAAATATTTTGAAGAATGAAAAAAAACAAAATTATAAGTTAAAATTTAAAGTATTAATTATTTATGAAAAATATGCACCGTAATAATAATTAATTATTTAATAATAGAATTGGCCAGTATTTATAATTGGAATCTGTTTCCATTTAGAAATAATATGTCTTTATCATTGAATTATGGTATATTTAGAAAATAATAAAATAAGTATAGTAAAAATTATGAATAAATAACATTTTGTACTCTAATTGTAAATAAGATTGTATAATTGTAAATAATTGAAGCAATAAGTTCTATGAATCATAACATTAAATTAATTGATGACTTTACTATAATGTTGACAAAACTGATTTTTATTAGACTGGAATTATTAAATAGAAATTAATAATTAATATTACGTTTTAATTACAATTATTTTAAAATAAAAATAAAATTATATTTCTAATTTCATTTTGGTTATTTAAAAATACGAATGAATCTCATTTTGCCATCTAACAAATTAATATGCGGTTGTTAACACGCCTATACGTGTTTCTCCGGTAACATCATAGTGTTTTAACGGTAGATGTCCAGTATTTATAGATGACACAGTTAAAAGAGTCTGCGCTGTTTAAGCTGGTTTTATTTCGGTAAACTACTCGACTTTTAAGATGACTAAGTATTCTGTGCAAGAGGCTGAAAACTTTTCACTGTTGATAATTATATAATTAAAATTTATTAAAATATATATAACAAAAAAAATTTGCATAAAAGATGTTTTTTAAATTTAAATTAATCTTGAATTTAAACGATTTTTACATATCACATTACATTAAAGCCGAAAATTTAATTGGCAATTAATAAAATTTTAATTGGCAAAATACCTAATAGTAAAAAAATTCATTTGACTATGTATTACATATTATATTATTTAATTATAAGTAAATAATAGAAGATCCTTTTACTATCCAAATCTATTTTTAGATAGTAATTGACAAAATTAATCGAAAATAGTCTTATTTGTTTGCGTTTAAAACAAAAAATGTAAATAAAGTATTTGTTTTACCTACAATGTAAATTTTAATTAAAATCAAATGCTGACGATTCAAGCTAAATGTATTATTTTCTTTTAGTCCCAATTATTGCTCGAATTGGTATCCATTTAATGCATTGTATATTGTTGTTTTCGATTTACGATTCTCTTCGATTTTTGAATACAAAGTATATTATCCACTCAAATAAAATCTTGCCCGAGGGATTCTAAAGTCAGCCCAATTAGAAAATTGTGCTGTCAAAATTTTTAAAAAGTGAGGATATTACGTTAACATTATTAGTTTTAGCTATAAAAAACTATATTATATTTTCATTTGATACACTTTCCGACAATACTTTCTATTAACTTTGTAATTGTACTTTAGCTATTAATATAAGATAATTGTCGTTCGAATTTTCATTCAATAATTGACTTTTCTCTTATTATTCCATAAAGTCTCTAAACATTCCTTCAAATATAAAAGCCATCCACATGTGGCAAATGTAACGAGGGTAGTTATAGTCCAGGAACCAGCGACATATTTTGGTGACCAATTTATCCTCAACCGAAAATTAGTTTAAATGATTCCTTTGAATCTATTGAATAGTGGATCGATCGTCCGCTGCGGCACCTAATCTGGATGTGGCAAAGGCAAGCACCCAACATTTGGGAAAGCATTAAAAAAATGATAAAAACCAAGTTTTATGGAATAATTTTGAGTTTAAAACCAACATTGTTTAAACAAAAGTTATAGATTCTATTTAAATTCCTTTTTTTATGTTCTATACATTTATGCTGTAAAGCTAATAACTATAAAAAAAAGTTTGAGCTACTATAATCAGCCCAAGTAATAGTCTATATGTTAGTGATTTACCTCGCCGCACAGATTGTGAATGGTACAAGTACTTTTTAATTTGTAATTTTGCTCATAAAATTATAGTCTTAAAGCAAATACATATTGAATGTAAAAATTTATTTTATGTAGATCTCCAAATTTTGTTTTGGACAAAGGATAGCGATAGAGATAGAAATAGAGAGGGAACGGGTACGTGCGGCAAGGTATAGAGAATAGAAGGGTTAAAAGTAGGCATCTGAGTAAAGGATCGATGCATGAAATCCACCAGGAATCGTGATGCTAAAGCATTCAATCTTTATATATAAGAGTGGATTGATAAGTTTCCGGCTTGACCAAGAAAAACAACGTATTTAAGATTTTTTTTTATTTCTCAACATAATCTCCTCCATGGCTGATACATTTCTCATAACAGTGTTCCAGTCTAGTAAAGCCATCTCTATAGACTGATTCGTCAAGCTCCTCCAAATACCCATTTACAGCTTCGATTACTTCTTCATTGCCCGTAAATCTCTTACCGTCAAGCCATTTTTTGAGGTTAGGGAACAGATAATAGTCACTCGGGGCTAGGTCTGGAGAGTAGGGAGGGTGGTGCATGATCAATTCAAACTTCAGATCGTTGATTTTAGCCATCGCAACGATTGACGTGTGCGCTGGTGCGTTATAGTGATGAAACAAGATTTTTTTCTTCGCCAGATGAGGTCGTTTAATTTTCACTTCGTGGCTCAAACGTTGCAATAAGTCTGCGTAGTATTGACGAGTGATAGTTTTACCCTTTTCAAGGTAATCAATGTATACAATACCTCTTGCATCCCAAAAAAACAGTAGCCATAACCTTGTTCGCCGAAAAAATTGTTTTTACCTTCTTTGGAGTTGGTTCCCCTGGTCCAATCCACTGTTACTGTTTGGTTTCAGTAGTGTAGTGATGGACCCAAGTTTCGTCAACAGTTAAGAATCGACACAAAAATTCGCTTGGATTACGCTTATACAACGCCAAATTGGCGGTAGAAATGTTCTTTCGACTGTTAGCAAACGCGGCACCCATCTTGCACAGAGCTTTGCCATATACAAATGTTTGTATACATTCATAGAACATCTTACAGGTCTCATCTATCTCACGCACTTTTAATCGGCAGTCTTTCAGCACTATTGATGGATTTTTTCGATCGTATCTTGAGTTGTGACCCCAATGGGGCGTCCTAAGCGAGGCTCATCAGAGGTGCTCACACGACCCTTTTTAAACTCGGAAACCCACTGATTAACGGTTGAATATGATGGGAAGGATGTACCCAGTGTTGAGCCCATCTCTTCTTTAATTTCCTTTGCCGTTAACCCCTTCAAATAAAAGTATTTGATGACAGCACGATTTTCCAGCTTTTCCATTTTATGAAAAACAGAGGCGTCTTGTTCAGCATGCTCTCAAACCTAAACTAACATGGCGATCGGACTGAAACTATAGGTACCAGCTATCTAAGGATGGTAATATAGAACGCCACCTCAAGGTAGGCCTAGTGGCGCCATCACTTGGTCAGGCAGGAAACTTATCAATCCACCCTCGTATATATAAACCGTACGACAGAATACATGAGGATTGTAATAATAGAATAGACGAAAGTTTGGTTCTCAAATAGCTCCCGCGCACAATATGCCTTCAACAACAAAAGCTTGTAGTAAGGCAATTCGTACAAGTATCATCGTCGAGCTTTTTAGCTTTACCGCCATGAGACACTTTCAGTTCTCTCTCTCTCTCTCTCTCTCTCTCTCTCTCTCTCTCTCTCTCTCTCTCTCTCTCTCTCTCTCTCTCTCTCTCTCTCTCTCTCTCTATCTATCTATCTTTACCTCTAGAATTTGATCGCTGGCAATTGAGGAGTATAGTCGATACTTCTGGAGAATCTCGATAACATTTGAAAGGTTGTCAAATTTACTTTTTAACGATCGACTTATAAAAAGTACTCAATTTTAAGGCAGGTTTGTATTGGATTTTTTTGAAAAAATCTTTTTTTTATTTCATTATTCGATAGCAATACTATCTAGAAACATTTTAACACTCATACAATGAGTTCTTATCGCCGGAAACAGGCAGAAAAGAGAGTAGCATCTACCGCGATTGAGCGCGCGCGCTCGGCTGCTACTGCAGTGAATAGCAGTTTTACAGTACTTACATCAATTTATAAAAATTTCACTGGTATAAAAGTATGAAAAAAAACTCATAATAATGAAAATTGTAATTCTTGTAATTAAGCCATGGCTCCAAAACACACTTTTAGTAAAAAAAATTGCTGAAAAGCAGCGTATAGCAGCATGCACTTTCAATGATGGTTTTAGTAGTGTTAAAAATAATGAGTATTATGGTAGTGAGGCTGAAAAATACGTTCAATGCAACGAATGTGCGTAAAGCCAAACGGATTGGTTTTCAGGCTTTAAAAGAAGGCAGGGTGGCTCGCAGAAACGCTAGAATACGAGAAAATTATACTTATGAGGAAGTTGAAGGAGTTATATATGGAGCTCGCACCACTGATTGAGTGCAACACCCTTTTTTCTCAAACTTTCATTAAAAAAAAACTTTGAACGCGTTTTTCTCGAAACAATGCTTTTCAACTCTATCGACATGATTTAAAAAATCTACTACACCGATTCAGATGAAATTTGAACAGCTTACTCCTGATATAAGTTCTTTTTGTGTGCTCTAGGATTATAACAAATAATAATTTTTTCACAAAGTTATAAAAAATTTATATTGCAAAAAAGAGCCAAAAAATTTAAAAGTCCGCCATTATTCGGTAAAAATGAAATATCCTAAACTATGCAAAGCCAAAACTATAAGTTTTAAGAATTTATTCAGTTTTCTTATTTCAGATTATCTGTTAGCTGATATCGTTTTGACAGTCAAACAAAAGAACAATTTTGATGCGGACATTTTGTCAAGAAAAATCCGTAAAAAGAAATTTTTTTATCTTCAACATGTCTATTTTAATATGTAAAAAGTTTGAACAATAAAGATTATTTTTTGTATGAAATAAAAATTATTGATTAAATAGGGCAAATCCACAGCAATCCTATCGTAAATACGAATTCTAAAACAATTCAATAATATTTAAGTAAAAAGTACTGTATATATAAAAATCTATATTCCTATAAATAATTGAGCGTAATTTACCTATCTGTTTAAGCTTACGACTTCGATACATTAGTGTTTATCATTCCTTATTAAATTGATTGGTTTTGGACAATTTTTGTAGAGGGGGAATTTATATTTAATTTACTAAATTTGGTGGTGGGGATGGGTATATATAGATTAGAATATAAGGTTTACTTTAGTCCCTGATGAGGAGCCGTAGCGAGCTCGAAACGTTGGACAAGTCTTCAATCAGGTAAGGGTGTTGGGGACAGTCAGACTGCACTTTACTAACAAAGAATTTTTTCAGCTAATATTTTATTTTCAGATTAGTCTACGGGGCTGAATGTAAACAAGGACAGTCTGACTGTCATTATATTTTAATTTAATTTTTAATTTAATTTTTATTTTTAATTTTTATTTTTAATTTTTATTTTTTTTTTATTTATTCATTTTTATTTCTATTTTTTATTTTTTTTTTAGATTGAATTGATTGGACTGTAAGACCAATAAAAAAATATTTATTAATTTGTATATGGACAGTCGACATAAGTACAATTAAATTATAGAATCTATATGTCAAATTTCAGAACAATCGGTGCAGTAGTTTTTTTGGTTATCGTGTACAAACAAAAATACACTTGTCTTTCTAAATTAGTAAGTAAATGATATGATATGATATATTATCCGATACATTTTTAAAATTTTAATACTTAAGCCCCTGGTAGAAATGCATTCTATTTTTAAGGTATAAACAAGGAATTTTCCAATGAAGATACCTAGTAACAGGGTATCTTTGTTAAGTAGTAAATAGGAAAACATGTAACGTTTTTTACCGTTATTCTGTCCAATTTATAGTTAGACTTTTTCAAGCTATTTTTTCAGTATTTAAGGCCTATAATAGTTAGTTTCGTATCAATGTATTTTTGGTTATGACTAAACTTTATCTTAAAACAAGGTTAAGCGAAGTATAACATATAACCTAGCTAAAAAAATTTAATACGGTTATTATGTTTTTTATATAAATTGTTGATGTTCGTGGTTCAAGACGTCACCTAGTGGCCGCTGGTGAAACTGACCACTAAAACTGTTAACTTAATTGATTGTTAAAAGTAAAATGATTTTCAGGAAAAAACATAGCCCATGTCCTTCCCAAAATAATATAGAATCTATATGTCAAATTTGAGAACAATCGGTTCAGTAGTTTTTTCGGTATTTCGGTTTATCGCGTACAAACAAAAACACGCTTTGTCTTTATAAATTAGTATGATATGATATGATATGATATGATATGATTTCATACAAAATATGAAATACGCGTTCAGTCGAATTTCCTACAATGTTACTAATCTCGCTATCTTTAATCGAGGAACTTCGAGTATCATATCATGCGTTTTATTGGCCATATCTTGATTAGTCACCTCTTTTGGGCGACCAGAACGCTCAGCATCACTTGTATTCATTCTACCACAACGAAATTCAGTAAACCACTTGTGAACCATTCCATGTGATGGAGCAAGGTCCTTATAATATTTTTTAAGCTTTTCTTCAGTTTCCTTAAATGTTTTCCCACGAAGAAAGTAATGTTTAAAACCACTCGAAACTCATTTTTTCCATGCTTTTGTAAAAACAAGAAAATAATGCTTTAAATCAAGAAACTATGCACTACTTTTAAAAAATTAACATAATTGAATTTTCATATTTCTAGAAAATAAAAACGTATTTCGAGTAAATATTGTTTTAAAGATAGCAGTCGAATCCTTCATTTTAAATTAAATTTCTTGAATGAAGTGTTGAAATTCTTAATTCAAGTATATATTCACTTAATTTTGTAGGCTTGAATCAAATACTAAATTTTTTTATTCAAAAACTTCAGTTATTGGTTCAAGAAAATATTTTCTTTAGATAAGAAAATATTCATTTAATTTCCAATTTCAGCCACCTATTTTCTAGAAAATCTGGACTAAAATCTAGAAGATAATTAATTAATCGAAGAATTTATTTTTCTGATATTAAATTTGAATTTATTGGTTTCAGGATATATTTTCTCAAAATAAGAAAATCTTCCTTTAATTCCCAATATTTGTGTTCTGCTGTTTAGAAAATATAAACTTTATTTTAGTAACTACTTATTTGGTTCATGTTTATGCGATTACTTGGTTAACGAAAATATTTACTTGGTACAGAACAATCGCATAAATTTCTTGAATCAAATAATATTTACTTCACATTAGAATTTTTTCCAGTATATAATTTTAATGAATTATTTCGAAAAATCTATTACCTACAGAACAATCGCATAAATTTCTTGAATCAAATAATATTTACTTCACATTAGAATTTTTTCCAGTATATAATTTTAATGAATTATTTCGAAAAATCTATTACCTAAAGCAAGAAAATTTTTATTCAATTAATTCGATAATATTGTTCTTTTGATAGTATCAGAAAAATCTTGTCTTTGATCACAGATTTGATCAATCTTTAATTTAAATATTTTGATCATTTGCAATTACAGCTATTAGATTTTCTGAATTTGATACATAATATTTTAGTTTTAATATAATAATCTTCTCATTCAAAATTTTGTTTTCTTAGATTAAGAACATATTTATTTATATATGTATTACATAATGCTATGCTATATATAATGTATAAAAAAATAATTAAATACTAAGTTCTAGAAAATATTAGATTGATTCTGTAAAGCCTTTTTTAGAGAATCAAAAGTATTGTATTTGGGTATATGATGACTAAATTTAAGAAACTCAGGTTTTCCATTTTAATTTTGATCAGCTTGTTTTAAAGAAACGTTTTCTAGAAAATCAAAATGCTTATTTTCAGATTATGATTAGCTAAATTTAAGTAATTAGAACATTATAATTAAATAAATATTTACTTGAATGGAGTTCCCGTTTTAAAAAAAATCTATTCTCTCACTTAAAAAAATCATGTTTTAATTCTCAGAAATTTTTCCTGAATTTAAGTTAATATTTACTGGAATTTAGTAAATTTCCATTTAAGTAATTCTAATTTCTCAAATGAATTTTTTCAGTGTAAAAAATAGGAAAATATGTAACGTTTTTTACGGTCATTCCGGCCGATTTATAGTTACATTTTTTAGGTATTTAAGGCCCATAATAGTTAGTTTCGTATCGATGTACTTTTGGTTATGACAAAAATTTATCTTAAAACAAGGTTAAGCGAGATATAACATATAACCTAGCTAAAAAATCGATATCGTTATTGTGTTTTCTTATATAAATTCATTGACTTTAATCATTATTTTAATTCATGAGTTATAAATGTTTATCAAGTTCATTTCGAAAATTTTGAAATACGCTCGTTCTATATACCTTATACATCTAAATACATATACAACGCATTGACAATAGCTTATACATTCGTATACAATAAATGTTATACTTATGTGAAGTCATGATCGGGCTTATATTCTAACCAAGACAATGTTTTAGCACTTGTGGTAATGACAAATCATCAGATATGCCGTATGAATACTCTCCATAAATTCAAGTTACAAATTACAGTTATGAACTCAACATGATTTTTAATTTAAAAAATTATGTTTATTTTATTAAATTTCAAAAAAAATATATCAAATGATATTATTTATTTTGTAAATAAATAGAATAGAATTACTAATTAATAACCAATAATTGAAGCCGGTATAAAACATTCAAAAATAGAATTTTTAAATTAATTACTTCATGCGAAATTTGAGATATTAAATAATAAAGGGAAAATATTCCAAAACTAATTTATTACGTATAATTTGTAAGATGACAATTGATTTTTTACGAAATATAGTAGGTGGAATATTAAAATAATCTTTTAACATGAGCTTTATTTTAAATGAGGAAAGTAAAAATATCTGTTCAAACGAAAGGACGACACAAGACGATACAAAACTACAATACTCGAAACTGAAAACTCTGCATGCCTTTGTGAGAAGCTTAAAACCTATAAAAAACATCAGGCATCTAAACAATAAACTCATAAATCATTTGCCACGCAGGGCATCAAAGTCGCAGATCGTAATAAGACCCATTGAACTCATATGTTTACATCCTTTTACGATACAATCCAATATTTAGTTTCAAGTATTTTTGCTTTATTATTTATAGAAAGCTAAAATAATCTAACACAGTCCCTTAAAAATTACTTAAATAAAAACAAAATATATAACTTAAAATTAAATATACGACAATTCCTTTCAATCTATATTCTATAATATAAAATATATTTATGAAAACAATATTAATTATATTTTATCATTTCTCCATTGTTAATCTTTTTCTGAGTTCAAGGAATTTCACAATTGGCAATGGCTTTGTTAGTCCAGGCGAATTAGTGTTTTGATTCAACAATTTCTCCAACGCCTATTTTTTTGCATTAAATGATAGATGAGAATGTGTAGAATAATACCCTAAATTGTCGGGATCGAATCCCGTCGGCGACGTATTTATTTATTGCAAAATAGCAAAAAATGCTCTTTTTTACTTTTTCTTCAATAGTTTAAATAATATTGCTCTAATCGAAAAATGCTTCGTATAAAAGTTGTGCAGGAGATAATTCTGAACAAAAGTACGTACATGAAAAACTCAAAAAGTCGATTTTTCTATTGTTAAATAAACAATGACAATGGAAAAATTTTCGATAATCAAAGATCTATACAATTTGTTTAAACAATTAAAATTCAATAATAATGGCGCAAATAGATGTTTTTTTATCTACTTGTACTACGTTTCAAATTACAAAGTGTACTTTCAAAATGGCGGCCAGTTGCGAAATTATTTATATTGCAACTTAATCATTGCATGTTCGTCAACGGCTGGGAATTTTTTAATGCAGTAAAATACAATCATTAGAGGATATTAATAGTATTCAAAGCTGAAAAGACCAGATTTTTAAATTAAATTTTTATATTGTTTAAAGTGAAAAACGCCGCTGCTAAGGACCGATATCTCGTAAGTTTTTAACGCTAGAATATTGAAACAAAGTGTGTTTTGTTACGCTTAAAAAAAGAAAAATTTTGAGCCGTTGCACATTTTCATACGACCAATAGAAGTTGTGAAAATCTTTGTTTAAACTATTATTTATTACTTCTCATTTAATTAACATTTTTACTTGAAATCTGGCAAGGTGCAAGTATAAAGATTAATCTATATTTACATTTATTAATACATTCTAAATTATTAGTAATTATGTTTAAATGTAACATTTATAAAAAGTTTTTACGCGTGGCATCAGTGACGGTTGGCGGCAGCTTATCTCTCCTCGCGCAGACATAGCGGCGCCGCCTACTGAGCATGCGCATATTCGCGCACTGCGTCACAGATAGCTCGAGCTACGTCGCTCTCAATCTTAGTTGTAAAATAGAATATCTTTACTATAAAAGCAGCTCTTTTAATGATTTTTTTAAATTGAACTTTATTTTTTCTAACCTTTATAGTGCTCTTGGTCCTAATACGGTAATTTTATTATATCCAATGTATAATAACATTAATTAATACTTTTCGATTTTATATTGGTTTATTTAATAATTTAAAATTACTTTTACTTCATTTTTTGTCTTTATGTTATAATATTAACGTAATTCAATATTAGTTTTTCTCTTTTCTGATAACCAATTTTTATTGTTGATGCATATTTATGCTGTTTCTTGTCTGTGATGCACTCAGCGCTGAAAACTATTATTTTTAATAGCTTAAACTAGCTTTGTATTTATAAATCATTTACACGATCGATATAAATATATAGTACATAATATCTACGTATTCATTAACCAGTACGTGATAAATTACAATAAAATTTTCAATATAACAACAATAAATTATTCGTATTTATAATTGCTTAACATCAATTACATTAACATGTTCTATTTTCAGTGTTTATACATTATTAATGTATATAAGCTTTTAATTCTATTCATTGGAGAAAAATTCTCTCCTGTACTTCTAAATATTTTTATTTATTTCAATTATTGTAAAATTCATCATTAAAATGGTTTTTCTACTTTAACTTTTTTCACCAATACATTTTTAATTATTAAAATCTTAAATATAAAAATTTACCTCATGACTACTATAGAATTATGCAAAATAAAGATTTCGTGAGCATATATATATATATATATATATATATATATATATATATATATATATATATATATATATATATAAATGTTTTATACAAAACTGTCTTAATCGTTTTTTTGCATAATTCTGTAGAAGTAATCTGGTAATTAGTTTTTATATAAAATTTATTAAAGTTAAAAATGTTTTGGTGAAAAAAGTGAAAGTATAAAAACTATTTTAATAATGAATATTACAAGAATTGAAACAAATAAAAATAGTTCGAAATACAGGAGAGAATTTCTCTCCAATGAATAGAATTGAACGCTTATATACATTAATAATGCATAAACACTGAAAATAGAACATGTTAATGTAATTAATGTTAAGCAATTATAAACACGAATAATTTATTGTTCTTATTTTGAAAATTTTATTGTAATTTATTACGTACTGGTTAACAAATACGTAGATATTATGCACTATATATTTATATCGATCGTGTAAATGATTTATAAATGCAAAGCCAGTTTCAGCTATTAAAAATAATAATTTTCAGCGGTGAGTGCATCACAGACAAGAAACAGCGTAAATATGCATCAATAATAAAAATTGGTTATCAGAAAAGAGTAAAACTAATATTGAATTACGTTAATATTATAACATAAAAACAAAAAATGAAGTAAAAGTAATTTTAAATTATTAAATAAACCATAAACAATTAAATTGAGGCTTTTTACCAGGCCGTAATTAATATGGTATTTTATACTGTTTTAAAGCATTAGTAGGGGTTCAATTTATTAAATAAGTAGCAGTGAAAACTGCTTCTCCCTAAAATACTTTGTTCAGTTTAACCCTACTTATCAAAATACGTACTTTCCCAGTAATTGTTCCAACCATTCTTTCTGAAATGCCATTTAAAAGTGCTCCTTACGGCGTTCGCAGCGCTACGATGAACTACTAAAATGGAAACAAATTTACTTTTTCAATTTTTGTCGCCATTTCGCATTATTTAGAGAGAAAAACCATTTTAAAAAATTCTTCAGATTATTCTACAAGTGGGAAAACAGAGATATGAATTAATCTATGTTTCTAAATTAGGAAAAAACAGTTCAAAAAGTTTTGTCTTACGAATCGTCTGCTGCACGCAGTCTAGTGTGTTTCAGATCTTACAAAGAAAACATTTATTGTGAATTTTATGTACTTATTGAACACCTGATTCGAGATTTCCCACTTGTAGAATAAAATAATGTACCAAATAAACTTTGTTTTATCGCTCTACATGCCACATATTTTGAGAAAACAGAAAAAGTAAATTGCTTTCACAATGTAACCATACATCCAATAAATAACTATAGCTGTCGGCAAAACATAATTCCGATAAAAAATTATTTACTCAATTTAATAAGATTTAATTTAAATACATAAAGGTATTCTCCTTTAATATATTTATTTATACAAAAATGTGGATTTCTAATCAGTATTTTTAACACTCAGTCTATTCGGTTTAAATTAATTTTGATTGATTTTTGATTATAAAAAACCCTAAATAATTAATATTACGATATGATTGCCAAATTCATTTTTTTGAACCTCTATTAATTTTGAATAATATATATATATATATATATATATATATATATATATATATATATATATATATATATATATATATAGATATAATTGTACAATTTCATGATTTCTTTGAAGAATACGTTGAAAACTATTTTTTACCGAATCGGTTCTCAAAGAGTCAATCCGAAGATTACGCTCTGATTCGCAGTCTAAAACCTTAGCCAGTAATGTACTATATATTGTTCGTGATATAGCTAAACTTCCTTCTGAATCATTGGTAACAATAATTGTTCCTATAAGTTTCAATGTTATGCCGTCTTTGAACTTTCTCTATCAATTCGTTTCGAGTATTACAATTCTATTTTTTGAACGAAATATAAACAACTGAATTTTGGAATAATTTTATTGATTATTATTATAAAAATTAATTTTTTAAAATAATAATACAGATAGACACCCTGTCGTTCATTAGAAATGCCACACAAAAAACTTGTGGCACAAAGAATTTAAATGCGAAACATGAAGGATTCATATCTTTTGTTTTCAACAGAATATATTAAATAAATATTATTGATTTTACTAATGTTTGTAAAATTTTTCTACTTTTACTATTACACATACTTTATTTATTGCACGTTTTTTTATAGAAATTGTATTTCCTGATCCTAAGTGACAAATATAAGAGAAATTATTTTTTTCACTGCGATAAGATTACTGGTTTATATTCAAATTTTATAAACTCTGAATAGATATTCTAAATTCTAAATATTCTTACAGAATTTTTTAGAAATTAATGAGCTAGTGGATAACATATATATATATATATATATATATATATATATATATATATATATATATATATATACATATATATATATATATATATTTATTAAAGAATAATTTTTAATTATCTTTACTATATTAGTAATATGTATTGCCTTGAATATTAATATTTGTTATCAGAAAAATTATTATAAATGACAAAAATGCATTTCAATATTGCCATATGTACGTATTGGCAACTTATTATCGAACTTTGAGATGCTACATTTTACTCGCAAGTACTCGCGACAGAGCAAGGCAATGAAATATGATTCTGAAATAAGAAGCTTTGATAAGGAACGTTCTTTCGTATATAACATCGAGCGCTACATAGACGTAGTGTATATATATATATATATATATATATATATATATATATATATATATATATACATATGTAAGAAGGGGGGCTACTCATACAATTTTCATTACGGATACGTTCCTGAAATGTCAGTAGTGCAGACCACTGATTTTAGTTCTCTAACTTGACGTAAAATTTTTCTCTATGAGGCGCATCAATCGATTCGGACTTCCGGCAATCGTGAGGAGCACTCTTAATATGAGGGTGGATTGACAAGTTTTCGGCCTGTCCAATAGGTGGCGCTGCTAGGCCTACCTTGAGGTGGCGTTCTATAGTACCATCCTTAGATAGCTTGTAGCTATAGTTTCAGTCCGATCGTCATGTTAGTTTAGGTTTGAGAGCACGCTGAACAAGACGCCTCTGTGTTTTTCGTACAACTGGAAAAGCTGGAATCTAAAAACTACTATATATATATATAAATTTATATCACTATAACGAATTTACCGTAATTTACTTATCATCGCTTCTGTATAAAAAGCTGCTTCAAAGCTGCGTCCACTTCAAAAAGCTAATATTTCGCCGACTATTTTATACAATATTTTTCGGACAGTATCATGTTCAGACGATAGAGAGGGACGACTGTTAAAGAATTTTCGGTTGGGAAGGAAGAGTACAATGTCCAGGTAGCCAGGGACGACTTCTAATGCGAGTTTGGGTGTTCGGATGATAGAATACGAATTTCTTCATAGAAGACATCCCGACATACCTAGACATTGTTTCCCACCAACTATACACGAAACTCGCCGTAGAAGTCGTTCCAAAACAACTGGAAATCATATTCTGCCGTCCCAACCTGAATCTTCCCATAGAAGTCGTTCCTACATACGTAGACGTCGTTTTCTATCAACTAAATACAATACTCCCCGTAGAAATCGTCCAGAGACACCTGACCATTATATTTGACCGTTCGATCATGGAAGTATGCGTAGAAGATATCCCGAGAAAGCTAGATCGTTTTCTACGGAGTAAACAGATATTACTGTGTTAATCAAACAGTATGAACACCATCAAAAAAGCACACGGAGTACAGAAATCATTATTTACAAAAGGTCGGCAAACGCATTTCGGCAAAAATGTGAGGACTAAACTGTGAAACAAACGGAGCGCCAACTGGCATGGAAATTATTGGAGAGTAGAATGGGTGAATTGAAACACATAAACAGTTTTAACAACATTAGAAATACCAAAGTTTTCTGATAGCGTAAGTCCATGGATGCAGTTCTGGTCACATTTTAGAAGATCTACGAGAATATTAATCTCGCAGTCGAAGGTAACCTGGAATATCTCAAACACGTTGTCGAAAAATGTTCCTAGGTAGAAAATATTATACCCGACTATCCAACGATAGCGGAAAACTACGAGAATGCCATTACTCTCTTAGAAAGGCGCTTTGGAAGGAAAAAAGCTGTTGGTAGAATGCTACGTAAGAGATTTACTCTGCCTAGCTTTTCAAAACGTGACAAGCAGAGGGAAAAAAATTAACAGTTTCAGAGATTTATGATAATATTACAGCACATAATCCTGCTCTAGAATCCCTGGGAGTCACAACAGAAAACTGTACAATAATGCTATATCCACTAGTGGAATACGTTTAAATACGTGGTCTACGGTTTCCAATCTACAGAAAGCAGTAGCAGTCGTCGTGAGAAGCCGAAGGAGAAAACAACACTCGCCTCATCCGAAGAAGTATTCACTGATTGCGCGTTATTCACAGGTGAGAAGTGCAAGCGAGTGTGCATATTTTGGGGGGGATGATCACGATAATGCGACTTGCGATAAGATAAAAAAGATGTCTGATGCACGAAAAACTAGGATAACGGGTAATAAATGTTACTTTAGATGCTTGAGACCGCGCCATCGAGTGTCAGAGTGTCGGCCAAGAACCAATTGACTTTTTGCAGAAACCGACAATTTTTAGAATATGAACTTAAATGTGTGAGAGAAATCATTCATAACCGTTTGGGGGCGTGTCCTCGGAAAGTGCTTTGCATAATTTATTCTTAGCGCGCGTGAAGTCTTCGCGAAGAATATGCATGTAATTTCGAGGTTATGGACTAGGCTCAGATCTATGACAGAGGGCAGGTTATTAGAAGAGCAGAGTGGATTAACGATTTTACGGATAAAGGCGTATTTTTCTGTGATTTTGATAAGAATGGCGATTATTATGAGACTATTGATCTCCTTAGAGGAGTCGATGTGACCGGAAAACTTGCAATCGGGAAAAAATTGATTTAACAAACGGTCTCGCCGCACAAGAGACGCGTCTCGGATGGACTGTTATGCGTAAAATTTCGCGTATAGAAAGAGAATTTTAGCTATGACATTTATGTCTCTTTTCGTCTCACGAGTACAAATTTCTGATCTGCGGAAACTTGATATTTTAGGCATTCGAGATCCAATAGAAGTATCAAGTACATTTGAAAAAGAGCAAAAGGTACTTAGAAATTTTTTAGAAACGGTCAAAGTAAATAACAGCGGTCGGTATTAGAGGACCTTGCATAGATTGAGAATCACGCGCCAGTATTGAAAAATTTTCATTTAGCTCAAAGACGATTGGACATTACGATAAAATCATTAAAAAAGACAGGAATTTATGATAATTACGACGGTATATTTCAAAATGGTTTAATGAGGGAACAATTAAAGTAGCTCCGTCGGAAGAAGCGGATTTTTTCTCGCACTATCTTCCGCATCGTCCGCTTATAAAATATAATAGCACGACGAAAATTCGGCCCGTATTCAATGCTTCCGCTAATGAGAAAAGATTCTTGTCACTGAATTCATGTCTGGAAAAGGGGCCTAATTTAACTGAAATTATTCCGGGAACTTTACTACGTTTATCGACTATTACGACGAGATCGCCGTAATAGTCGATATAAAAAAGGCCTTTTTACAAATTGAGGTGAATAAAAAGGACCGAGATTTTTTACGATTCTTGTGGCCCAGTAATGACGAAATACGAATTTATCGGCATAAACGCGTCGTATTTGGTTTAACATGTAGTCCTTTCTTACTTGGAGTTTTGTTTCATTACCATCTCGCAAGGATGTACACGAAAAATCAAACAAGCAACAATTCACGGTGGTCGAACGATACAATTAAAAAATTAGAGGCATCTTTCTACGTTGACAATTGCGTTACTAGTGTACCATCGGAGGAAGTTTTGCAGTATGAATGAAAAAGTATGTGATTCACTAGAAAATTAAGCGACCAATAAAGTGGAAACTAAAAGTGGACTAATTGTCAAAAGGCCTAACTTTTTTCAAGCATAAATGTGTTTTCAAGCGTAAATCACATTTTCCTCAGCCTTCCAACCGAAAGTACCTAGAATAAAATAATATAGTAGAATAAGATTTTTTACTGTTCTCGTATTACTTATTTTCGAGAATTTTTGAACATATATATCTACAATACATCGTCACTTCTACGAAAAAAGCAAGATATCCAGCGTCCGCCTACGTAAGCATATTTTAATATATGCTAGTCGCAAACTATCATGTTGCTTTAATTTCAATTGGCACCAATATTAAAATATTCGCATTGTTTCATTTCAAATACGAAAATATACGGAATATACATACATTTTAAATGCAGCTTCTACGGACCAGGACAAGATGGAACGCATAATATCAAGTCGCTCAAAAATCAAGGTATGCTCACTGTTTTCTTCGATTATTATGGTGTGGTGCATTATGAATTCCTTCCAACCGGCCAAACTGTTAACAAAGTTAAACTATTATTTGAGTGTTATGTGTCGCGTGTGTGAAGCTAGTCGACTCAAAAGGCCAGATTGATGGACAGACAACTCTTGGTTTTTACATGACGACAATGCATCAGGTCACATTGCATTGATTTTACGTGAGCATTTCGCCAAAAATTCAACCAATATCGTTCCGCAACCACCGTACTCGCCTGATTTAGCACCGTGTGACTTCTGGTTGTTCAGCAAACTCAAAAGACCACTTCGGGAATACGGTTTTGATAGTAGAAATAAAAACCCAATAGAAGAAGAAACTGATGGCCAGTGCGTAATACAAGTATAAAAAATGTTTTCAAAATTGGAAAAAGCGTTGGTATAGCTGCATTGCACCCAGGAGGAATGAATTAGATTTAGAAGAATAAATACAAATTTCAAAAGTTATAAATAAAGTCTTACTCATATTTTTACACAGTAGTATATCTAAAAAGAATATATAAATGTTTCAAATAAACATAAATAATTACCATGTAGAATGTATTAATAAATATAAAGATAGACGAACCTTTTTACTAGCGCGCCTTGCCAAATTTAAAGTTAAAATGCTAATTAAATGGCAAGTAATAAACAGAAGTTTAAACAAAAAATTTTTGAACTTTTATTGATCGTATGAAAATGTACAAGGACTCAAAAACTTTCTTTTCTTAATCTTAATAAAATAAACTTTGTTGCAATATTGTAGCGCTAAAAACTTTCGAGATATCGTCCCTTAGCAACGGTGTTTTGCAGTTTCAACAATATAAATATTTAGTTTAAAAATATGGTCTTTCCAGCTTTGATTACTATTAATATTCTCTAACGATTGCATTTTACTGTATTAAAAAATTCTCATCCGTTGACGAACTTCGCAATGGTTAATATTCAATATAAATAATTTTGCAACAGGTCGCCATGTTGAAATTACACTTTGGAATTTGAACACAGTACGAGTAGTTAAAAAAGCATCTATTTGCATCATTATTGTGGAATTCCAATTGTTTAAACAAATTTTATAGCGCTTGAAATATCAAATATTTTTTATTTTCATTGTTTATTTAAAGCTAGAGAAATTGACTTTTTGAGTTTTTAATGTACACACTTTTTTCTAAATTATATCCTACACAACTTTTATACGAAACATTTTTCGAATAGAGGAATATTTTTTTAACTATTGAAGAAAAAGTAATAAAGAGCATTTTTTTGAATATTTTGTAATAATTAAACACATTCCATATGGGTTACTGTCCCTAAAATTTAGGGTCTTATTTTACACATCCTCAGCTATCATTTAATGCAAAAAAGTCATTGGAACAAATCTTTAATCAAAACCCTAATTCGCCTAGACTATTATAGATACTATATGTAAGATGCATATACTAGACTATTGCTATATACGCTTATTATTTTTCTTCCTTGTGAGAATATTGAACTATAGACTTGGAGAAGTCGACTTAGCTTACCGATATTAGTCTCGGAAGCTGTTGAAATCCTATTTGACTTATACACTTCCCAACAACGAAGTGGTACAGATATTTTATATGTATATCTGTATATATATATATATATATATATAATATCATATCATACTTCATATCATATCATATCATATCATATCATATCATACTAATTTATAAAGACAAAGCGTGTTTTGTCTTTATAAATCCCTCCCCCTACTTTTTAATTTTTTCTACCATGATATTCCCATACACGATACAATTACAGCACCTCAAGGCTAAACAGATTTCTCCCACACCTCATCAACTGGTACTCACGGTGGAGACTCTCCATCAACGAGAGCAAGTCCAGTGCAATCTTCATCTCCCGTAAAAACCGCACCCCTCCAAAAATAACGATCAAAGGCTCCTCCATCCCGTGGAGCCAATCGGTCAAATACCTCGGAGTGACGTTCGAGAGGAACCTATCTTGGAACAAACACCTCCGCCTCACCAGGAGCAAAATGCTAGAAGTCTTCTTAAAGCTCAAACCTTTCTTCCATAGCAAAACCCTGTCACACAGAACAAAGGCTAGAGCCTTCTCCGCCATCATCAGGAGCATTGCCACATACGCCATCCCCATCTGGGGGTCCATCCCCCTAGAAAAACTTCAGCGACTCCAAGGCACCTACGTGAGGCTGCTACGCTCTTCCCTGAACACCCCTTGGTACTTAAGGAACACTCAAGTACTTAAGGAAACTAATCTTCTTGCTCTCAACGACTACGCGAACAAATTCGCCAAAAATCTGAGAGATTCAATTAAACAGCACCCGAACTCAGGAATCCAATCCCTGAGTAGTATCCGTCATAAATCGACGGATCGCTACAGGAGGCCTTGCCACCTGATCAGCGATCCATAACCCCATAAGC
>JACCIC010000121.1:0-60000 GCA_018907035.1 Sycobia sp. Sy_11 | reverse complement strand
AACATCTATTTGCGCCTTTATTATTGAATTTCAATTGTTCAAACAAATTTTATAGCATTTTGAATATCGATCATTTTTCCATTTTCACTGTTTATTGAACAATAGAAAAATGTACTTTTTAAGTTTTTAGTGTACGTACTTTTGTTCAGAATGATTTCTTGCACAACTTTTATACGAAACAATTTCGATTAGAGTAATATTATTTAAACTATTGAAGAAAAAGTAAAAAAGAACATTTTTTACTATTTTGTAATAAATAAATACGTCGCCGATGGGTTCCGAACTCGACAATTTAGGGTCTTATTCTACACGTCTTCAGCTATCATTTAATGCAAAAAAATAGGTGTTGGAGAAAATATTGAATCAAAACCCTAATTCGCCTGGATTAATATATAGTTTAATGATTGTTCGTAAACTTTATATTTTGCTATAATTTCTTTATTTGAAGAAGAAAAAAAACAAAGTAGTCTATGTTACATACATACATCTACGAGCGTGGTTCAATAAGTACCCGTGTTAGAAATGAGGACACCATTTTTTCAAAAAATATTTTTTTATTTTTCAACATACTCCCCTTTTAGAGAGATACACTTCTCCCAACGTTCTAACCATTTTTTAACCCCTCCAAAAAAAATTTTTCGAACTCTCCAAAATAAACCTCTGTCTCGGTGATGACTTTCCTAATCTCGTTTGAGCCAAATTTTTTCCCGCGAGCTATTTCTTCATGCTAAGAAACAGGAGCAGAGAGCTAGATCGAATGCTGGTGCGTTATCGTGATGAAACAACACCCTTTGTTAAAACAAATGTGGCCGTGTCTCTTCAATTTTTTGTCGAATCGGTCCAATAACTCATTGTAGAATTGTCCACTGATCGTTCGGCCTTTTTCTAAAAAATCCATCAGGATGATATCCTTCATATCCCAAAAAATTGTCGCCATGATCTTTCCGACCGATTGAACCGTCTTCGCCTGCTTTGAAGCAAATTCACCAGGAAAAATCCATTCTTTTGATTGCTTCTTAGTTCCTTAATATTTGCAATTGGTTTTGACGTCGTTAGATAGATGGCAGCACGTCCCCTGTCATTAAATACAGATACTTACTGAACCACCCGTATGTATATATGTATATATGTATATATGTATATATATATATATATATATATATATATATATATATAATTTCAGAGCAGAGCAATCGGGCTTTTTAATTTTTTTTATTAATCTGTAAAAACACAAGTACAATTTTTTTCATAAGTTAGTTTAGTATGATTTGGCATACAACCATCTTACAAGAGAAGACAAAGTAAGAATAGAGATTTTTTTACATAAGAAAAAATAAAATATTTAAAAGATATCGAAAGTGAGAGAAGTGTCAGATAAACCCCAAGAACAAAAAGGATAATACCGATTAAAATCAGACCTTCTTTAGGATACAATCCCAAAGCTGGATACGAGTGTTCAAATGGATGGTCTAGTATTAATAGTTTAAACTGATTGAGTTCATATTCGACATAACTCAAGGTGACACCTACAGCCGCTAGAGGAACTGAGTTCTAAGACTGTGAATTGCGAAGGTGTACGGTATGTAGAAACGACGCTGAACTCTGTTTATTATTTCCACAAAATTATAACAAGCCGTGATATTTAAGTACTCATACTTTATTGGTGAAAGTAAGATAATTTTTAATATAAAACATGGCATATGTCTGTCTTAATACAGAATATATATTTCGTATTTCAGAACTATCGGTTCAATAGTTTTTATCTTTATTATGAACAAACTGTTTTTGTATAAAAAGACGCTTCAAAGCAACGTCCAGTTCCTAAAGCTGATATTTGGAAAATCATTATTATATACAATATAGGTATATATATACACACTAACATATATACATATATTCATATATTAGGTGCACAAATAAGTTTCCGCCGTTTTGAAAAGATGGCGCTACCGAAAAGAAAACACCGAAATTGTCAGCTGTAAAAATTCGTATAGTAAATGTTGACATCTGGAAATAGTATAACCTTTTAATATCTCTGACTTTTTGCTAGCATCACTTAGTTTTCATCGTGTTAAAATGTCAAGTTTTGAGCCGAATAAGCGTCATTTGCGGGAATTGTTTATTTACTTCTTTCATTTAAAACAATCTGCAACTGAAGTACATCGGCTACTCATAGAAGCATATGGTGATGATAATTGGAGTGAGAGAAGTTATCGGAACTGATTCCAAAAATTTAAAAGTGGCGATTTTACAAAACACGCAGTGGAAGACCCATAGTGAATGGTGACATAGAATTGGAAGCTTTACTGGAGGAAGATTCATGTCAAACGCAATAAGAACTTGCACAAGAGTTAGGAGTGACTCAGCAAGCTATTTTACAACGTCTCCAAACCCTGGGTATGGTCGAAAAACAAGGAAATTGGGTTCTTTACGAACCGAAGCTAAGAGACGTCGAGCATCGCTTATTCACTTGCGAACAATTGCTCCAAAGGCAATATCGCAAAGGATTTTTACATCGAATCGTGACGGGAGACGAAAAGTGGATTCACTACGACAACCCGAAGCGTAGGAAGTCATGGGGTAAGCCCAGGCATGCCTCTACTTCGATGGTCAAGTCAAACATTCATGGCAAGAAGCTAATGCTGTGCATTTGGTGGGATCAGCTTGGAGTAATCTATTACGAACTACTCCAACACAATCAAACTGTCACCGGGGAATGTTACCAACAACAGCTGATGCAATTGAGTCGAGAATTGAACATAAAGCGTTCACAATATGCCAAAAGTCATTTTTCAGCATGACAACGTTCGGCCACATGTTGCAAAAATCGTAAAGGAAACGTTATACATTGCTCCTTTAGACTACCAATTATTCCGGTTGATGACTCATGGTCTGACTGAGCAGCACTTCACTTCTTACGAGGAATTGAGCAAATAGGTCGATTCGTTGATCACCTCAAAAGACGAGCAATTTTTTAGACGGGGTATCCACTTGCTGCCCGAAAAATGGTCAAAAGTAGTAGAAAGTGATGGACAATATTTTGAATGACATTATTTGTACCTTTTTTTACAATAAATTCTTATTATTTTATTTTAAAAAACGGCGGAAACTTACTGATACACCCAATATATGCATTACGTCTCAGAACGACTGCTATAGAGGGTTTTGTGTTGGAGAGGTAAAATACAATGACTACGTCTGAGAGTTTGGGTATTCGAATGATAGAATATAGGTTCCTTTATAGACGCAACTAGACATCGTATTCTACCGTATGCGTACACAAAACTCTCCGTAGAAGCTGTATTTAAAACATATATATTTATATGTAATATATATATATAATATATACAGCTGATTCGACAATCAAAAATGCTCAAGTGGTATTGCAAAAACTATATAATAAAATTGGAGACTTTTATAAGACTTGGAGTTTAGAAATAAATCCAAGCAAATGCGAATAGATCTTGTGCCGCAACCGAATAAGCATAAAAAATTCTCATAAATTAGAAAAGGTTGGAAAAAAATTCAAAAATTGATGACGGTCACATACCAATCCCACATAAAAGAGTTGTAAAATATCTAGGTGTATATTTAGATGATTTATACAAATTCATATAAATAGATCTATAATATAAGACCGACAATAAAATGCAACAACTATATAATTTATTCTATGTCTCATTAAACGATAAAAGTAAAGTTGTTACGTATTTAAGCATATTACGACTAAATATTAGCCTATGCATGTCCTATATAGTTCAATATCAGTTCCAGACAAATGAAAAAAATTAAAATTTTTTATCTCTCTTAAATGTTATCGATATTCTACCGATGAGGGAAAAAATGGATTTCAAATTTAAAATGATATAATATGATCGGAATTACAAGATCCATCATCTTCTCAAATAGCATATGTATAATATAAATTTATAACATTATTGTATAATTAATTCAATAAATTATTATTAGTCACCCTATTTTCTCTACTTCTAATTTTTTTTGCTTTTTTCTGATATGAATAAAGCACCACTAGTTGTTAATGTTAATTGTTTTTTTGCTGTTTTTACATCAATGTATTGTAAATAATTTTGTTTCCTGAATGAAGCATATTTAAAAAAAAAGTTGTTAGGACGAAGTTTTTTAGATTAAACGAAATAATTATAAGACTTTAATCAAAGAATATAACGTTCATATAAATTAAAAGTGATGAAATAAATGTAAAACAAGTAAATAAACGTTGGAAATTGTAAAAAAATAGAAGTAACTGTTCTCTTAAGATAAACTTTTGCTTTTTAAGGTCAAGCAAATAATGTTTTGAATCAAGAACCTATGTACTGAATTTAAAAATTGGACAAACTTGAATTTATCATTGTTTAGATAATAAAAACGTTCTGTAAGTAAATATTGTTTACAGATAGAAATCAAATTTGCAATTTTAAATTGCAATTTCATGTGTGAAGTATTGAAATTTTTAATCCAAGTTCGTATTTACTTAATTTTTTCATCAGAATAAAAGAACGATTACTTATCTTAATTAATATTGTTTAATCATACAAACCTTTGAGGCTTGAATCAAAACATTGAACGTCTTGATGTAAAATCTTTCATTATTAATTTAAGAAAATATTGACTAATATCTGGCTGATATTATAGTAATCGAAAAAATTATTTTCTTGATTCTAAATCTGCAGTTCGTGCGCCAAGGAAATATTTTCTTAATACAAAAAAATTGTATCTAGTTTGCAATCTCAGACACCCGTTTCCTAAAAAATATTGACTAATATCTGGCTGATATGGTTATTAATCGAAGAAATTATTTTCTTGATTTTAAATCTGCAGTTCTTGTGTCAAGGAAATATTTTCTTAATACAAAACAATTTTATTTAATTTGCGATGTCAGACATCCATTTCCTGGAAAATATTGACTAATATCTGACTGATATTGTATTAATCGAAGAAATTACTTTCTCGATTTTAAATCTGCAATTGTTGTGTTAAGGAAATATTTTCTTAATACAAAAAAATTTTATTTAGTTTGCGATCTCAGACACTCATTTTGTGGAAAATATTGACTAATATCTGATTGATATTGTATTAATTGAAGAAATTATTTTCTTGATTTTAAATCTGCAGTTTTTGCATCAAGAAAATATTGTCTTAATCAAAGAAATTATTTATTAACTTCCAAATTTTATTTTCTACTATTTATTAAGTTTTAACTTTATTTTAGTGCAATTGATCCAAGTCTATATGATTACTTCATTAGAGAAAATATTCACTCGGTGCAGGACAATCGCATAAATTTCTTGTATCAAATAATATTTATTTGATATCAATAATTATTTTTTCAGTGTAATGATATAAGGTTTATTATTATATATAATTATTGAAATTGTACATGCGAATGTTGATATATTATTTAAAAAGAATTTATTCAAAATGAATTTTCATTTTTTATAATATTGCACAACTCACAAGTTAACTTCTTTCTTTAAAAAAAAAAATAATAAAAGAATCACTAGATTTATAACAAAACAGACTCCGCTTTAATAAGGATAATGATTATGATATACTAAAAATGTTACAGTCTGTTGTGAACTTACCATGTATTATAGGTATAGTTTGATCCAATGTGATATTAGGAAGGGGCATGTTGCTGCTGTAAAAAAAGAAAAAACAAAAAATTAGTACAGTATGATTGAAATTCTATTCAAGATAATAAAATTTATATAAATATAATGTGTGGGTGTATATAAGCAATCGTAGATTCAAAGGAAAGGTAAGCAGTGTGCATGCCGCATACGTTATAAAATAGATTATGGTATCACCCACCCTTCAAGACTGCTCGCAAGCTTCCGCTTAAATTTAATTTAGAATTCCTGAAAGCCACGCCTGTACAAAATATTTTCTGGTAGGCCAAAGGGAATCATGAAATGGGACGCATAGACGCACGTTTATAATTGCACTTCATGGTGAAAATAAGTGCTAACTTTATACTAAGACAGAGCAGCTTCAAATCAAAGTATTTTTGCTGCATATTGCGCTGATTCTTAGATTTTAATTATGATATTATTCTGTCTTTTTGTACTTAGATAATATTGACCATAATATATTACAACAACGTGCAAAAATGTTCATATAAAAATATTAAGAATAGCACGCCCCTTAGAAAGATAGGAAATCATCTCTTCCTCTGTTTCTCTGTTAGATTATTGTTTTATATTTTAGTATTATTAATATTTTTAAAATATAATCATACGTCATCTTGTTTTGTATATGACCTATAGTGTTAAATTATTTAATTTATTTATTTATCGTGTATAGCATTTCTCGTATGCGTGTGAAGCGCAATATTACTGAAAGTTACTTTCATATTTATTAATAAAATCTATTATTGGCGCAAATAGTTTTTATCATGCAGATGAAATTATAGCATTTGTTTATATATGAATAGGGACCCAAAAGTAATGGGAATAGAGCTCTGGTGGGGAGAGAGGAAGGGGGTAGTCATTATTCGACCAGGTGTGTGTTAGAGAAACGTCTTCTGAGTTCATGTGCGAAGTTCTGTCGTACGAGTGTATCAGCTCATCTGTAGGAATATTTGTAGTGAAAAACCTTTTCCATTTCGGCAAAAACTTGATGGGGGATTGTTGAGAGCAACGCACGTCTGTGAAATTTGATTTCCTGTTGAGACGTTGTAAAATAACAAAAACTATTGTAATCCTTATGCTGCGTATGTGGATACTGCCCTCAGTAAAACTTGAATTTACAAGTGATTTTCACGTTTTAAACATGACGAAATGTTAGTTGAAAATCAATCCCGTTGAAGACACCCTGTATCGTCTAGAAGTGACGAAACCTTTGGCGAAATCAATGCTCTCATCATGGGCATGGTTCTTCTATAATGACAACGCATTGGCACACATCACTCTTGCCGTAAAACAGTTTTAGACCAAAAACATGACACCAAGCATTCACTTCCATAATCACCGGATCTACCCTCCTGTGATATTTGTTGGTTCCCCAGACCTAAAAAGGATATGAGAGGAAAGTGTTTTATCACTGTAGAGGAGGTAAAACAAAAATCGCAGTAAGGGCTGAAAAACATCTCGATAAATGATTTTAAAAAATGTTTTAAGCAATGGAAGCATCGTTTGCAGAAGTGCGTTATAATTAAGAGAGAATATGTTGAAAATGATAAAAATTTGGTATAAAAATATTACTAAATAAAGAAGGTATGACGAATTTTCCGTTTCTTTGAGCCCCCCTCATATGAACCTATTTCCATATATTAAAGTTAATAATTTCATACGTTAAAGTTTAATTTTTTTAAAGGCTTTTCAGACTGTTATTCAATATTGATGAAATAATAAGGAGATTCTGAAGATATACATTTAATTTGTTGTACCTTTCCGGCTATCAAACGATTACATACGGTGTTTCACTTCTGTGGACTGACCTCTCTTGTCATACTTCTCACCGTACTTCATTTGTTTATGAAACGCATGTGTACTATCTATTCGTGTTGAATTATTCGGTCGTATTACATTAATTCAAAGTTGAAAATTAAAAGTTATCTATTCTCTAATAATAATTTATTTTAAACAATTGAGAAGATGTGACTATATACATAAGGAAAGATAAAATTGCAAAAACCTAATCTAAAACTGCAAAAGAGTAGGTGTTATTTATATCATCACTTTATTGCAGATACCTAAGTATTTTACATAAGATAGTAACAGAATAAAAATAAAAAACTAAAGACGAACATTTCGAAGATAATTTAAAAATAAAATTTTATTTAAGTAAAAACAGAAAATAAAAATGCAATCAAAGAAAGGATAAAAAGAAAGCTACGTTCTCAAGAAGCACTGATAAAGTAAGCTATGAAAACAGTTGTGCAGGTCCTTTACTATATCTGTTAAATTTTTACCATTAAAAAGCACGCAAAAATTGAAAAATCGGGGAAAAACTTGCCTTCTGTTGGAACTCTAGATGAATGGCTAAAAGTATAAGTCAAAAAAAGGAAACAAAAAAATCAAAGTGTGAAAGACTGCAAATAAACTGTTAAAAGAAAAGAAAAAAATTACAGATAAAATTAACTGAAATACAGAAAAACATGAAATCACAAAAATTATAAAAAAAGAAAATATTGTAATGATATAATTTCTGTGGCAAGCTAAATAAATAAACAAATATAGAAATTAATTGTTATTATTGGAGTCTATTATTAACAAAACGTTATTATTTTTAACAAAATTTTCAAAAATTTTGCCACAATAGAAGTTAATTCTTCTTATATTTTGAACATTATAATATGAATACGTTTCAAATCATAATCTAAGTATAGTTTCTAATAGTAAGTTTATAATTTTGATTATTGCATTTCTATTATCATTTGTATATCATATTGATGTTAATATACAAATAAAATATCATATACTATTATATACTTTCATTCTTCAATAATAAACCCTATTTATTATTACTTTTATGAGAAATCTAAATTATTTTTATTTGGCATGTTTACTTTTTTAGTAAGCTTCATGTTTATAAAAATTTATTATCCATGCGTTGATAAATATTTGATTATCAATGATATAAATATTTTTTTATATTTAAAAGGTAGTTACAGTGATATAAATTATTAAATTACTTTTAATATTTAAGATGAAGTATATATATTTTTATTAGTCGATGAATTATGTTTTAAAATGACTAATTAACTAAGTTATTTACAACTGGAAAAATATTTTTTAAGCGAGACATTCAATAAGAAACACATTTTTGTTCATATTTTTTATTATTTATAAGAAATATACATTTTTTAGAGTTTCAATTTAACCCTTAAATGGTTAATCTAATAGTATAAATATCTTATATATATATATATATATATATATATATATATATATATATATATATATATATACACTAGCATCCCCCGTCTCGGCTTCGCCGGAGATAATAATTTAACCGATTTCTTAAACAATTCAATCATATCTAAGTAAAATGTTCTCTATATATAAAAATGTATACTACTATAAATAATTGACCGTAATTTACCTATCGTCGCCTCTGTATAAAAAGCTGCTTCAAAGCAGCGTCCACTTCAAAAAGTTGATATTTTGCCGACCATTTTATACTATATACATATATATATATATATATATATATATATATATAAAATCTCTCTCTCTCTCTCTCTCTCTCTCTCTCTCTCTCTCTCTATCCCCCCTCTCTCCCTCTCGCTCTCCCTCTCAACCCCTTCTTTTATAAAATGATTCATTGTTGGCATCACTACGAAAATATTCACGGTATTTAATTGAAAAAACGAAAATATAAAATCTACAGATATATATATATATATATATATATATATATATATATATATATATATATATATATATAATGTATATTTTTTTTCTATGTTATTTAACGTCGCTCTATATATGCTTCCAAATATTGGCGCTAATAAGCGATGGAGATCTACAATTGTGTTTGTAAAAAAAGTACATGTAAATTATTACAGCAGTGCTTGTGTCAATCGGCCGAGACCGGGATTTGAACTCGGATCACCAAGTTACTAGTCCTTTGCTCTAGCGATCGAGCCATCGTAGGCCTCTATATAATGTATTTTATATTGTACATATTATATATACAAATTTTAAATACAGTATTTATTGAGAAATATTGTATTGGCGTGTACAGGCGGTGGATTACGATATCATGTTGCCTAAAGACGATTTCTATAGACAGTTGTGTGTTCGGATGAAAGAATGCGATGTCCAGGTGTCTCTGGACGATTTCTACGGGGAATATAGAATGGGAACTTCTATGGGAAGATTCGCGTTGGGACGGTAAAATACGATATATAGATCTTTCCGAACGACTTGTACGGTGAGTATTGTATTTAGTCGTTAGGAAGCGACGCTAGGTTTCTCGGGCCGACTTCTACTGAAACTATCCTGTTTAGTTGGTAAGAAACGATGTTTAGGTACGTCGGGACAACTTCTACGGGAAGTTTCGTGTTCGGATGATAGAATGCGATTTCCAGATGTTGCGATTTTCAACGACTTCTACGGAGAATTTCGTGCTTGGACGGTAGAAGATGATGTCCAGGTATGACGAGACGACTTCTACGGGGAGTGCCGTGTTTAGTTTGTAGAAAACGATGTTCAGGTATGTCGGGACATCTTCTGTGGGAAATTTCATGTTCGGACGGTAGAAGACGATGTCCGGGTATGATGGGACGATTTCTATCGGAAGATTCGTGTTGGGACGTTCGAATACAATGTCCGGACTTTTGGAACGACTTCTACGAGAAGTGTTTAAGAGACTTCTATAAAGAGATTCATTTTCTATCTTTCAAACAGGCACACTCCCAGTAAACGTCGTCCCGGGATACCTGAACGTCGTATTCTACCTACCCAAAAGAAAACTCTCTATAGTAGTCGTCCCGAGACATGTCCTATATTCCGAACATGATACTCTCTGTAAATGTCGTCTCGAGACGCTTGGACATCTTTTTCTACCCCTCGAACTCGAAAGTACAATTTTCCCCATAGAAGCCGTATGTAATGTGCATATATGTGTGTATTAAATACGGTTGTACATTTTGTATATACACACTGTATATACAGAAGCGACAATAGGTATATTACGTTCTATTATTTATAGTAATATAGATTTTTATATATAAAGTACTTTTACTTAGATATTATTGAATTGTTTATGAAATCCGTTAAATTATTATCTCCGTCGAAGCCGTGACGAGGGATGTTAGTATATATATAATTTATTAAGTATGGATACTACAGTCTTCGGACGACCGTACTATATATACATTGATATTGGGTTTTGAGATTTTCAAATAATTATTGTGTCAATATTACACCATTATACGACTTCTAATTATGCTTTTTTTAAAAAAAAGGACTTCCATTATACTTCAATTAAAAAAAAAAAAGGTTTATGTAAAACACTTGTATTATATTAAAGTTATTAAGCAGTGAATTTTTTAGTCCGTTTTCATTATCTTTCTAGTTATTTAGTTTTGTCCATCCGGTAAATACTCACTAGATTTGCGTATTTCCGGGAGTAACGAACTAAATCAAGTGGACAAACAGCGCCTCGAAAGCGAGTTTGATTTATATATATATATATATATATATATATATATATATATATATATATATATATATATATATATATTAGTCCAGTAAGAACACGTAAGTGCGAGATTTCGCTCTAACTCCATTGTGAGCCGATAGAGGAAAGCTTTGTCCTTGATGCTTTGTGATCAAAGATTCAGTTGTCGTTAATCTTTTGAATTATGAGAATCACTTTGGTGCATGAAAATGTCGATAGAGATTTTGAAAATGTCATTTTTACTAATTAATGTTCTATATAGACACATTAACTTCTACCAATAGGCTTGTTCAGCGGACTGTAAAACACGGAATAAAGGTGCATCTTTGGGCCTGCTTCTCAAAGCAGAGATTCGTCACTTTACACCTTTTTATTGACCACCTACATAATAACTTAAGTGCCGAGAAAATCATCAAAAACAATAAAAAGGCTTTAGTGCCATCTGCCAAACGATGGTTCATCAGAAAAATGAAGATTGGATTCTGTAGAAGCACAACGATCCTAAACAGTTTTTGTCAAAAGGTTATTTTATTAACTAATAACAGAAAAAAAGAAATATTAGGTTGCCAAATATCTCTCTTCCGCTTTTTTCCTCTTCATTCAATGCTTTCTAAAAAGTGTTACATTGGTCGGATTTACTTCAAATATGCGCCGTTTTATTCGGTAATCTGTTCCCATTTAGACGGCAGCTTCATAATACCCCTCTCCTTATTTGCGAAGAACTCGGACAACCACTTTTCACAAGCCTCTTTTGAGTCCAACTTTACACCACCAAGGGCGTTCGACATGGACAGGAACAGATGGTAATCACTTGGCGCTATGTCTGGGGTATATGGTGGATGCTATAAAACCTCCCATCCGAACTCCCGTAGCTTCTGACGAGTCATCAACGAAATGTGTGGTCTGGCGTTATCCTGGTGGAACACTACACCCTTCCTGTTGGCCAATTGTGGATGCTTCTCGTCGATAGCCTGCTTCAAACTGTCCGATTGTTCACAATAGATGGTAGAATTAAGCGTCTAGCCATATGGGAGCAGCTCATGGTGGATGATTCCCTTCCAATCCTGCCAAACACACAGCAAAACCTTCCTGGCCGGCAATCCCGGCTTGGCCACTGTTTGGGGCGGTCCACCGGCCTTGGAACACGACCGTTTTCGGTTGATATTGTCGTATGTGATCTATTTTTCGTCGCCAGTTACCACCCGCTTCAAAAATGGGTCGAATTCGTTCCGTTTCAGCAGCACATCGCAGGCATTGATTCGGTCGAGAAGGTTTTCTTGTGTCAAATCATGCGGCACCCAAATATCAAGCTTTTTTTGTATCCAGCCTTCTGTAAATGGTTTAAAATGGTTTGATGACTAACTCTCATGTCTTGGGCGATGTCACGAGATGCCACATGCCGGTCTGATTCGATAAATTCCATGATTTGATCGGTATTCCTCGGCACAGGTGTTCCACCGGCTGGTTTATCGATGGTGTCGTTTTCACAGGCTCCGAATCGTCGAAACCATTCCTCTGCGGTTCGAAGTGATAGCGTGCCATCCCCCAAAACACCATTAATCTCACGGAACGTTTCTCTAGCGGATTTGCCTTTGATGAAGAAAAACTTTAAAATAGCGCGAATTTCGGCGTTAGTAAACTCCATGTTTATACGTCTATAACTTTTGAACGCACTATCCAAACTAATCATGCATACTGTCGTTTTGTGTGTTATGTCAAGACCTTTCAAATGATGTATAGTATTGCCAGATACGAGCTCTGTAGCGCTTTGTATAAAGCCGCGAAATTCATAAGACAAAAAGGTGGAAGGGAGATATTTGACATCCATATATATATATATATATATATATATATATATATACATATTTCCTAAAAATAAAATCATATTTCAGGATTATATTTAATTATCTTTAATTTAAACAAAAGAAAGTATTAAAATCAATTTTGACATAGTCGAGTATATGTAAATATGTGAATACCAATTTGTTTAGATTTCGAAATGATTACTTATTATTATTCAATAAAAAAGTTGCTTATTAAAACTGTGCCCATGCACTTATTTAATTATAACGTGGGAATACAGTAGTATGAAAATATAATTTAAAAATTATTTTGACACATACTTGCGGGCCCTTATTTGAAAAGTTTTTTGGTAAACAAGGTGAGTCAGTGATTTTATTTGGTATTATACTTTTTGTTCTTCAGGTTAATCTGTCAATAAACACACCTGCAGATCTTTTGATTTTTGTACATCTTATTTTTTTCTTATATGGTAAAATCACGTACTTTCTCTCTCTCTCTCTCTCTCTCTCTCTCTCTCTCTCTCTCTCTCTCTCTCCCTCTCCATCTTCTTTTATAATATGGTTTTGTGCTAAATCGTACTAAACATAATTATGTTTTAGCCTTTACACGTTATATATCTTTGGAATTGACATAGGCTAAGTTTTTTTCAGTTTGAATGAAAGAAATGGTCATAAAATAGGAAGTTACTTTACCAACAACCACCTAACTATATATATATATATATATATATATATATATATATATATATATATATATATACTAGCATCCGCCATCTCGGCTTCGCCCGAGATAATTATTTAACCGATTTCTTAAACAATTCAATAATATCTAAGTATAAAGTACTTTATATATAAAAATCTATATTACTATAAATGATTGGCCGTAATTTACCTATCGTTGCTTCTGTATAAAAAGCTGCTTCAAAGCAACGCCCACTTCAAAAAGTTGATATTTTTCCCATATTATATATATATATATATATATATATATATATATATATATATATATATATATTAAATACGGCTTCTATGGAAAAAATTGTACTTTCGAGTTCGAGCAGAAGAAAAATATGTCTAAGTGTCTCGAGACGACGTTTTCAGAGAGTATCATATTCAGACGATAGACAGGACATATCTCGGGACGATTGCTATAGAGAGTTTTGTATTGGTGAGATCGAATATGATGTCCAGATATCCTGGGACGACTAATACTGGGAGTGTGCGTGTTTTAATGATAGAATATGAATCTCTTCATAGAAGTTGCCCCGACATACCTGGACATATCTTCCCACCAGCTATACTCCCCGTACAAGTCGTTTCAAAACATCTGGACATTGTATTCTAATGTCCAAACATAAATCTCTCCATAGAAGTTGTCCCACCATACCCGGACATCATCTTCTACCGTCCGAACAAGAAATTTATCGTAGAAGTCGTTCCGTCATATTTGAACATCGTCTTCTATCGTTCGAACACGAAATTCTTCGTAAGTCGTAAGTCGTTCAAAAACACCTGGAAATCGTATTCTATCATCTGAACACGAAACTCCCCATAGAAGTGATCCCAACATACCTAAATATCGTTTCCTACCAACTAAACACGATAGTCCCAGTAGAAGTCGTCCCGAGAAAGCTAGCATCGATTCCTAACGACTAAACAGAATACTCCCCGTATAAGTCGTTCGGAAAGACTTAGTTATCGTATTTTACCGTCAAACACGAATCTTCCCATAGAAGTTGATTTCCTCATACCTGGACATCGTTTTCTATCAATTAAATACAAAATTCCCCGATGAAATCATCCAGAGACACCTGGACATTGCATTCTATCATCCGAACACATAACTGTCTATAGAAATCGTCTTAAGACAACATGATATCGTAATCAACCGTCCATATACGCCAATACAATATTTCTCAATAGAAACCGTATTTAAAATGTGTATATATAATCTGTACTTACTGGGAGTATGCGTCTTCGAATGATAGAATACTAATCTCTTCATAGAAGTCGTACTGACATACCTGGACATTGTTTCCCACCAACTATACACGACACTCCCCGTAGAAGTCCTTCAAAATCATCTGGAAATCGCACTCTATCATCCGAACACGAAACTCCTCGTAGAAGTTAACCTGACATACCTAAACTTCGTTTTCTATCAACTAAACACGATACTCACCGTGGAAATCGTCCCGTCATACCTGGACATCGTCTTCCACCGTCCGAATACGAAATTTCCCGTAGAACTCGTTCTAAATCATCTGGAAATCGCATTCTATCATCTGAACACGAAACTGCCCGTAGACGCTGACCCGGTATACCTGAACTTTGTTTCCTATCAACTAATCACGATACTCCTCGTAGAAATCGTCCCGTCATACCTGGACATCGTCTTCTACCGTCCGAACACAAAACTCCCCGTAGAAGTCGTTCCATAATACCAGGAAACTGCATTCTATCATCCGAACACGAAACTTCCCGTAGAAGTTGTCCCGACATACCTAAATATCGTTTCCTACCAACTAAACACGATAGTCCCAGTAGAAGTCGTTCCGAGAAAGCTAACATCGCTTCCTAACGAGTAAACACAATACTCCCCGTAGAAGTCGTTCGGAAAGATATTGATATCGTATTTTACCGTCAAACACGAATCTTCCCATAGAAGTTGATTTCCTCATACCTGGACATCGTTTTCTATTAACTAAATACAATATTCCCTATACAAATCGCTCAGAGACACCTGGACATCACATTCTATCATCCGAACACACAACTGCGTATAGAAATCGTTTTAAGGCAACGGGATATCGTAATCAACCGCCCGTACACGCCAATACAATATTCCTGAGTAGAAACCGTATTTAAAATGTGTATATATAATATGTACAATTAATATACATACAATATATATTACATATTGCGTATATTTTCATTTTTTGAATTAAATACCGTGAATATTTTCGTAGTGATGCCAACTGACATAGGTTCAATTGGCTGGACTTCAATGAAAAATGCATTCAACCAGATAACTTTAATGTCTGACTCACATTTTGCTTTTAATTAATATGCTGATCAGAATGAAAACAATATAAGTGACAACAGTAACTATATATAAAACCAAAAGTTGTCGAATATAACAAAATTATTTCAAACATTCATAACCGTATTATTAATGTAAGACGTTAACAATTTGAATTAAAATTATTGATTTTCGATATGTATAAAAAATGACGTTGGTATGAATGCTTATATGAAATATATAGAGTAATCTTTTTGTTCACCTATGAACGATTTCGAAATGGGCCTGGCAAATTCATAACTGTTATTTTTTGAAACAAGAATAAATTGAGAATAATGATCTAAAAAGATGGCTTGCAAAAGAATCACGAACTATTGAGAATCTCTATAGAACGGGACCGAAAATGTATTTGTTATTAAAAGAATGTGACAACTTGAAAAACTTGACTTTGTTTATTGATCTTAATTTTTTGTATCGTTAGTCTTTTACATTTAGTAAGATTTGATTAATGAATATAATGATTTTAAGTGAATACATAATGTGTATTATTAATTATAGAAATTTCTTATAAATAAATTTCTTTTAAAACTTTTAATAAATTAAACGATTGGGTATAAAATAATTGAAGAGCGTGATATTTGTTCAAAATATCTAAATAATTACTTAATTTTAATATAATAAAAAAATTGATAAATTTTTTAATAGAATATTTAAAATAAAGATTATTTTTGTAAAAAATATAATATATTAGCTAAAATGGATTTGGAATCAAAATTATTATTGGGGAAAAAGAAAACACAACCTTGCCTTAGTAATACTTTTGTAAAAGGTTTTTGAGGGAATGATATAATAGAATTACTGTGTTACAACTAAAAATACTATGAAGATTAGAAAAAATAAATTTAAATTAAAAAAAAAAATCTTCGATAGTTGCTTTTGTAAATAAGATATTCTATTTTACAACTAAGATGGACAGCGACATAGCTGGAGCCGTTTGTGACGTAGTGCGCGAATGTGCGCATGCTCAGTAGGCAACACTGCGATGTCGACGCGTGGAGAGATCAGCCGTCACCGGCCGTCGCTGATCACACGCCTAAAAATTTTTATAAATGTTTCATTTTAATATAATTACTAATCACTTAGAATGTATTAATAAATGTAAAGATAGATGGACCTTTTTACTTGCGCCTTGCCAAATTTGAAGTTAAAATGTTAAATAAATGGCAAGTAATAAACAAAAGTTTAAACAAAAAATTTCTTAACTTTTATTGGTCGTATATCTGCAGAGCTCAAAAACTTTCTTTTTTTAAACTTAATAAAATATACTTTGTTTCAATATTGTAGCGCTAAAAACTTCCGAGATATCGTCCCTAGCAACGGTGTTTTTCACTTTCAACAATATAAATATTAATTTATTAATTTATTAAATATTATTTAAGTGTCAGAACAGCAGCCACATTTCTAGCGAGAGAGAGAGATAGAGAGAGAGAGAGAGAGAGAGAGAGAGAGAGAGAGAGAGAGAGAGAGAGAGAGAGAGAGAGAGAGAGAGAGAGAGAGAGAGAGAGAGAGAGAGATGAGAGAGAGAAGAGGAGAGAAGAGAGAGAGAGAGAGAGAGAGAGATGAAGAGATCGAGACAGAGGAGTAGAGCTCCTAGAGAGCGCGAGAGGGATAGAGGCAAGAGAGAGAGAGAGAGAGAGAGAGAGAGAGACGAGAGAGAGCTAGCAGATCGGAATGTGTCGAGGGGGGGATTTAATGTAACTACCGTGTGTGTTTTACAGTTTCTTTGAAGGAATTCGTTTGGATCGCGATGCATTTGGATATAAAAGGAAAATTTGTTTGTAAAAAGTCAATATGCATGTTTATTAGTTGCGAATTGTTTTTTCGTTAGGTGTCAATGCATATTAACCACTTACAGTATCCAGAGTGTTTGATTTCATAAGTTTTATTGAAATAATGTAGCAAAAACTAATTGAAGTGGCTAAAGTACGCGTGAAAGACGCATTAGATTTTGGTGCAATAGCCTGCAACTATTGTAAGTGGTATTTATATAAAAGTGCCTGTAAAACGATTCGAAGTGCGCGTTTTTAGCGGTGCAGAGCCTGCCGTCGTAAAGGCAAAAATTTCAAGATTATTTTTTTTTCAAAACAAAAAACGAAAAAATACATTTCTGATCATTACTTGTGCGTGCTTCACGGATGTTCATTGATATCTGGGAGAACGTTTCATGAAGTCTTTTTTGATAGGTTGGGGAATGAAATGTGCACGGACATGTAATCTTTTAATTTTTAAGATTTTAAGGTATTACGTGATTTTGTACAAGTAAAAGGACCAATTTATCGATTTGGTTCCCTCAATGTACTTTTATTTAAAAAAATGGTTAGAAAAGGTAAATTTTTAACGAAGATTTTTTAGAATGGGTCCGAATTTGACCATTAATTTAGGAAGCACGTAGAGTGCAACGATGAGTCATCGAATTGGCCGTGCGGGGCGACTATCGAACAATGTAAAGGATTTAACATTTGCAGTAACTTTTTACCGTTCCCATAGATAGCTACTTATATTTTATCGTGGAAAACATTTTTGTATTTCGAAGTTAAAGCTTATTTTATAAATTTCTTCGAATTTCTGTATTTTATGTTTAATAATTAATGAATAATTGATTGATTGTTGGAATTCTAACACAAATATGAATTCGTAAAATAAAATAATATCACTCTGTAAAGTGAGGTTTGAGACGATGTTCTGCGCATTGCCACCTGCAAGACTGGGGGTGTGGAAATGTCGGGAATTCCCCCGCTATAGAGCGGTGTCTGGCAGAATGTACTGTCAGATGTGTAGGACTTTCCCCCACCCATAGGTGTAAGCAGTAAGTACGTTTTTCTCGTGTGTAAATTTGTTTGGTGTATTAGTCAGTCTGTTTGTGTACGCGGTGCTATTCAGATCTCTTCTTCCCTAGTACTATTTATTAATAAAACTGAAGTTAAATAATTAGTGCTGTATTTATTTATTGTGTTTTTGTTATTATCCTGGGATCAATATATTCTATATCGATAATAAAAATATCTGTATGTTCACTTATAATAAACCTATAAAAAATTTTTTTTTGAAATATGTCAAAACATGCAAGAAAACTAATAGAAAAAAATTGCATCAATTGTGAAAAACTGACGAATTATTGTATTTTTTATTTTCTTAATAAAAAGATTAAGCAATTTTTATTACTTCTGTAGATCTACAGAAGTAATAAAAATTATTAATAGAAATTACATTCATTATGATATGAATAAAAATAAATGTCAAAAGGGTGGAAATTTCAATTTTTATTGTTAATATTATGGTAATTGGCAATTATAGTTGGCGTTTAAAATTTGTAAATAATTTATTGAGTAAAATTATGGCGATTAAATGAGAAAAAAGTATTAAAGTTTGATATTTTAAGATACTTCTGCACACGTGAGAGTTTTGACAATCGATATTCAGCTTACCTACATGAAATATGATATGAAAATAAGATTGTCAGAATTGTATCTTATCGTCACTTTAGAAGTCATTATTTACAACTTCATTGCCTTCTGACAACCTGTTCTGCACGGTCTAGAGTTCTGAGATTGATTTTATTTACTACCGTGTACAAATATGAGTAAGACTTTATTTATAACTTTTGAAATCTTTATTTATTCTTCTAAATCTAATTCACCCCCCTCAAAATCATTCCCCCGGGTACAATGCGACTATGCCAACGCTTTTTCCAATTTTGAAAACATTTTTGCTATTCGTATTCCGGACTGGCCATCTGTTCCTTCCTCGATTCAGCATTTATTTCTTCTATCGAATCAAAACCGTGTTTCCGAAGTGCTCTTTTGAGTTTGCTGAACAGCCAGAAGTCACACGGTGCTAAATCAGGCAAGTACGGTGGTTGATATTGGTTGAATTTTTGGCGAAATGATCACGTAAAATCAATGCAGTATGAGCTGGTGCATTATCGTGATGACAAAAACCTTTCCATAAAAAGTCTTTCCATGAATTTGGCCTTTTGAGACGCTGATTATATTAAAATATGCGCAAGTAGATGTATGCCAATTGCTCATCTACGCATCAGCAACTTCGTTAACTATGCGCGCGAGCAGGAGCTTTGACAGCAAAACAATATATCAACTTCTCGACTTATAACACATTATTGGAAATACTCTATTGTAGCGATGCTTTATCTTCGAGGCATTATTCTTTGTTAGAGAGATTCAACTTTAAGTATAGTATAAAAATCTAAAAGATACAGTTATTTTGGTTTATAAAGGGAATCGATACATCATTCAAATCTGCTAGATTCCATTCAACAAATTTTATGACATAACGTCAACATTTTTGTAACAAAATGTCAGTAAACATTACGTATGTTTATATAAGCATATACAAAATATGTAAATGTATATCTTAGTTTACAATGGTATTAAATCGAAAGAAATTGTTTAAATAAGTTTGTTTATATTAATTTTATAATTTATTTAAAAGAAAATATTGACTTTCTATAATTATATTAAATATATAAATAACACAATAACACAGATTAAACAAAAATGAAATGTTTCTCAATATTATAAAAAATTACATAAAAATTCATAAATATTTTATAAAATAGAAATAGTATAGAAACTTATAGTATAATATTTATTAGTTTGTTTCATATCAATTAAAATCAGTAGAATTTTTAAATTAATAAATATTTTTATCGGTCTTACAGTCTTTATAATATACTATATTAACTAAAATAATAACAGTCTGACAGTCTGTAAGACCGATAAAAATATTTATTAATTTAATTCAGAACAGTCGGCATAAGTACACTTTTGTAGAATTTTAGTAGAATTTTTAATTCTAATATCGAGTATCCTCATAATCCTAGAGATCGACATTTCCTTTTTGGTAATATATAATCGTTATTGAGTTTATTAGAAGCATTAATATAAATAAAGTATTAAAAATGTTGGAACGTAAGAACATATACGCATTTAAATTATTATTATTTAAGACAAGCTTTTTTTAAATAAATTGTTTGTTTCGAATAGTAGAACGTTCAAATTTTCAGAAACCGGTTTATATTTTCTAATTTGATTCTAAATAAAATATTTTACTCTTTGTATTTAATACAAATAAACATATAAAAACTTGGTAATTATAATAGACATTCAAGGTAAAAATTCTTAAAATTAAAATTAATATTAGTAATTAATACCAACTGAAAATGTAATTTATATGCTGCAACAATAAACAATTACCTGAAAAATTGAAGAAAAACTTCTTCGTTAGATCGTGAAAATGAAAAATCATATGAATAGCAAATTTTACCATTTTATAAAAATTATGTATAAGTGCTCCCCCGAAACTGTCATATATTTAGAAAAAAATTAAATCTAAAACAAAAACAATATTCCTATAAATTATCATATAAAAAGAACTTCAGGCACCAAAACAATATTATATAATGAAAATTTTAATAGTCATGAAGATGAGTCACATTGGAGATACAATATATCTATTCCATTGCATGATAGTAAAGATAAATACATAAACACGCAAAAATATTGGTAGATTTCATAGTTCATAATAATATACTATATGAACAATAATAGTAATGATAATAATAATTGTCTTAATATTAATAACAGTGATGATGATGATGATGATGATGATGATGATGATGATAACAACAAATTTTAAAACAAAATAAAATTTAAGATACTGTACAAAACTGCCTGTGTATAATTTCACCTAATTACACCTAATATAAAATGATGATACTCTATTAAATTATGCTACTGTAATATATAAGTCAACAAAAATGTAAAAACGTTCTTTTGTTTATTGAAGAAAACTACTGTTCTATGTAAAAAGTTATTATTTTTGATCAATAAACGTATTTAAAAAGAAATACATTTTTTTAGAAAAAGCAAAATTGTTATGCATAGGCAATACAAGATAGGCTACTTCCCTATAGAGATGTAAACAAGTATATCAAGATTTGAAATAAAAATAAGGACATTATAAGTAATTGTAAGATATATTTAGGTTGGACTTACTTTTTAAACGGACTCAGGGGGCGTCCCCATAAGCTTCTCTTTGATGAGGATGGGCTGTTGGGGGCGATCGGACTGCATTCATAAATGCCGAAGAACATTTTGTAAAAGTTTTTACTATCTAAGCAACGATAACAAGAACAATAATAATGACAACAACAGTAACAATAATACCGAATGTTTCAAATTTTCTTTTAATACTTTTTTTCTCGCCCTCTATCCTTTTGCACTGTTTCTAATTTGGCAGACTAAGTGCTTGTGATACCCTCAGTCTTACGCGTGTACTTAATACCGCAAAAACTAAATTAAAGGCAAAATCGAAATAGATGGATTTGCCTCTAGAAAGACGCTCTGTCATCCACGTCCCCAATAGATTCATATATTTAATACGGTACAATACACGCGCACACTGTCTTACGCTCAGAAAAATCCGCAGTAGTCACATTATTATGTCCGTATAGAAATCTGTACAGTAAACATGGGATGCGAGTAGAGTCAATGGGTTATGCTTGTATATATATATATATATATATATATATATATATATATATATATATATATATATAACACCAGCGAATTATAAAAAAAAGTTTAGCCCCTAAGATTCGTGGTACACCACTGAAAACTTCATCGTTCGTTTTTCTCTCGTATTAGTATACAGAATAAATAAAAAGAACACTGAATCACTCAATGGAAAACTTGTCCCTTTTGACCATTTTCTTGGAGTAGAAAAGTCTCTTCTTGGCCGAGAGCCTCGCCTGTCCCATGATAACGTAGATGTACCCGTTGTCGTCGTGCGTGCCTCAGCCAGAGTGCGTAGTCTATGGGACAAGAGATCCCGTTCTATACAGCAGCTTCCTCCTTCACCTCTCCACGCGCTTCTTTCTCTGATTTTTTCTTCTTATTTTATGGGGTTCTGCAAAAAAAAACTGCACTCCGAGGGCGGCGCTATCGATCTGCGCACCTTTGCGTTGTGATGCTGCGTAGAGTTAATCACCAATAACAAAAATACCGAGATATATAAAGGCACACGCTGTTGATATACACGTGCCACGGACAAAGCAACGGACCAGCAACGACTGAGCTGAGCTGCCGAATATAATCAGAATAAAGAGAACTATATGGAGCAATGGAGCGCGTGCACGCACGCACACACGGCGATGAAAATCGGCGGAGAGGGGGAGGGGTGGAGAGAAGTTGCAAGCTGCTTACACCAATGTATGGACACAGGGCACTCCCGCTCTCACGAACGAGACACATGACAAGGACACGCACACCCATATAAAAGTAGATAAAAGCATCCCAGTAGAGGTTCGAACATATAAGAAAATATGAGTGTTTCCGGAGGGGAGAGGACCGTCTGGAGTGAAGAGCGCTCCATTCTACATTATATATTTGCATTTTATTATATAAAATGTCCTTGTATTCTCACCCTCGCATGACTTTTTTTGTTGAAAGCAGGACCAGCATATTATGAGGTTAATATTATTTTTAATACAACTTTCTATATTAATGACAAAGACTTAAATTCTGAGATTCAAAAAACAGCCGCACATACGTCTCTAAATTTTTACACTCTCCCTTAGACCATTATTCATATTCTAAGTAATGAAGCCTCCTTTTTTCTCATACAGGCATATTCTCCGATTATTATTAAATAAATTTAAAGATGCCTTAAAAACTTTCCAAATCTCATAATTAGGTACCTTTATCGCTTTCAATCGTATAGAGAACAAATAAGTTTTAATTTTATATCCATTATACCTACTCCTATACTTCGTCGCTCCTAATGTAATTTTTCATTAGTGATGGGGATTCCCTGCCTCTTTATCACACAGCAAAGACACAAACAAATAATTTGTGTGCATTACTCAAGATTATGGTTTATTGGAGATCGGTCAAGAGGATTATTTTTACGACTTTAACCGGAAATGTAATTGTACAGTTGCTTTCTAAACCTTGAATTTGGACTGGAATGGGATGGGGTTTACCGTTATTTATATTTGACAAATGCAAAATTGGTTGCAACAATGACCATGTTTTATTTTAACATGTGCTTTTAATTAGAATTAATTACAATGTTGATGTATACGAGGAAATGAAGATTATACAATGTATACACAAATTTGTTATAATATAGTGTTTGACGTTTAGAATCTATGTTTATAGGTAAGGTCTAACGGTAAATAACTGAACCAGTTCTTGACATAAATTCAGTTCTTGATAATTTAAAAAAATAAATATATTTTTAATAAATATCTATTAAAATTCTATTTTTATTACATTGTGTTAATATTTATTGATTATTCAATTTTCGATATTCGCACAGTAATTTAAAATAACGTAAATTGTAGATCGTTTAGAATAATACTACCCCATCTTACAACAATTTAGGCACTGTGATTCTTTAATCACAATTTTTTCATGCATAAAATATTTAATAAAAGTAATTAAAGTTTAAATTTGAATTCAAATATGTTCATATAACTATAGAAATAGAAATAGTTATAAATTTGTCTAATTATTTTTACTGCTTTAAATTAATTTATCAAGAATATCGTTCCCATTTTTGTTGTGTTTCATATTTTCGATAACCAAAACAATAACGAATTATTTTTCTTCCTCCGTAGTTCATTTCTTAAGTATCGACCATATTCATTGTATCTTCATAGCAAAATACATTACTCATTCTTTATGTATATACGTAAATAGCAAGCAGCTTAATTTATTACTTCTAATATATATATATATATATATATATATATATATATATATATATATATATATATATATATATATATCTACATCTACACAATGTATGATACATCGTGACTTCTGCATCAAAAGGCAATATCCATCGTCCGCTTAAAAAATATGCTATTCGCATACCAACATTTTGCTTGAATTTCAGTTGGCACCACTACTAAAATATTCACAGTATTAAATTTAAAAAACGGAAAAATACAATATATATATATATATATATATATATATATATATATATATATATATATATATATATATATATAGTACATATATATGTACATATATACATTTTAAATACGGTTTCTACTCAGGAATTTTAAGGGCGGTTGATTACGATATTCCGTTGCCTTAAAACGATTTCTATACGCAGTTGTGTGTTCGGATGATAGAATGTGATGTCCAGGTGTCTTTGAGCGATTTGTATGGGGAATATTGTATTTAGTTAATAGAAAACGATGTCCAGGTATGAGGAAATCAACTTCTATGGGAAGATTCGTGTTTGACGGTAAAATATGATATCAAGATCTTTCCGAACTACTTCTACGGGGAGTATTGTGTTTAGTCGTTAGGAAGCGATGTTAGCTTTCTCGGGACGAGTTCTACGGGGGGTATCGTGTTTTTGATAATAGGAAACAAAGTTCAGGTTTATCGGGTCAACTTTACGCGGATGTTCATGTTCGGATGATAGAATGCAATTTCCTGGTTTTATGGAACGACTTCTACGGGGAGTTTTGTGTTCGGACGGTAGAAGACGATGTCCAGGTATGACGGGACGATTTCTACGAGGAGTATCGTGATTAGTTGATAGGAAACGAAGTTCAGATATACCGGGTCAGCTTCTACGGGCAGTTTCGTGTTCAGATGATAGAATGCGATTTCCAGATGATTTAGAACGAGTTCTACGGGGAATTTCGTATTCGGACGGTGGAAGACGATGTCCAGGTATGACGGGACGATTTCCACGGTGAGTATCGTGTTTAGTTGATAGGAAACGAATTTTAGGTATGTCAGGTTAACTTCTACGAGGAGTTTCTTGAGAGTCATGATACTCTCCGAAAACGTTATCTCGAGATACTTAGTCATCTTTTTCTACCGCTCGAACTCGAAAGTACAATTTTCTCCATCGAAGCCGTATTTTTGAAGTGGACGCTACATTGAAGCAGCTTTTTATACAGAAGTGACGATAGATAAATTACGCTCAATTATTTATAGAAACATAGATTTTTCTATATAAAGTACTTTTTATTTACACATTATTGTATTATTTATGAAATCGGTTAAATAAATATCTCGGGCGAAGACGAGACGGGGGATGCTAGTATATCTATTTTTAATAAAATGCCGAGAATATTTAGTTACTTAATAGATAAAATTATCAATAAGAATATATAAATTTATATTTAAAGTATTTTTTACAAAGATATTATTGAACTATTTAATAAATCGGTTAAATTTTTCTCTCAGGCGAAGTCGAGACGGACGATGCTAGTATGTATATAAATCTCTTTAAAAGTACTTTCTACGATAGTATAAATTAAGGCAAGTTGGGTGTATTCGAAATCTTTATGATTTGAAACTTCTCTTGAATGTAATACATTTATATAAATGAAATGTTTTCTTAATTAGACTACTTAATCAATTACACATAAACGTGCGATGCTTAAAAAACAACTTATAATTTTATTAATTGTAAATATTTCTAATTGAAACAAAAGAAAGTATTAAAATCAATTTTTACATAGTCGAGTATATGTAAATAAGTGAGTATCAATTCGTGTAAGTTTGGAAATGATTACTTATTATTATTCAATAAAAAAGTTGCTTATTAAAAGTGTGTCCATGCACTCACGTATTTATAACATGGAAATACCATACTATAAAAATATCATTTAAAAATTATTTTGACACATACTTGCGGGCTCGTCTTTCAAAAAGATTTTTGGTATACAAGAGAATTGTAGATACTAAATTATTTAATTTTTTCCATAAAATAGCTACCCATATAAAATTAAACTGGGGTCCTGTTTACTCTGTGAGATCATTAGACTCTTTTACACGAGTCATTTGAAAACCGTTTAAAATCAGTTTTCAGTTTCAATAAATTTTATACCTTTTATCAAATCACTAGTATAATCTTGTGAAAACACTGAAAATTTATTTGACAAAATAATTGTAATGTTATGGAAATATAATTCAGGATCTGAGTAATGATGGTTTTTCAAATATTAATGATTTTGCTATCAAGCACAGAGCATATTGATTTTCGAAGTAATAGATTATTATAGTCATAGATATTAAGTATAAGATACTGAAATACAAAAATTTAAGCAAAATAATGTAAATTTATTTACTGACAATAAATTAATTTATTAAAAAATTTATAACGAAAGAAATGGGTAGCATGTTAAATGGAGAAATGAAAGACAGTTATCACATAGTGCGAGCAAAATAAAAACGAATTTAGAATTTTTCTCTTTTGTACAAATTGTTTTTTGAACAGTACTTGTTTTTTTATATATAGTATGTATATTATATTGTACATATTATATATACACATTTTAAATACGGTTTCTACTCAGGAATATTGTATTGGCGTGTACGGGCGGTTGATTACGATATCCCGTTGCCTTAAAACGATTTCTATACGCAGTTGTGTGTTCGGATGATAGAATGTGATGTCCAGGTGTCTCTGAGCGATTTGTATAGGGAATATTGTATTTAGTTAATAGAAAACGATGTCCAGGTATGAGGAAATCAACTTCTATGGGAAGATTCGTGTTTGACGGTAAAATACGATATTAATATCTTTCCGAACGACTTCTACGGGGAGTATTGTGTTTACTCGTTAGGAAGCGATGTTAGCTTTCTCGGAACGACTTCTACTGGGACTATCGTGTTTAGTTGGTAGGAAACGATATTTAGGTATGTCGGGACAACTTCTACGGGAAGTTTCGTGTTCGGATGATAGAATGCAGTTTCCTGGTATTATGGAACGACTTCTACGGGGAGTTTTGTGTTCGGACGGTAGAAGACGATGTCCAGGTATGACGGGACGATTTCTACGAGGAGTATCGTGATTAGTTGATAGGAAACAAAGTTCAGGTATACCGGGTCAGCGTCTACGGGCAGTTTCGTGTTCAGATGATAGAATGCGATTTCCAGATGATTTAGAACGAGTTCTACGGGAAATTTCGTATTCGGACGGTGGAAGACGATGTCCAGGTATGACGGGACGATTTCCACGGTGAGTATCGTGTTTAGTTGATAGAAAACGAAGTTTAGGTATGTCAGGTTAACTTCTACGAGGAGTTTCGTGTTCGGATGATAGAGTGCGATTTCCAGATGATTTTGAAGGACTTCTACGGGGAGTGTCGTGTATAGTTGGTGGGAAACAATGTCCAGGTATGTCAGTACGACTTCTATGAAGAGATTAGTATTCTATCATTCGAAGACGCATACTCCCAGTAAGTACAGATTATATATACACATTTTAAATACTGTTTCTATTGAGAAATATTGTATTGGCGTATATGGACGGTTGATTACGATATCATGTTGTCTTAAGACGATTTCTATAGACAGTTATGTGTTCGGATGATAGAATGCAATGTCCAGGTGTCTCTGGACGATTTCATCGGGGAATTTTGTATTTAATTGATAGAAAACGATGTCCAGGTATGAGGAAATCAACTTCTATGGGAAGATTCGTGTTTGACGGTAAAATACGATAACTAAGTCTTTCCGAACGACTTATACGGGGAGTATTCTGTTTAGTCGTTAGGAATCGATGCTAGCTTTCTCGGGACGACTTCTACTGGGACTTTCGTGTTTAGTTGGTAGGAAACGATATTTAGGTATGTTGGGATCACTTCTATGGGGAGTTTCGTGTTCAGATGATAGAATACGATTTCCAGGTGTTTTTGAACGACTTACGACTTACGAAGAATTTCGTGTTCGAACGATAGAAGACGATGTTCAAATATGACGGAACGACTTCTACGATAAATTTCTTGTTCGGACGGTAGAAGATGATGTCCGGGTATGGTGGGACAACTTCTATGGAGAGATTTATGTTTGGACATTAGAATACAATGTCCAGATGTTTTGAAACGACTTGTACGGGGAGTATAGCTGGTGGGAAGATATGTCCAGGTATGTCGGGGCAACTTCTATGAAGAGATTCATATTCTATCATTAAAACACGCACACTCCCAGTATTAGTCGTCCCAGGATATCTGGACATCATATTCGATCTCACCAATACAAAACTCTCTATAGCAATCGTCCCGAGATATGTCCTGTCTATCGTCTGAATATGATACTCTCTGAAAACGTCGTCTCGAGACACTTAGACATATTTTTCTTCTGCTCGAACTCGAAAGTACAATTTTTTCCATAGAAGCCGTATTTAATATATATATATATATATATATATATATATATATATATATATATATATATATATAATATGGGAAAAATATCAACTTTTTGAAGTGGGCGTTGCTTTGAAGCAGCTTTTTATACAGAAGCAACGATAGGTAAATTACGGCCAATCATTTATAGTAATATAGATTTTTATATATAAAGTACTTTATACTTAGATATTATTGAATTGTTTAAGAAATCGGTTAAATAATTATCTCGGGCGAAGCCGAGATGGCGGATGCTAGTATATATATATATATATATATATATATATATATATATATATATATATATATATAGTTAGGTGGTTGTTGGTAAAGTAACTTCCTATTTTATGACCATTTCTTTCATTCAAACTGAAAAAAACTTAGCCTATGTCAATTCCAAAGATATATAACGTGTAAAGGCTAAAACATAATTATGTTTAGTACGATTTAGCACAAAACCATATTATAAAAGAAGATGGAGAGAGAGAGAGAGAGAGAGAGAGAGAGAGAGAGAGAGAGAGAGAGAGAGAGAGAGAGAGAGAGAAAGTACGTGATTTTACCATATAAGAAAAAAATAAGATGTACAAAAATCAAAAGATCTGCAGGTGTGTTTATTGACAGATTAACCTGAAGAACAAAAAGAATAATACCAAATAAAATCACACCTACTTTAGGATCCCAATCCCAAAGTTGGATATGATTATTCAAATGAGTATTAATAGCTTACGTTGATTTCATGGCGTTCATATTCGACATAAATGAAGACGCTACCTACTGGCCAGTGGTGAAACTGATTACTAAGACCGTCAACTGCGGTCTTAATTTATTGATAATAGTGAAATGATTTTCAATAAAAAATATGTCCTTTCGAAGATAATGTAGAATCTATATTTGGAATTTCAGCGCAATCGGTTCAGTAGTTTTTTTGTTTAACCAGAGATAATAAGGAGAGATTGCCAATATATAAAATGTCATATACGAGAAGCTCGACAGTTTCCGATCGCCGTGAACGTGCCCCCTCCATATAGTCCGGGAGCCAACGACATATTTTAATAACCAGTTTACCTCATCCGAAAATTAGTTTAAATGATTTCTTTGAATGTATTGAAGAGTGTTATAAAAATTATAAAAACCAAGTTTTATAGAATAATTTTGAGTTAAGTTATTCAAACAAAAGTTGTAGATCCTATTCCAATAAATTTTTTATGTTCTATCTATTTTTGCTGTAAAGCTAATAATTATCAAGAATAACGCCATTAATAATGAGGGTCTTGAGCTACTACACCAGCCCAAGTCACAGTCGATATGTTAGGGATCTATTTTGCAGCTCAGATGATACATGGTACAAGTACTTTTTAATTTTTAATTTTGCTCATAAAATTATAGTTTTAAAGCAAAAACATATCAAATGTAAAAAATTTATTTTAGGCAGATCTCTAAATTTTGTTTCAAACAATATTTAACAAACTCTATGGTTTTATATATCGGCATTTATATGTTATTATATACAAAGTTTTTAATGCTTCTTACCATAAAATTCGGAAAACGTTGTCTATAACATTCTATTTTCTAATTTGATTATCACAAAAAAATTTTAATTAGAAAAATAATATATACAGTCTCTTTAATTTATTATAAATGCATTTTCCTAGATAAATATTACTAAAGTTGTTCAAATGATAATAACATTCTGGAAAATGGATTAGGTGATTCGATAACAATGCACCACGCGGGATATCCATCGTGTTCCAGGTCCCCCGTGAACGCGTGCTAAAACTGCAGTTTTATTTATCAGTTGTCATTTATTCTTGCAAAATTATTTTTTCATCTTGTTCTATAATACATGTAAATTCATTTGTAATAATTTTTAGGATTGCAACAATATGGAATGTATGTCTACTAAAGCAATAAAAAATACTAATAATTTATAAATTTTTTAAAAAAAATTCTGTAATATGTAAAGAAATAAACTATATGTATATAAATATATCACTATCATAATTCCATATAACAAAATTCCTTCACTATTACTGTCTATTGGTATTTTTGATTTGTAATGAAAAATTTATAATAATTAGGAAAAGGTTTTATCAAATAATTTTTGGAGCTTCGGAGCATTAATATTATACATCAAATTAGCTGAATTAATACTGAAATAGTGAAAAGCACTGAACATTTTGTATATATGTTATGACAAAGTTCTCCGAATTTTATGGTAAGAAGCATTAAAAACTTTGTATATAATAACCTATAAATACCGATATATGAAACCATAGAGTTTGTTAAATATTGTTTGAAACAAAATTTAGAGATCTACCTAAAATAAATTTTTTACATTTGATATATTTTTACTTTAAAATTATAATTTTTTTAGCAAAATTTAAATTTAAAAAGTACTTATACCATGTATGATCTGAACGGCTAGGTAGATCCTTAACGTATCGACTGTGACTTGGGTTAATATCAGTTCGAAATGCTTATAATTAAAATAGCGTTTTTCCCCGATTATTAGCATTACAGCAAAAATGGGTAGAACATAAACAATTTGTTTCAATAGGATCTACAACTTTTGAACAATTTTTTTCTAAACTCAAAATGATTTCGTAAAATCTGTTTTTTATCATTTTTTTTAACATTTTCTCAAAGTTTGGTTGCCTGGCGTTGTCACATTCAGATTAATTGACGCATCGGACGATCGCTACGCTTTAGAGCACATTAGAACAAATCATTTAAACTAATTTCTGGTGGAGGATAAATATATGCTATAAATATACACTAACGCGCCAACACGACATCACAGCTACTTAGCACAAATTAGTTGGGCGTTTGCCTACGCCACGAGTTGTGACGTAGACAATATATATATATATATATATATATATATATATATATATATATATATATATATATATAGTTGTACGATTCTGTCTAATATGATGTTTCTGTTTTCGTTTGAATCACGCAGAGGCTAAGCCAAATAATTTTTATAATATGCGCACGAGCATTAGAAAACCATTCAGACCCAAACTCTAATGCCAGTTTCATAATGCAGACGAATTTTTCATTCTGCAAAAAATCAAGATTTTTCTTTCTTCTATTGTGTAAATTTCAAATTGATTCTTATGATTTTGTACTATAATAGATATTCCATAATTAAATTAAAAAATTGATTTTAATATTTAATGTTTTTATAATATTGTAGTAACTAACGTGTGGGAAGAAAAAGAGAAAATCGATTAATTGTCTCAAATATAAAAAATATAAATAATAATATAAATCAAAAAAAGAAAATTAAATTCTTAAAATTAAATACTAAAATAAAATAAAATAAAAATTAAGGTACTAAATACTTGGCAAAAATTTATATGCAAATTACGAAACAATGCACTATTGATTTGCTTATATATTAAAAACATTTTTAAATGAGTGATAATAATTTATTCTTTGGTGATGTGAAATTCTTCTTATATTTAATATAAATCATCAATACCAAAATTAATAAAAATTTATTATCTGTTTACCAAAGAAATTCAAGATCACGTGTAAATAAACTCTCATTACACAAGATGAACAATTTGTTTATATATATATATATCTATATGTATATTATTTTTATTTATATTTTATAATGAACACTGTTTCTTATTTCTGTGCAAAATAAACCTCGCTTTTTATTTTATACCATCGAATATCTAAAAGTTCATAAATATGAGTTAAAAATTTATAATTTATAATTTATAGTTTATCAAGAGTATAGCTAAAAAACAATTATATAAAAAGTATTATAAAACAATGTTCCCAATTACGTATTGATTCATAACTGTTTGTTTCTAGTGTAATGTTATGAATACAATCGTTTCATTAGATCAAATGTACAATCCTGAATTTTATTTACCTGTCTTTTCTCATTTATTACAAAAAACTAATCTTGTTGCATGTCATAAAGTTATTCAAAGTGGTGTACTAGCTTTATCAAATTAATAAATATTTTTTTATTGGTCTTACAGTCCAATCAATTCCATCCAAAAATAAAATAAAATAAAAATAAAAATAAAATAAAAATAAAAAATAATAAAAATAAAATAAAAAATAAAAATTAAAAATAAAAATAAAAATTAAATTAAAAATTAAATTAAAATTATAATGACAGTCAGACTGTCCTTGTTTACATTCACCCCCGTAGACTAATCTGAAAATAAAATATTAGCTGAAAAAATTCTTTGTTAGTAAAGTGCAGTCTGACTGTCCCCAACACCCTTACCTAATTGAAGACTTGTCCAACGTTTCGAGCTCGCTACGGCTCCTCATCAGGGACTGTATGTCCTCATCAAAATAATATATGATTATCGAAGAATAATACAAAATTTAGAATTACAAATAAAAAAAATAAGTATGTGTTTACAAAAAATATCAATATAACAAATTTATAGTTTCATACGCCTAGCTATGAAAATGATAAATACCTTCAAGTGTGATATACATTAACATAATCTAAAAATGAGTTTGTAACCCTGCCTCTTGAATAAGCTTATGAAAGTATAATAAAAAAAATAATAACATCCTGTCGCAAATATTTTTCGGTAATTTTCTTGTCGCTTTCGAACTGTTTTATTGTAGTAAATATTCTTCCTTCTTCCTCTTTTTTTCTTGATTGTATTTACGTATCTTTGTAATTCCTAATATGTCCTACATCTTATACTCAGAGTCCCTGATGAGGAGCCGTAGCGAGCTCGAAACGTTGGACAAGTCTTCAATTAGGTAAGGGTGTTGGGGACAGTCAGACTGCACTTTACTAACAAAGAATTTTTTCAGCTAATATTTTATTTTCAGATTAGTCTACGGGGGTGAATGTAAACAAGGACAGTCTGACTGTCATTATAATTTTAATTTAATTTTTAATTTAATTTTTATTTTTAATTTTGTAGATTTTTAATTTTGTAGAAGACTGTATGTCCTCATCAGTCCCTGATGAGGAGCCGTAGCGAGCTCGAAACGTTGGACAAGTCTTCAATTAGGTAAGGGTGTTGGGGACAGTCAGACTGCACTTTACTAACAAAGAATTTTTTCAGCTAATATTTTATTTTCAGATTAGTCTACGGGGGTGAATGTAAACAAGGACAGTCTGACTGTCATTATAATTTTAATTTAATTTTTAATTTAATTTTTATTTTTATTTTTAATTTTTATTTTTTATTTTATTTTTATTATTTTTTATTTTTATTTCTTATTTTTTATTTTTTATTATTATTTTTATTTTTTATTTTTATTTTATTTTTATTTTTATTTTATTTTATTTTTGGATGGAATTGATTGGACTGTAAGACCAATAAAAAAAAATATTTATTAATTTGTATATGGGCAGTCGACAGAAGTACAATTCAATTACTAGCTTTATGGATTGTTGTATGTATCAGTACTTCTGAAAAAGTACGATTAGCAGCCCTTATTGTTATTCAATATTCTATTATCATTTAATAGCTATAAGGTTGTTGTGTTTGAACGTATTAATTTAATATCAAAACTTTAATATTTAATTTCCATAAATCATTAATCATTTTTAAAATATTTAGTTTGAAGTATACACTATTATGGATCAATTTTATTGATTCATTACACAATGGAATTATAAATACTAAATTATTTCATAAAATATAAAATTTAATGACTTTCTTGCAACTTTTCTTAATCGGATTGCTTACTTATGACGCAATGTATAAATCCTTTATATTCACTTCTTCAAACATTTCTGATCTCTAAAATTGCTTTAGATATTAATACTATAAATGAATTACTGCAGTTATATCATGTTCATAAGATACATGAGAAGATGTATTTAAAATTCTTACTATGCTAAGAACATATCAAACTTGACTAACTATTTTACTTTTGTTAAAAGTTGTTTTTTTGTATATATATATTAAGATTTGTTATTCAGAAAGTAAATCTATACTGATAAAACTTTTCTACTAAAAATTATAATACTACTCAGTCTTTGAATCGCAGGCTACAAAAATCTAAAGAATTATAATATCATTCAAAAATAAATAATTTAATATTTATTTAGTAAAATTTCTAAATGTATTTATTAAGTGTTCCTTCAACTATATTAATATTTATTTTAATAAAATTTATTAGAAATTACAACAATTTTATAGTTTTCTACAATCTGTTACAAATTACCGAACAGTATTTTAATTTTTACTAGAAAAGTTTTCCCCATGGATGACCTACAAAGTCGTTTCATTTATTTTTATTCAATCTACCAAACTATACTTACTAATAAATATAATATTTCAACACTTATATAAAATACCAATTTTTTGTGTTCTTTACTAAGAAATAAAAGCATTGCTTAAAAAATAATTATCCATTGTTGATTCACATATGTAACATGAAAAACTAACAAATATTATTGTTGGCTATACATTTCTATTAGAATGACAATCACACTGTCCTTCTTTATAATCACCCCTGTAAAATTTTAAATATGAAATTTTTATTGGAATTAAAAATTGTTTATATGTCGACTGTTCTGAAAAAATAAATATTTTTATCGGTCTTACAGTCTTTATAATATAATATATTAGCTAAAATAATGACAGTCAGACTGTTCTTGTTTCTATACACTCTCGTAGAATCTGAAATAAAACTTATTACTCTAATAAATTATATTAAAAATTAAAAATAAAAATAAAATTAATAATAAAATAAAAATAAAATAATAAATAAAATAAAATAAAAATAATAAAAAGAATATTCTATGTTAGTAAAGAACAACCTGACTGCCCCAACGCTTGGTGTCCGACGTTTTAAACAGCTACAGTTCATCCTCAGGAACTAAACATAATTATTTTAGCTAGTATATTATATTATAAAGACTGTAAGACCGATAAAAATATTTATTAATTTAATGAAATTTTTATTTATAACTGCTCTGAAAGAAAACTATGATTAGCAAAGGACAATCTGACTACAATTAATTACAAATTTATATAAATAATTTTTGAAAACAACTGAAAGTAATTGAAAAGCTAAATAAACAATTGTTACAGTAACAATCAATTGTACTATCAAATTTTTATCCACACATATTTTTGAAAAACTATTTTGAACATTTCAAATAATTCAACATTTAGACAAAACTTAATCCCTACAATTGAGTTTAACTGTTTTTTTATCTGTTTCTAGATTCTAATTGTAATAATTATTAATACGATTGTAGTAAAACCTCTTATATATCTCTCTCCTCCTTATCAAAGAGCATATAATAATTTTCAATAGAAATTGTTTCCTTTGTCTTGAAAATAAAAGTTTAACTTTCAATTGCAATTGTTTTACAAATACCAATCTACAGTTTTAAATCAAAACCACTTTTTATTAAAACGTTAACATTTGATAAAATATTAACACGCAGAACTGTTTTAAGAATATTCAAAGTTTATATACAGTAAATTTTGAGGAATTCTTACATGTCACTACTTATAATTGTGATTTATAATTTATATACCATTTATCCAAAAAGACTATACTGGCATGTTATTAATTAAAAATATCAATGTATTTAATGTTTAAAAATTATTTTTAAACTTTTTAATTACATTTATAATTAAATGTAAATCATATAATATAAGCAACTATTTACACACTTTTTTGATGATTGTATTTTAAATAAAATTAATAAATTAAAAAAAAAAAAGTTTTAGAATTTTATTTTAATTATGTAATAATTATCACTGAATTTTAATTATGATGTTTTCAAGCTTATAATAATAATTATTTCAACTCTTAATAAAAATTTTTTATAAATTAATGAACAACCTATCTTTTGTTTACAAATTTAATCATTGTTCTTTTATATGATAAATTAATAAATATTTGTATCAATAAATAAGCAATGAATTTTTATAAATAATTAAGTAATTCCTATGACAAAATAAGTCATTTTACAAAATGAACTTTTCAATAAAATTTGTAACATTAGGATTAATACTGATTTCATTACCCTCGTAATTTTAGCTTTTTAACAGTAAATATCTGTTGCAAATTATATAATCAATATATGCTTGATTAAAGTTAACAAAAGATAAATTTTGTATAAATAAAATAAAAAATTACTGAATTGATTAGTCATAGTTTATTATTCCTTTTAATTTTTTTTACATTTTCAATTATTTTGAAAATACTTAATACTTACATCCATACTTTCTTAATCACAATTACAATAATTTATTGACAATTATAATCATTGTTTTTACTCTTACTTTTAAAACTATTTAAAAATTCATATTTAACAAATTTTTTCAAACAAATATTGTAGGAGCTATACATTTGGATAAAATGTTGAATTACAAATATCCCTTTAAAAATTTTTTTAAATAAAACATTAAAACTTACTTGATTAATAGATGATTACAAGATTTATAAGTATTTTATCATTTTTACATTATTAAATCGACTAAGCTTTAGCAGAAAGTTTTTATTCAAGTTGAAATGATCCAAAAAGTAATTTTATTAAATATATAATTACATATTTTCATTAATATTAGAAAGACGAAACAAAAACGTTGCTGACAAAATACAAATCACGCATTAAAAAATAAAACAAATCGACAAAGGAACTGATGTACATATAATATACTTTGTGTACGTAACAAAGCAGCAATGGTACTAACGAATCATTAACAGAACAGAAACTTAGTAACGCTTCTTTTGTAGCCATAAAAATATTTGTTTTCTTTCGCCCCACACATTGTCGATTCCAATTTCCAATGTGCATAAAAATAACGACAGACCATTGAACACGCGGAGGTGGATAATGTGTATACTAAGGGAATCCAAGTCGTTTGCACGCTTTATATATATGAGGCATCTAAATATAAATCGAAGTTATTTTACAAAAAAACTTACATTTCAAAGCAATTAATGGAAGCCACCGTGTCATCGGGTAAATCCATCATATCTATTGAAAATTTGCTCGATGTTTTGCGCACTCAGAACTATATCAATTTTGTCAAATAAAATACAACAAATACAAAACAAAATAGAACTCATGCGCGCGACTTACATTCGCATATAGATGACAACGACCGTTGCTGTATTAGCAGCTAAGTATATATATATATATGTATGTATGCATATATATGCTGCATGCAATGCACCAGAGATAATAAGGGGAGATCGCCGACGCTTATGGGCGAGACTGCAGTAAAAATTTTCGACTGAAAATGAGGGCCTCTGGTGGACAAAGCGAGATACTGGCTGTTTCATGCGATATTCCAGATGTTTTTCGAGCTCGAACGATCGTGCGATCGAGAGGGGTAATGACTGTCTTCGACTTCGACCAGCTTCGACGCGTGCGCGGGGAAAGCTTGGTGTGACAATAGGCTGGCAGCGGGGTGCAATAAAAGATGAGCAGCTTATACCAGAGATAATAAAGAGAGATTGCCGATGAAATATACGAAAGGCTCGACGGTTTTCGAGCGCCGGGAGCGTGCGCCCTCAACAGGCTCAACTGCTACACTAACGCGCCAACGCGACGTCACAGCTACGTCAGCATAAATTAATGTGCGCATTTGTCTACGTCACGAGCTGTGACATATGCAATAAATATATATAGATATAGTTATACGCTTTTGTCCAATGCGACGTTGTCGTTTTCGTTTATATCATTACAGAGGGTAAGCCAAAACATCTAATGTGCGCACGAGTATCAAAAAACAATTCAGACCCAATTCCGATGCCAGATTTATCATGCAGATGAATTTTTAATTCTGCAGAAAATCAAGACTTTCCTTTCTTCCATTGTAGAAATTTCAAATTGAGTCTTATGATTTTGTGCTAAAATAGATATTCTTTTTTCATCATCAAAATCATTGATTAATCAATGGATTTTCTCTTTTTGTTCCTACGCGTTATTTACTACAATATAATATAAGCATTAAAAATTAAAATTACATTTTTTAAATTAATTAAAGAATATCTATTTTAGCACAAAATCATAAGACTCAATTTGAAATTTCTACAATGGAAGAAAGGAAAGTCTTGATTTTCTGCAGAATCAAAAATTCGTCTGCATGATAAATCTGGCATCGGAATTGGGTCTGAATTGTTTTTTGATACTCGTGCGCATATTAGATGTTTTGGCTTAGCCTCTGTAATGATATAAACGAAAACGACAACGTCGCATTGGACAGAAGCGTACAACTATATCTATATATATTTATTTCTACGTCACGAGCTGCGACGTTGCTGTTTTCGTTTAAATCATACAGAAGCTAAGCCAAAAAAAATCAAATATGCGCACGAGTATCAAAAAGCAATTCAGACCCAAACTCCAATGCCTGCTACATAATGCAGACGAATTTTCATTCTGCAAAAAATCAAGACTTTCCAAAGAGAAAAAAGAAATTTTTTTTGCAAAAGAAATTTCAAACTAAGTCTTATGATTTTGTGCTAAAATGGATATTCCTTAATTAGTTAAAAAAATTTAATTTTAATTTCTAATTCTTATATTATATTGTAGTAAATAACGCGTAGGAACAAAAAGAGAAAACCCATTGTCTGCATTATTAAATATATAAATAATAATATAAATCAAAAATTGAAAATGAAATGCTTGCTATCAAATGCTAAAATAAAATAAAATAAAAGTATAGAAGTTTTTTAACTTAGTTAAAATACTAAGTTTAAAAGTTATACGTTATCTAAATTATAACTACAAGATATGAGATTTACATTCTACAACGTTTTACAATAGGATAGAATTTAAAGTTTTGTATTTTCTACAATATGCATTATCAATAAAAAATGTATAAGCATTTTAAATAATTATAAGTAATGACATGCGCTTAAACATATTTTTAAAAAATACGAGTTTGACGTAGATTTTAATGTTAACGTAGTTCATCAACCTATGTCTCTGATACTACATATTAAATATAATTCATAAATCACATACATGATTCCTAGTTTCCTTCACATTCAAACAGCATACTTTTCATTTATATTTATTTCAATCTACTCTATATTGTTACTTTTATTATATATATATATATATATATATATATATATATATATATATATATATATATATATATATATATATATTAAATAATATACATTTATGATTATAAACGATTTATTATATGTTCTTTAAAATATGATACTGTAATTTTCAGAATAAAATAAATTATTGCAATTACTCTATAATATACATAAGTAATTCAGATAATTTTTTTTAACAATTTCTTCAATAGATAATTTCATCATATGTGAGGTTATGTCCACAATCACTGCAATATTATCAATAAACAAACAGAATAATTTCGTTATTAATTTATACAGAAAATGACTCTATGATTTAGATTAATCCTTGTGTTAAGTCGGAATTACACGAATTGTTTAAAAATATGTATATCATACCAATAGGTAATAATACAGAGTATTTTTGATTAATATTATTATTTATATTTTTATTATTTGAGACAATTAATGGATTTTCTCTTTTTGTTCCTACGCGTTATTTACTACAATATAATATAAGCATTAAAAATTAAAATTACATTTTTTAAATTAATTAAAGAATATCTATTTTAGCACAAAATCATAAGACTCAATTTGAAATTTCTACAATGGAAGAAAGGAAAGTCTTGATTTTCTGCCGAATCAAAAATTCGTTTGCATGATAAATCTGGCATCGGAATTGGGTCTGAATTGCTTTTTGATACTCGTGCGCATATTAGATGTTTTGGCTTAGCCTCTGTAATGATATAAACGAAAACGACAACGTCGCATTGGACAAAAGCGTATAACTATATCTATATATATTTATTGCATACGTCACAGCTCGTGACGTAGACAAATGCGCACATTAATTTATGCTGACGTAGCTGTGACGTCACGTTGGCGCGCTAGTGTAGCAGTTGAGCCTGTTGAGGGCGCACGCTCCCGGCGCTCGAAAATCGTCGAGCCTTTCGTATATGTCATCGGCAATCTCTCCTTATTATCTCTGCTTATACTGGCAGCGACCAAAAAGAAATTTTCCCGCACTCGGGGCGCAAAATACGATTTTCTGCAGCTGTCTAGAGGGAGCAAAATACTATTTTTCCTCCCTAGGGAGGAAAAGTGTTTATGGCCGATTCCCGACCAATCAGAAAGCAGAATTTTACTTTTCCTCCCTTGGGAGGAAAACTGAATGAACGGAACCGTGTAGTCCGGTAGGATTCTCGGTTTTCCGTGCCTGTGCAACATCTGGCATTTACGATGTTTAGACTTACGAGTATATGCGCCAGTCCACCGCGGGTTCGACCTTTGTTTTGCACTTTGAGTTAGGTATTCAAGATTTTAAAATTAAATAAGATTTTTATTCTATCTAAAATTTATTATAAAAATTTTTATGTTTTTTAAGTATTAAAAATTATCTATATTTTTTTTTAAATTAGTTTTCATTTAAAATTCTATTTATTATTCTATTAAATATTTAAACATTTTAATTTGAGCGTAGATTATTAACAAACTTTTAATCTTCAATTGATTAGTCTTATTTATTTATAGAAAAGGGGGGCTTCGCCCCCCAACCCCCGGCGGGGGTTTCACCCCCTGCACCCCCACCACCCAATTCTACATCTCTTCTTAACATACTATATTAATTTCCAAATAAGAAGAAATTATTTAATTTAATTTTATTCAATTCAAATAAATTGCACGTATAACCTTAAGAAAAAACCGAAATATTATATTTTTTTTAAACCCAACGAATTACATTTTGTGTTAGGGCAACTTATTTCAGAGCGAGTATCATTTGGACCTTTAGATTTTATACCTGCTTGCTCTATCTAAGCATGGCTAACACATGGAGGGGGGAGGGGGTTTAACATTCTTTAATTCTGTGAGTTTGCCGTTCAATTTTTTGTGCATTTCTTTGAGAAAGAAAAAGCGCCCTCGTATGGGAAAATAGTATGTGATACACGGGAGCAAAGGCGTTTTCGGACTCGGGTAATTTAACGCCCTCGCTATTAAATTACTTGTTACACTTACCCTCGCTTCGCCCGTACTATTATTGCTACGCACACGCACGCACACATACACACACGCGCGCGCGCGCGCACTTATGGTGTCCCAGATATAATTGCTCATATTAACGGCATGGTATCGGGAAGGAAAAGTTATGTGTAAATATTAATATTCATGTAGGTCCATTTTTTATAGTTTTTACAGTACGGGCCCATGTCTGTGAGCCAATCAGGGCTCAGAGAAGTGGGTCATCGCCTGCAAACGAGAAAAAGGAGGTCAAACGAAGGAAAACGAAGCGAAGTCGAGCGATTGGTCAGTGATGACAATTGCTGACAATTCATGGCTATTGTCAGCAATTGATCTACGAGGTGGATTACTCGATGTTGGTGGGTATTGGCATACCACGTACCCGCGAGATTCCTCTATACTGTTTCGTCTCTTTCTCTCACCTGATTTCACTGTTTATTACCTTATTACCTTTCCATCTGCACCCATGTTGTACGAGGCCTAGCAATACATATTCGAAGACGATCAGTTTATTTTTAGTAGATTCGGTGCATATAAAGGACATATATACAGATATACATTGATTAATTTTATCAAAGCGATTTTATAATATATTGTAAAATAAATGTTTTTGTTAAATAGAGGAACATGACATATTAAATATAATACATTAACTATTTTAAGTAAGAAGTAAAAAGACAAGATAAAGTTAATCATTCAAAATACATAAACATAGTTATTGTAATTAGACTATCTAGACCATTAAATATACATTTTTTTTAGTTCTAAATATTTGAAAGATAGAACTTATTTAATTATGAACTACAGAAAAGAACGCGTTCAATTAATTTTGTTTCTGAAAACATGCACATTACTAAAAAGTACAGGATTTTTTAAAACATTTTTAAACATAATGGTATTAATAAATGATACAAATTTCTTATTTATTTTTATAATTTTCATTTATAAATAAATTGTTCGATTGTATTACATTTAGTTTCTCTGGAGATTTTCTTTAATTTAATATTTTATACATTTAAATACATACTCTTTTAATTATACAAATGGTTTATTCATAGACCATTTATTACTAAACCATTTATTCAAAATAAGTAATTTATATATTTAAAATACTGAAATGTGTATTTAAATGCAGTAAAAACTTTTTTGATGTATGAAACTAAAAATTTGTTTTAAGAAATTCGATTCTTCGTTTGAAAAATATTTATTTGCTTTAAAGAAATATTTTTTAAATATAATTTTTTTAAAGTTCGTACAGTTCAAACAAAATATAAAATAGAACTGTAGTATCTTAACTTATTAGACCGTCATTTTCGTAATCTTCAACTATGTAAACGTACATTATATATTATATTGCAATAAAGAATAAATAAATTTACATATTTTTCTCATGTATTATATATATATATATATATATATATATATATATATATATATATATATAAGTAGATAGGCTATGGGCATTCTAGCACATGGGCATTCAGGCACACTCTCACCCCCTGAAATCTGCGCTTTGGCCCTGTGGACATTCAAGCACACCTCCCCCCCTTGAAAACTGTGCTGAGCCTCTCTGCATATTGTAATGTACAGAGAATGAGGTCACCTCCCAAAACGATGCCGCTCTCGCTATATTAGATAATGAGAGAGAGAGATGGGGAACGACTCGTTTCATCATTTCCATTCATTACATTTGAGCCGAGTGATATTTCTTCACGATGAAAATTTAATATGCGTGTGAGAAAAGCGAACACCGTTGATGGTTATCTATTATTACAGAAAATGTTTACCCATATACTGTATACTGAAAGCGAGTTATTTTTCTTTGCCGCTCCCACACCTTGCATCCTCTTAGTTTCGATCGAGGATAATATCTATGCGTTTGTAAAAGGGAGTGAGTATGGAAAACCAGAGTACAAGTATCTATTTTGAAAGAGGCCCACTTTTCGGAAAAGCATGGGAAAGGGTCCGAATAGAGGCAGACACTAGTGCAAGTGAGGTAGACCGTTGTCAATCAGTATAATCTGCTTAAAGTCATAATGTACTTTGCGTTGGTGGTTATGAATGTCTATCGTTATAGAAAACAGGTACACCAATACTGAAAGCGACTTATTTTTCTTTGCCGGGCTCACGCCCCCCCTCCCCCTGCACCCTCATTAGTATAATCCGCTTACCTGTTCTAATGCGCTTGCCGCAGATGCACGTGCAAGACCGAGGTGAACTCATCAATTAGGATAACTATAACCAAGATGATTTTCTTTTTCTTTGTAACTCTCTAGATTTGTATCTTGTTGATTTCGACCGAGTATAATATCCTTGCGATTGAAAAGAAGGGAGTGACTGCGGGAAACCAACGTATAGTTCTATTTTCGAAAAGGTACACTGTTTGGAAGGAGCATGTGAAAGCGGGTCTGACGAGAGGCGAGCACGTGCACCTCTTGACCAACTGACTGAGGTTAACTCATCAATTAGGATAATGCGCTTTCCGTTGATGGTTATAAATGTCTATTGTTATAGCAAACACGGGAGACAATACGATATACTGTAAGCAAGATCATGTTTCTATTTTTCTTTGTCACTCCCTCGCTTTAAATCTTTACGATTTCGGTAGAATACAACATCAATACGATTGGAAATCCAAGGGAGTGACTGTGGGAAACCAGCATATAGGCGTTCTATTTTCAAATGGTTTATTTCTTGGCAGGAACATGGAAAAGTAGGTCGGAGGAGAGGCGAACACGTGCGCCTCTCGATATACTGACCGAGGGTGACTGATCATATAGTTTAATCCGCTTATCGTTAATGGTTATAGATGAGTATTGTTATAAGGAACAGGTGAGATCATATTAAATGCTGGAAGCGAGGTATTTTTTCTTTATGAATGCTACGCTTTCTCGCTCGAATAAAGAAGAACGTGAAACCGCCTAAAATCATAGATCATACGAGATAGACAGGTCATTAGAAAGATTATAGCGAGCGATTGTGGAGAAAAATTTTGTCTTTGCTAGGCGCACGCTTAGCTCATTATTGCGTTTGGAGTGATACAATTTCCACCAATTTTTATTTTTTTTTAACCAATAGAAACGTTTTCTCATAAAAGGTCAGCACTGGAAAACTGTATAAAAGCGGAAACGCAGTCAGTTTTTCCATCACAATCTGCCTTCAAATTTCAAAGATTAATAATATTAAAAATTGGAAAAAGGTAGCTGTGAGCACGGCAGGCAGCAGCAGAAGCAACGGCAACAACAACAGCAACAGCATCAGCACCGGGAAGCGGCTGCCTGCTGTGGAAAAGGCTCCCCGAAGCAGGGGGAAGTATTTGAAATCAATCGACTTGTTTAGGGAGGAAGAACATGAGGAGGAGGATGCACGGCCGACGACGCCAATTTCAATTGTCGCAGCGTCACTGACAAGGGCTGTAACGCCCTGCCTTGAAGAAGAGGCAAGGAGCAGCTTTCCAGGCACCGCAACCGACTGGAGAGCGCTCTATCGAAGAGCGCAGGAGATGACGGAAGCCATCCGTCAAGCGGTCAAATTCGCGGAATTTTTCGAAAAGCTAGATGGAGGTAAGGAAAATAATAATTTGTTTTAATATTCTTCTATTTTAAATATATTTATTTATATATAATTTATACAATATATTATATAATATAAATATTAAATAATATATTTATTTATATATATAATTTTAAAATATATTTAATTTTATATTTAATTAATATTAATATGTATGATTTTTTGTTTATCTGTTATAGGGACGAAGAATGGAAGCGATGGGCATCGCAAACGGTCAAGGAGCCGTTCGGTGAGGAAAGGAAGAACACGAAGCCGTCCTAGAACGCCGAGGATGACGCAGCATCACAGCCGCAGCCCATCCATCGCAAGTATGCGATATTCAAGCTGCTCGAGCGTTGAGGAAATCAACGCCGAACTTCCCCCAGCGCAGCCAAGGTTAGTGCAAGATGTAAGATTAGAAAAAAAAATGCAATTAAATTGAATAATATTGAATAATAAGTATATTTATATGTAATATGTATATGTAATATGTATAGATAAAAATAAAAAAATGTATGAAAATATTAAAGAAAGTGTATTGTAAAAGAAAATAAATAAAAATAACTAAAGAAATGGAAAAAACAAAATTATGACGTTTTACCTTTTATCCTACCTTTCCTCATTGAATAAAGAACGTACATTAATAATAATTAAATTAATTAACAGTAATAATTATATAATAGTAGATTTATAATATATAATAATAGTAATGTATGAAAATATATGAATATAAATTATTCAATATATATATTCAATATATGAATAAAAATGTATGAAAATATTAAAGAAAGTGTATTATAAAAAAAATAAATAAAAATAAATAAAGAAATGTGAAAAAACAAAATTATGATGTTTTACCTTTTATCCTACCTTTCCTCATAGAATAAAGAACGTACATTTATAAGAATTGAATTAATTAACAATAATAATTATATAATAGTACATTTATAATATATAATAATAGTAATGTATGAAAATATATGAATATAAATTATTCAATATATATTCAATATATATTCAATATATGAATAAATTGAATGAAAAATTACAGAAAGTGTATTGTAAAAAAAAATAAATAAAGAAATGTGAAAAAACAAAATTATGATGTTTTACCTTTTATCCTACCTTTCCTCATAGAATAAAGAACGTACATTAATAATAATTTAATTAATTAACAATAATAATTATTTAATAGTACATTTATAATATATAATAATAGTAATGTATAAAAATATATGAATATAAATTATTCAATATATATATATTCAATATATATTCAATATATGAATAAATTGAATGAAAAATTACAGAAAGTGTATTATAAAAAAAATAAATAAAAATAAATAAAGAAATGGGGAAAAACAAAATTATGATGTTTTACCTTTTATCCTACCTTTCCGCATAGAATAAAGAACGTAAATTAATAATTTAATTAATTAACAATAATAATTATATAATAGTACATTTACATTATCTCTTGTCAAAAAAAAAATAATTTCATCATAATTAATAAAATAATAATATCATTAATTAAAATAAATTGAAACAGTTTTTGTATTCAAGAATAGTATATAAAACATTTTTTTTTTATTTTTAAAAAATTGATAGTATCAAATTTTTTTCATTCATTTAAAAAATTATTTTTTCATTTATTTACTATTTAGTTATTTTATTTTATTAAATTACTTCATTATTTTTTGACTTATTTTGTTTTTTTATTTTTAAAACATTGATAGTATCAAATTTTTTTCATTCATTTAAAAAATTATTTTTTCATTTATTTACTATTTAGTTATTTTATTTTATTAAATTACTTCATTATTTTTTGACTCATTTTTTGACTTATTTTTAAAAAATTGATAGTATCAAATTTTTTTCATTCATTTTTAAAATTGTTTTCATTGATTTACTATTTATTTTTTATTTTATTAAATTACTTCAATATATTTTTTTAAATTATTTAAAAACTAAAAAAAAAAATTATAGGAATAATATAATATAAAAATTTATATTATACAATAATATTAATAATTGAAATAAAAATTACAAATCTGATTTTTTTTTCAAGATATATAGTATTTATTAATATAATTTTTTTACAAATTTCATTTTACAATAATGCTATTTTTAGTCAATTTCATCTCGTCCATACTTTCCACTTAAATAATTTTGCAACCATGTACGCATTATTGTGACATTCCGTATCGCACACATTGGTATACTTCGGCTGCATAATGGATGGTTGTGGCAAATCACATTTTGACCTTCACTCTGCAATGTTTGCAATGATGGACAATGTAGCTCCTCCTCCATATCAGATATAATTCTGGAATTAGAAAAAAAGTATAAGAAAGTATGAAAAAGTAGGAAAAAGTATAAAAAAAGTATGAAAAAGTATGAACAATGTATGAACATTGTATGAAAATATACTTTTCCATAAAGTTTATTTTTTATTACTTTCTGAAATATATACATGAAATAAATATAAAGATGATTATAAGTATGCAAATTACTTACATATTTGGGAGAATGGTTGTCAACCATTCCTTCTTCTCTCGTCCCTTGACATATAATTTTTTTACTCCAGTACAGCATATCTCCCATGTTCTTTGAAGCCTATGGTATGGAATGTCACCAGTATCCCATTAAAGCCCATGGTAATCACGCTGCAACCAGTGAACTATTTTTTTTTTCATTCCATGTCAAGTCACTCCATGGAAATGGTGGCTTAAAGATATATACTGTAGGTAGTGCACCTCTTTTCATACCTAATAAACTAAATTCCTTTAAAATGAAAGTTTGCGGGCCTCTTGTCTGAAAACCCTGCATGTCGCAGAAGAATACTTTATCTTCTGGACACTTCAGAATATTTTTTCTCACTTTATTTCTATTTACCGATAGTTAGAAGTGTTGATTATGAATGCAAGTTCTATGCTTATGCATTCATTTTTATAATAGTTCTCCCCCTCCTCGTGAAATGAGAACTGTCCTACAATTGGCTGAGAAAAATAAAATAGATTCGATTGGATGATGAAGATTGAATTTTTTTTGGTTGGTGACAAGTCAATTCATCCCCTCTATTCTTAGAGAAAGTCACTTACGATTGGGCGTGGGAGAAGAAAAGCATTTGTACGTTGAGAAAGCAAGTAACGGTAGATATTTAGATGTTCCTAAACTCTACACGCCCCCCTCGTAGGAAATCACGTTTATGATTGGACGTTCAAGGAGAAAGGATGATATTTTGATTGGTTTTAGTCTACATATATTCTTCTCATTCTAACACGCTATTGAATGTTTTCTATCGCAGGCTTGACATTGTGCTTCCACTTCTGTTTCCCCTTCTCCTTATTTTTCATTTTCCTTTAAAAGCGAGACAGTTTCTTGGAGGAACACAGTTTTTACACCACAGTTAAATAAGTTCAGTTTCATCTTTCTTATTTTTTCTATTTAGTTATACAGTTATACAAGTGTGTTGTATTGTAACAGTGAATAAAGACGCAATATTAAGTGAAGTCTGATATATTTTAAATATTTTTTAAAATATATGTTATTAATTCACGTTAAAATAAAAGTAAAATGGCTTATCTTTCGTCTGTCGAATTTCAAGTGAAACAACTTCGTGATATTTACGAACGTGTCAGTGAATTTAACGTAATCGAACTCTAGAATTATTCAACAATAACTGAACAGGCTTTGTTAGAGCTGAGAGAATTTGGAAAAAAACAAGGTCTCTCTCGAGCAGAAAATCAAAAATGTTTAACATCTCGTATTCATTTGTCATGTTTACAAGCAGGATTTCGGTTCTATCTTGATAGTGCAGCACCAATCGGAGGTAGTCTAATCCCTATCGAGTCAGCTAAAGTTGAATGGCGAGATGTTCAATCAGCTTTTAAAAATCGAATAAGGACAGGTGTTGTGGTTAATTTAAAACATGTGGACATTTTAAGTTTTTTGCTCGATGCACAGAAGCTCTATGAGGATAAAGTACAAGCATGCTTACAAGAATATGGTGCAATAAAAGTAAATTCTGATTTTATGTCAGAATTTTCCATGCAGAAAAATGGAGAGGAAACAACAGATATTAAATATTTCACAAGTATGAGTGCTACAGTATACATGTCTACTGTTTTAGGCAAATGGTATGAGGAACATATTAAGGACCCTCTTCTTACTCATCTAGAAGAATTTCAGGAAAAAGATTCTGGATGGACATTAAAAAGTATTATAAGTTTGTGCATAAATATGAAAAAATTTTCACCTCACAAGGGAAGATCATTTCTTCCTCTGCCAAAGTTCATAGCATCAAAAAGAGCATGTATCAATGTCCATAACACTGATAATCAATGCTTTAAATACGCTATTCTTTCAGCATTACATCCAAATGAAAAAAATCCTCAAAGAGTTGATAATTATGATAAATATGCAAACGAATTGAACTTTGGTGATATAGAATTTCCTGTAAAACTAAAAGATGTTTCCAAATTTGAAAAATGGAATAATATTTCAGTAAATGTTTATATGCTTAGAAAGTATGGATCGAAATATGAAGTATCACCTTGTCATATTTCATTAAACAAGAAGGAGAAACATGCAAATCTTCTTCTCATTCAAAATTTCTACATCGATGAGTATGAAGAAAATAATATTTCTGATGATAATGGAAGTGTGCCTAAATTCCATTACGTTGCGATTAAAAGTATATCCAGACTTGTAGGTTCACAAGTCAGCAAGACTCACCAAAAATTATACCATTGTGAAAGATGTTTACAACATTTTTATAGTGAAGAAAGGCTAGAAAATCATGAAAATGTTTGTAAAAATATTAACGATTGTCGAATAAATTTACCAAACTCATCGAATAATATTTTAAAATTTGAAGATTATAATAAAGGGGAAAAAGTGTCTTTTGTAGTTTATGCTGATTTTGAATGCTTATTAAAGCCTACAGAAAATGAAAATGCTTTTCAACTTCACCAGGCATACAGTATAGGATTTTATGTAAAATGTAGCTTTGATGACAAATTATCCGTTTACAAAGCATATAGACAGAAAAGTGCAGACGATGAGACACCCGCAAGTTGGTTTGTGCGTGAATTAAAATCAATTGGTGAGCAGATTGATCATCTCTATAAAAATCCAAAACCAATGAAACTCACAGATGATGAAGAGTTGACTTTTAAATGGTCGACCGTTTGCCATATATGTCGAAAACCATTTTTGGATGAGCAACTGGTAGTGCGAGATCACTGTCATTTAACAGGAAGGTAAATTTAATATAATAATTTATAAGATAATTTAATATAATAAAGAAAAAGAAATTATTTTACTAAATTAATTTTTTTCTCATTAGATTCAGAGGTGCTGCCCATAATTCCTGCAATTTGAACTATAAAGACTCGAAATTTATTCCAGTAATTTTTCACAATCTCAATTATGATACACACTTTATTTTAAAAGAAATTGGAACTTCTACACTGATGAAAGGTCGAGTTAACTTAATACCTCATAACAAGGAAAAATATATTTCCTTCACAAAGTATATGGATGACTGTGATGTGAGTTTTAGATTCTTAGATTCTTGGCGATTTTTGCCATCATCTTTAGAGAAACTTGCGTCTTATCTAGATAATGTACCAATAGCAATACAGGAATTTCAATTAGATGGATACTCAAACGAAAATATTGATCTTCTTAGACGTAAAGGAATATTTCCTTACGATTTTGTAGATGGACTAGATAAATTGATAACTAGAAAACTGCCGTCGAAAAATGAATTTTATAATAAATTGACAGATTCAGGTATTAGTCAGGAAGACTATAAGCATGCTGTTCAAGTGTGGGAAAGTTTTAATATAAGAACATTAGGAGAGTATTCGGACATATATTTAAAAACAGATGTTCTACTCTTAGCAGATGTCTTTGAAAGTTTTCGAGACACATCTATTAAAGCATACGGCTTATGTCCTGCACATTTTTACACTACTCCAGGATTAACATTTGCAGCAGCTCTAAAAATGACGAAGGTAGAATTAGAGCTTCTAACAGATATTGACATGTTATTATTTATTGAATCAGGCATTCGAGGTGGAATAAGTCAGTGCTGCAATCGATATGCAAAGGCAAATAATCCATACATGGGGTCGACATATGATGAAAAAAAGAAGACAAAGACACTTTTATATTATGATATAAATAATTTGTATGGATGGGCGATGGTGTAGCATTTACCAGTTGGAAAATTTAAATGGGTTGATTATGAATCAAATCGTGACTTTTTCAATACGCCATCAGATTCGGACGTAGGTTATATTGCTGAAGTAGATTTGGAGTATCCTGAGGAAATACATGATATTCATCGTGATTTACCTTTCTGTGCCGAGCATCGTACACCACCTGGCTCAAAACAAAAGAAACTTCTAACTACTTTGAACGATAAAACAAGGTATATAATTCATTATCGCGCCCTTAAGCAAGCGCTCGACAATGGTCTTCGATTGAAAAAAGTACATAGAATTTTGAGCTTTGAACAGAAACCTTGGTTACAATCATATATTGTACTAAATACTGAAAAGCGAAAGCATGCAAAGAATGAGTTTGAAAAACTCTTTTATAAACTGTTAATTAATACTGTTTATGGAAAATGTATTGAGCGAGAGCGATCTCGCGTTGATGTACGGTTAGTAAATAAATTTACTGGCCGATATGGAGCAGAAGCACGCATAGCTCTACCTAATTATCATAGCTGTACAATTTTTGATGAAAATTTAGTTGCCATTCAGCTGAAAAAAACAAGTGTAACAATCAAAAAGCCTATATACGTTGGGCTTTGTATCCTCGATTTATCAAAAACATTAGTCTACGATTTTCACTAGTCTTACATGAAACAGGGAGTGGGCGAAAAGTGTAAGCTCTTGTATACTGACACTGATAGCTTGATATATGAAGTAGAGGACATTGATATGTATCAAATAATGAAAGAAGATATTCATAGATTTGATACTTCTGATTATGATGAAAATAATCAGTATGGAATTCCACGTGAAAATAAAAAAATTCCTGGACTAATGAAAGATGAATGTAATGGAAAGATCATGATGGAATTTATTGGTTTACGAAGTAAAATGTACAGTATTTTAGTTGATGGAGGAGGAACAGTGAAGAAAGCTAAAGGTATTAAATCGGGTGTAGTGAAGAAATCAATTACATTCGATGATTATAGAAGATGCCTGGAAGACCTCGTAATTATACAACGAGAGCAGTGCATCATTCGCTCAAAATTACACATAGTGCATACAGAAAAACAGAAAAAAATTGCCCTAAGTCCATTTGATGATAAAAGATACTTATTGCCTAATACTACAGACACATTACCTTGGGGTCACTATAAAATCCTAGAAGAGCAAATGTTGAAAGCTGCAAGTAAGGTAGAGAGGGAAATAATGGGAAGTACAGGTCAGCAAATCGAAGAGGAGGGGAAGGATAATGTGAGGGGATATGATGAGTCCAATGGAAAAAGAGCTCAAGTAGGTGTAGCTACTGGAGAAGAAGAGAGGGAGAATACAATCGGCAATGAGATTCGAGTCACGGCAGATGTACATGCAGAACAAGAGAGTAGGGATAAAGTAACTAATGAAAATCAAGTTATGCGAGAAACAGTGACGCTCTATAGTAATCAAGGTGAACTAATAAGCATTGAGTATAATATATCTGACGAACTAATGCACGAATGGAATCCTGAAGAAATTTTGAAAGTCTTGGAAGGGGTAAGCTCAGTTGAAGCTGAGGGAAGGGATGCACTCCGTGAGGCAATGGAAGAGGCAGAAATTATGGTGGGGAATCAGCTATATGAAGAGATGGAGGATGACGAGGAACTCATTCGAGCAGTTGAAGAGTATGAGAATTATCTGCCATCTCCAAAGAAAACAAGACTAATCTAATAAGGTAAGATTCGTAGTTAATTTTTTCTTTTAAAAAAAAAAAATTAATTTTTTTTTTACTATGTTAGAATTAAAAAGAAAAATTTTTTTCTTTTCTTTAGAATGGACTTAGCTACTCTTAACAAGATATCTGAGAGCGAGTTCATGCCGCGGAAGAAATGTACAGAATTGGAGAAAAATCAGCAGTACATGGTGACTGCTCTTAAGCAAGTCTCTACAAGATATGGCACCAAAGTCGTTGCGGAGCTGGACGATAACTTTCAAATATTTTTGCCGCAAAAGATATCTTCGGCATTATTAAAAGAAGAAGAATTTTCATAAATATGGCTAACAAAGCAAATAAGCTTTGTTTATTTATAGTGTATCAAGGCGGTAGTTGTTTTAAGTTTAACACTTCTACTTCTTAAATATTAATAAAACACAGATAGATTAATTTCTTATCATTATTTATTTGTAAAAAAAAGAATCAAAACATGTATAACTTAATTACATAAATAAATATTATAATCATAATACACTGTCTTTCATATTTAATAACTAGTGACCTTCCACATATCCATATATTTTACTTTTATATTGCTATCATTTAATTTCTTTTTTATTTATCCAACTATTATGCTCACTATTGAATCCTAACCATTTAACATATACGCGGTTACCACTCCGTTTTAGCACTTTTTCTACTAGATAAATTTCAGGGAACTTAGTCTTTTGAATTTCAGTTTCATAAAAACCTCCAGATACAGGCTTATCGTAATAATCTTTAACGTGATAAGTTACTGGATCAGTTTTTACAATTCTTGATATTGTAAAAATTTCAGTAGACCAATTAGGTGTATAGCCTTTTTCAAAAATATGTTTTATTTTACTTATTCGTACATTATCTCCGACATTGTATTTCGGTTTTTTCCTTGCTATCATCTCAATTGAAAAACGCTTCTTCACCTCCCTTTCGTTTTCTTGGCTTACATTTTCAGGCTCAATTCCTATTGTTCGATGTTTTCTTGAATTGTAAGCTTTCAGTAAATCTGGTAGGATAGCTATCCATTTGTAGTTTCCTTGTTTGCTGAATTGTATCCACATTGCATTTTTTAAGGTTCTATTAAATCGTTCACAAATACTTGCATGAAGATTACTGTGTGAAGAGTATAGATTTATCTTATACTTTTTCATGAGGTTTTGGAAGTGTGAATTGTAAAATTCTTTTCCTTGATCAGTTTGTAGATTTGATGGCACTCTTCCATGTTTCAATATCGTATCCATAGCGAGAGTAACATCGTTACCATTCTTTGACTTTACTGGTTTAGCCCAAGCATACTTCGAAAATAAATCTATAACAGTGAGTAAGTAATGAAACCCTTTATTCTCCTTAGAGTAGGGTATCATTTCTACAAGATCTGCTTGCCAAGTTTCATCTATACCACGTATATCATATTTTCTTCGCTTATATCTGCGACGGGCAGGTTTGTGTAGCTCTTCAACCACTTTTTGTTTTATTTCCTGCTGACTTTGCCTTTGCTGATCTTGTCGGTGCATTTATTTTCCTGTTAATATCTATTATAATAGCATTCAAATTCGAAACCGATTTTGTCATAGTATCATTTAAACGAGTATGTGAGTCACTAAGAGTTTTCAGTTTCGATTCCAGTTCTGATTTATCCTGATTAGTTTTCATAAGATTTTTATCGAAATTATTCATTCTTTCTTCCAATTTAAATCGATTTTCATTATGTGTATAATATTTTTGATAAAGATCTTTGAATTTCTCTTCTGTTATCAAGCCATTTTGTTCATGATATTTCTCATTTTCTTTTAGAATTTCATTAATTTTGGAAAATACAGTATTTAGTTCCTTCTGCAAGATTGCATATAACGTTTTTACACCAACTGCATCAGTACTTTCAATAGCTTCACCAACATTACAAAGACGTTTATTTTCTATGTCAAAATTGCCATCTGTTGTGAAATTGTATCCAACGCCTGGAGGACCTCGACTCCCTTTCGAGTCTCTCAAATTTCTTCCAAACAAGTCGAGACTCATGATGATACTGATTGAACAATAGACGAACGTCTATTAATATATATATCCTATTTCACGCAGTTCTTCAATAATTGAATGGATTTCATTGATATGATTATTATTTCCAGCTGATTGTTCGGCAATTAGTAATCTTAGTCTCTCAATAAGCTCATTCGGATCATCCCAGTACACTAACTCTATTGAAGAATCTTTCTTTGCTATTTTATATTTAGGTAGGTGATCTCCCCCTCTTTTTTTTGTATGACTGGTGCGAAACATTGGTGCAATGATTTTGAAATATTTTCTACTCTTCGATGAGCGTATAGATTCATCTTTACTATGTTTTTTCCGGTGAGCACTTGTTGCTTCTAGAATACTGCGATAATTTTCACGATCTGCTGCACTTATTAATGTGTCATCTGGTTCTTTTTTAATAAGTAGCTCCATTAGTCCATTACTTTTAGGATAAGTTAAATCTTTCACTTTTATTTTATTATCATCAAATATAATTTCAGAATCGCCAAGCATGTATATACCTCCAATATTTCTTACTCCATATATGTTATCAAATTTACTGCGGCTTTGATCTAAAATATTCGATTGAACATTGTCTTCATGCATAGATTTAAATGTCGAATTCATCATTGAGTTATCTAATGAGGCAAAATCATCATCGGAATCATAATCTTTCATGGAAGCTGAGCGAATATTATTATCTATCATAAAACTCAACTTTTTTCGGGATCTAGTTGGTTTTCTAATGTTCTGATCATTCGAAATGAGATTAGAAGACTATACACTATTTGATTCGACAAGCTTTTCAAGTGGTGTAATGACAGGTTTCAATGTATCTCCTACAACTTTTTCGAGATTCTCTCTCTCCTGTTTCAATAGTGCAGATTTTCTTTTAATAGCTTTACGAGCTTGCATCAACTCGCTAAGAATACTCTTTTCTTTCTCAATGTCCGACATGGTGTCGTGTTGCTGTGTAAAATTGAACTGAGTGATTAAGATTTTTTAATTTCTTTTTATTGCAAAACAGTCAAAACCTTTTCTGTATCTACCATCATCCATCGTTCTATCTTTATCAATAACAGCAAATCCATATTTATCATTTTTCCAGCATTCAGAACAAAAATTACGAAACTCGTTGAAAGACAGATCAGTATTGACATGGTCATCATAAATATGTTTTAAATTCACATCATCTTGTCGATAAATTACTATTAGGAGTGTGAATAAGTCTTTCCCGATTTTTGTAAGAGATGGCGCCACCAATACTGTGCGAGTATTCAATGGTTACAAATGTCATAATCAAAGCTTATTCATATGTCAACAATTCCATACTAACACATTAGTTAAAAATTTTTCGCATCATAAATTTTTGATATCGTGAAAATGTCGAAATTTGAGCCGAGTCGACGTCATTTGCGGGAAGTTTCACTTTATTGGTTCAATTTGAAGAAATCTGCTGCCGAGACGCATCGATTGCTTCAGGAGGCCTATGGAGAAGGTTGTGTCGATGATTCAAGTGTTCGCGGATGGTTTCGACGCTTCAAAAGCGGTGATTTCGACGTGGAAGACAAGGAGCGTTCCGGGCGGCCGCAAATCTTTGAAGATCGAGAATTGGCGACTTTGCTTGATGAAGATTCTTGTCAATCGCAAGAAGAACTTGCTGAAGCATTGAGAGTTGACCGAATAACCATTTCCAAGCGTTTGAAAGCCATGGGAATGATCCAAAAGCAAGGAAATTGGGTGCCGTACGAACTGAAGCTGAGAGACGTCGAACGGCGTTTTTTCACTTGCGAACAGCTGCTTCAGCGACATAAAAGAAAGGGTTTTCTGCATCGTATCGTGACTGGCGATGAAAAGTGGATACGTTACGATAATCCGAAGCGAAGAAAATCATGGGGACTACCCGGCCATGCATCATCATCGACGGCCAAGCCAAATATTCATGGCGCCAAGCTCATGCTCTGTATATGGTGGGACCAGATAGGTCTGGTTTACTATGAGCTTCTGAAACCGAATGAAAGGATCACAGGCGAGGTCTATCGACGACAATTGATGCGTTTTGAGCCGCACACTGCGAGAAAAACGGCTACAATACTCCGACAGGCACGACAAAGTTATTTTGCAACATGACAATGCTCGCCCACATGTTGCACCGCCGGTGAAAACATACTTAGAAAACGCTCAAATGGGAAGTCCTACCCCACCCGCCGTATAGTCCAGACGTTGCTCCGTCTGATTACCATTTCTTCAGATCGATGACGCATGGCCTGGCTGACCAGCACTTCCATTCCTACGAGGAAGCCAAAAAATGGGTGGATGACTGGATAGAGGCCAAACCGGTCGAATTTTTTCGCAACGGGATTCGTATGTTGCCAGAAAGATGGGAAAAAGTTGTAGCTAGCGATGGCCAATACTTTCAATAATTCATTTGTAACCATTTTTTCACAATAAAGGCTCAAAATTTGAAAAAAAAACGGGAAGAAGACTTATTCACATACCTGATAACATATTAATATTATCTCTAATAAGATGTTTTGGTATATGAGCATATGACTGGCTAGGTAGAAGCAGTCTACACTTTTATGGTCTCCCCATACAGAAAAATGCTCTGACGTTATCTTGCTTCTCACAAGCTACATCATCAAAAATCATAATTTAATTGGGCAATGCTTCATCCGGTGATATTACAGATTCATGTTCACTAACGGGAAATATGAGATGCCTTCGACTGGTTCTATGACTTTTTTGAGAAATTGATACTTTGGTTGATTTAAGGATTTTGAATAAACATACACATTCTCGAATCTAAGACCATTGGGATGAGTGATTTTAAAGCTAATAAGCTATTTGTTTTTCCGCAGTTTGATGGACCGCAGAATACTGCTCGTATACTATCTGGTAGCAATTCTCCGTGTCGCTTCCTTCTTTTTTCCTTTCCAAAATCAAAAGTTAAGCGACAGGGAGTTTCACGTTCTGCTCAGTGAAATCCATGTTGATATGACAAAGTCTAGTTTATCATAACTGAAGTAAATATATAAATGTGATTTTATATTTTCGATCATCAGGTATAATTTGACTGCCAAAGATGATTGAGCATAAAACTCGGAAGCATTCAAAAAGGAAGAACGTGGATTGCTTGATAGAGTAATCAACAATTTACCTATCGAAATGCATCTTCCTGGTTATCAATACTGTGGCCCTGGAACTTAAATATACACAAAGCGATTAAAAGGGGTGTGATCCGGGAATAAATGAACTAGATAAGGCGTGTAAAGAACATGACATGAGTACTCTAATAAAAAACAGTAATCGCAAAGTGGCTGACATAAAAGCTGCTAATAAAGCTTGGCAACTGATTAAAGCTAAAGATGCTAGTCTTGCGGAGAAAGCGTCAGCTCTAGCGGTTGCCAGTGCTATGAAATTAAAGGCAAAAACTGGAATGGGGCTGAAATTCAACAAATTGGTGACAGCAGCGAAAAAATCATTGAAATCAGGTAAACATTCACGCAAAGTCATACAGTCCGCCTTAAAAGGTGCTCGTCAAGCTCTTAAGAATAGTGGTTGTAAGAAGAAAGTTCTCATTCCACGTGTGATACCCCTTCCGTCTAAAATTGGCGGAGTTCTTCCTTTCCTTATTCCACTGTTCGCAGGACTAAGTGCAACTGGTGCTTTAGCCGGAGGTGCTGCTGGAATAGCTAAAGCAGTAAATGATGCTAAAGCTGCGCAGAAAGATTATCAAGAAAGTAAGCGACGTAATAAGACGATGGAAGCTATTGCTTTAGGTAAAGGTCTCTATCTGAAGCCATATAAACGTGGAATGGGATTATTTCTCAAACCGCATGTCGGACACGGTCTAATTGAAAGAAAAAAAAACTTCAATTTAATTTTGCCAAATCGTCCACTAACAAACTATGATCTTATAAAATATGCACATATATTAAAAATTCCACATTTTCGAGGTGTTTTCATGAGAAATAGCCTTCCTCGTAATGGACCATGGAATAACGAATCTGCCATTGTTAATCTCGATGATTCGCAAAATAAAGGTACCCATTGGGTCAGTTATCGAAAGAGAGGATCTGACGTCACCTACTTTGATAGCTTTGGTGACCTCAAACCTCCCATAGATCTTATGAAATATTTCAATGTGAAAGAAGTGAAATACAACTATACAAGATATCAGAATTTCGACTCATTCATTTGCGGTCATAAGG
>JACCIC010000120.1:1717500-1718706 GCA_018907035.1 Sycobia sp. Sy_11 | reverse complement strand
TCAGATGGGCGGATTGTGGCTGCTGGACGTGTAGGGGAAGTCTAGGGACTGCGCTACTCTCTCTTCGTCGATAATTTTTTGACTTTAAGGTGTATACATCCATACATTTGGAAAACTGTATAATTATCCTTTTCTATCCTTTCCTTTCCTATCATTTGTTTCGCTATGATTCTTTACTTATGCTTCTTTTGTCTTTTCTCTGTTATCACCCCCTCGTGTATTTCATCTTGCTTGGCCATGTGAAAAGTGCGTTTATATCTATCATATTTATATATATATCATATATCTCTATATATTATTCCTCTGTTCATTCCACCCTTAATCAGTATATCGGTTTGCCGATCGTCCCGAACGGAGTGATTTACTTTACGGGTAAAATAAGTACATCATATAAGCGCCTATATAGATACGTTCAAACGAAATCTGTATAATATGCGACTCTTGAGACCGGATTTTTTTTTTTTTATTTTTTATTTTAACTATGTATAATGTATACGCTAGCTTTATACACGGCAATTCCTTACACGAACGGATTAACTGTATACATAAAAGTTCGTATTTCGTTCCGCATGCTGCTGGATTGAGAGATAATCTTAATGTTTGTACCGTATAATAGTGAAAAAATGAAAGAAAAATATTTACCGTAGAACTATTGTCATACGGTATAAATATAAGATGGAAATAGAAAACTAATCTATGCACCGTATAATAAAACAGATTAGGAATCGCAAACTCATAATAGAACGAAAACGTGAGAAATGGGAAGGAAATTATTAATAGGTGCTCGTCGATATAATCCATGGTTAAAGAGCGTATTTTTTTTTTTTTTAAGTCCCTAACAAAGATTTTACTACAAGCACAGGGCGTTCCTACGTTTTCTTTCTTTTATGATTATTCAATTATACGCCTGCTGCATCAGATACCAAACCGACTGCAACCAAGTGGCACATATACCTATAGAAAACTCAACGGATTCTCCATTCAAAACATTTATGAATCCCGCGGTAGAGCCTCGATATATCTTGCGTGAAAACGAATGAAAAAAAATCACGTCCCTCTTGACTGTCTAGTGATGAACCTCGCCGGCAAAGGAGTCCGAGAAAGAATGAAAGAGAGAGAGAAAGAGGGAAGGGGGAGTTAAAGTCCGTAAGAACGACAAAGGCGCGCCATCGCGCGCAACGAATTCACCGAGAGTTAATGTATATA